>CM035411.1:20806099-21273599 GCA_020310875.1 Ceratopteris richardii
GAAAAATTAAAAAGAACAAGTGATTAATACAAAAGAACTCAACAACGAGGTTGTACTTGGGAAAATTGGGGCTATTCAATTAGGCATATGAACGTTAGATCAGGACGACACCTAGAAAGAGATAGAAAGAGTCTTAGGTCTTCAGAGGCTAGTGTCAATCATACTGCTAGGTCTTGGGCCCAGCATTTGAGCCACAAATCACACTACCCTAGCTTTGAGACTAGCGAATCAGAGATGTCTCAAGGTATGGAGAGACCCACAGGAAGTTCAGGTGTGTCATACTTACAAAGGGTCGAAGGTCCTTACAAGATGCAACTCCAATACCTTAGGACCAACCGATTAGGTGCTTGCATCTATGAGGACGGCCTAGGAAGATTTGTGGTCTAGATTAAAAACCTTGACCAACCCATTGGAATTGAATATCAAGCAGTCAAGTTTGAAAATGGAGCATACCTAGACAAAGAAGGAACCTTATATGTAGTCACCAATCACCCAGATAGGACATACGAATTTGGTAATGTGATCCCAGAAACAGACATAGGTGACCTAGAGCAAGGGAACATAGGGGGAGAGCCTAAAACACCTCGAGGCAAATCAGTGCTTACTAGAATTCTCACGCCAGAGTGGACTCCCCAGGATAATAAGAGCATAGATCTGCTCTTAAACCAAGAGAATGATGAAGCCTTTTGGAGGTATAAGCCTCATCAACCAAATGAGGTAGGAACAATCACAATCTATGAGTTCAAAGATCCTGATAGCCCAGGCAAAGTGACCTATTTAGACAACACTTCAGAAAGAATATTTCTGGTCACAGAGCATGGTAGGCATGCCTACACTTGGAAGGGAGAATTTATTTTTCCCCATCCAAGATCTAATGTCTCGTTTGGCCACCAAGGAGCTGGAACATCCCAAGCTCATGGAGCTCAAAAGGATAGAAGTAGAGACATGCTAGAGGTAAGTTTTGCCAACCCCCTAGGTCGAGAAAGGATGAGAATAGAGACGGATATAGTGGAAACTGAGAGACCTAGAGCCCCAAGAAACCAAAGAAATGCGGATGAATTCCCTCTACCAAGACCTAGAGAGTACACGAGGACTTTGAGACCTACACAGCTAGTTAAATCCATGAAGAACTACTTCGATGGCACAGGAGACCCATATGATCATGTGGCCGAGTTTAGGCAAGTCTTGAGAGCTGAACAAGTTGAGGACCTATTCACACAGTACAATGCTTTTGGTCTAACGTTGAGGAACACAGCCCTTACATGGTTTCAACCACTGAATGAGAGATAGTTCAAGAACATACACCAACTTTTAGAGGCTTTCATCACTGAATTCTCTAAGAGTGGGATAAGGCATACTACTTCCTCATTGATACATAGCTTCAAGCAGACCCCTCAAGAGACCGTGAGACTTGCAAGAAGAAGGTTTAGGCAATACTTAGAGAGATGTCCTATTCTTGAGTTACCCACACCAGCCAAACAAGTGGCTTTATTCTTGGATGGATTGCTAAGTACCAAATTGAGATCATACGTGTACTTGAAGGACCCCAAGACCATAGAAGAGTGTGTACGCACTCATGTGCATTGACATCAAGGATAACCTAGGGGAGGAACTAGAGCTTTCAAAAATCTACAAAGATTCAGATAGTTCTACTAGCCTCTCTTCCACGCAGCCTACATCTATTGAGGAACTCGTTGAGAAAGTAGCTCAAAAGCTAGGAGTCTCAAGTAAACAAATTCCAAGATTTGGCCTAGTAAAAAGATGCTATACTTGTGGAGGTGACCATATGGCAAACGTGTGTCCCATTATGGCTCAACCCCAAGTGAATCCTAGTAGCCAGTACTGTACCATAGAACGGAGGTACACCAATCACACCGTGCAAGATTGCCCCTACAATAAGCAAGTAGTTAGGCAAACATACCCACAACCATACCCTTAACAAGGAAGATACCAGAACCAATACCCACCACAACAGTATACTAGGCCTCAACAAACCTACCAACCACAATATTAGGCTCAACAGAGACCTCAACCACTGCTAGCCCAACAACCTCCTGCTCCAGCCAATGTGATCCCCGTAAAGGATGCTATTGCAGAAGAAAACTTGAATAGAGCTATCGTCCTAGTAACTCCATTACTTTCGAAAAGTGACCCCAGTGACCATAACTTTGACTCTACACATATTAATAGCCCCCATGCTTACTACATGTAGTCTCCTGAACATGGTGAATCCTACTATAGTGAAGAATCGAGTGAACCTAGTTGGGATCCAGATTATGCAAATATCACGTACACAAATCCCAATCCTAGACCTCAACCTAGGCAGGTACGACCCCCATTCCCTAGAGGGCCATGCTACAGATGTCAGGGAGATCACCTCATTCATGATTGCCCACTGCCTGCCCCTACACAACCCTAGTCTGTAACAATCGAGGGCTTTTGTCAAGATTGCGAAAAGGAGCATCTCTTATTAGATTTCCCAAAGAACGCCAATAATATGCCAAAAATCACTCCTATCAATGTTATTACGCTAGTAGTAAACTCTACATGAAGTGTAGCTTCCACTACGCCAGTGCAAGTGGTCATCAGAGCTCAGGCATTGCAGCAGACCCAAGGTCTAGGCCAAGAAAAGAGTGTCGATGTTAGTGAAACTGAGAGCATAGCCAAGAAACGAATGAGAGCCTGGAAAGATAGCCAAGAAAGAATGAAAAGACAATGGTCTAAGAAGATGAGCGATTAGAAGAAAGCATAAGAGAAACAAAAGCCAAAATTGTTGAACTCACCTCAACCAAATTCTCACATGCCACCACCACCTCCATCCCTATCACCTTCTCCATCACCCTCCATCCACCCTCATCCAATCCTGCCACCCCCTAGAGTAGGATCAGTCTTAGCTGAACCCACTCTTGAAGACATAGACTGATGCTTAAGGCATATCAGGCCAGAATCCAAGAAGGGCCAAATGTTATAGATCATGACAAGTGCTACCCTAGAGCTGATCTAGAGATAGAGAGAACCAAGCTTTGTGCTAAAATGGTAGCATTGGCTCATGTTGAGGAATCACTCACGAATTTGACAGACAGACAGACATAAAAGGAAAGAAAAGAAAAAGAAGCAGAATCTTCGGAAAAATCAAAAGCCTCAGTTGTACAATGTACGAAATCAGTGCGCGGTGTGCGCATAAACAGAGTAACAGAGCAATAAACAGCGGTGTGCGCATAATGCGCATGTAACGTGAATTTAAGAATGAGAGCGGGAAGAGCGTAGAAGAAAAAATGTATATATACACCAAGGATTGAAGGACTCGGAAGAAGAGGGATGATGTGAGGATGAGAAGAAGAGGATTATGAGAGATCGCGTATGAGTGAAGAGAGAGTGAGAAGTTCTCAGAAGACGCCATAGATCGCGTACGTACAGATGAATAACAGAGACCTGGAATGTCAGGTATTCATCTGAGAGGGATGGTAATAAGAAACTACTCAGTATAGGAGAGTTTCTACAGCTTGAGCAAGAAGAAGCCAAGCTTATTTGTACACATCTTCTCTAATAGAAAACACATGTTCATGTGGAAGTTGCGCACACTGTTTGCATGTGAAGAATCTGAGTTTTTTTTTTTCGTGTTACAGTAGAAAGTTCGTTAACCACTAACAGTTACAATTCGTTACTAAACATGTCCCTGGGTACTCTCTCAGTAAACGAATGTCTCGGTCAAAGATATCTCAGTAAACGCATTTTCGGTCAGTTATAGTTTTCTCAGAAAAGCAAACTTTTCGGTAGAACAACGAAGTATATCTCGCAGTAGAATTTGAAGCTTTGTATGAGAGATAGCTCATCTCGTAGCTAGACGTCTGTACTTTAAGCTGATCACAGTTTCCGGTGGAATGGATATGTACACAGAGTACAAAGTCCAACGGGAAAGTGGCACTTCAGAACTGTGAAGTTTTCTTTAAACTTCAAGAAGAAGTTCATTCAGTGAAGGAAGTTCACGTATCACTTCCTTACTTCGCATATATTCATTTGAAGTAATCACGAGCAGAATCAAAGTTCATTCCGGTGATATTCCGATAAATTTTCGGTGACGTCCCAGTGACAATCCGGTGAAGTTCTGCTGGAATTCAAGTCACAGTTTAACACAGTTAAGCGACAGAAATCCTGCTAAGCTACTGTTGATTATAGAGGTGTTCTATATCACTCTAGCTTAGCTCTCTATTCGGCGGCACGAGCAATTTTTGCAGGCTTGACAAGGTTCAAGCCTTGTAGTGACGACCATCATCAGCAATTTCAGAGCGAAAGTTAATCGCCAACAAGTGGTATCAGAGCGAAAGAAGCATACCATACATCCGCAACAAGTGGTATCAGAGCCCACGCTATTTATCATAATTGATATCAGAGCTGGTTAGTTCCACGAGCGGCATCAGAGCTAAAAGACTGTCAAAGGCAACCTAAAGCAAACAAGAAGATCATGGCAAATCATGTCCAAATTGATAAGCTGGACAGAGATAATTATCCCGCGTGGGTAATGCGTATGGAAGCCTTACTTATGAGTAAGGACTTAATGATGTATGTGACCGGAGAAGAAAAGAAGCCGACCTTCGAGGATGATAGCCAACCAGAAAAAGAAGAGTTAGAAGCTTTGAAGTTGTGGCAGAAGAAAGATGCAACGGCAAGAGCCTACATCTACAACACTGTTTCAGATCATCTACTACCGCACATTAGAGGTCTGGAGAAAGCGGAGGACATATGGAGCGCATTGGAAGACCACTTCCAAAATACTATGAAAGCTAGAAAGGCTAGCTTATGGTCTGAGTTCACAACGTTCAAAAAGAAGCCGAGTCAAAGCATTAGTGACTACGTCACTAAAATGAAGGATCTAGCAGATAGTCTTGGATCCATAAAAGAAGATGTCGAAAATCACAGATTGATAGCGCAACTGCTAACAGGGTTGAGAGGAGATGAGGACAAAGCTTTGCAATGTACATGAAGAACAAGAAGAAAGACAAAGGTAAGCCAAAAGATGAAGAAGAGTCGAGCGCTCAGGCTTATTATGCTAGAGGTAAAGGCACCGGCAAAGCAAGAGGTTTTGGAAGAGGAAGAAGTAGTCAGAATACCAACAAGAAAGCTTGCTGGATTTGTGGACTAAGTAATCATCTGGCACATGACTGTTGGCACAACCAACAAGGAGCAAATCAAAATCAGAACAGTAATACTAGAGGCAAAAGCGGAAGATATCAAGGTAACTTCCAAAAAGGTAGACAGAATCAAAGAGGAGGCTACGGTAGAGGTGGAACAAGAAGTTGGGGACAGGGCCAATCCTACAACACCACCTACAACAACTACGCAAATGACACACAGAATGAAAATGATACATCATTGATGATGAATTCAATCAGCACATCTGATAACGAAGAACTAAAGGTATTCTACATTGACTCTGGATGTTCTAATCACTTGTCAGGAAACATAGAACTGATGTCAGAACTAGAAAAAGGAAGTTTGAGTCATACTGTTCGAATAGGTGACAATACAAGACATAGCGTACATTCAATTGGAAAGGTGAAATGTAAGAGTGGAGCAGATTTGCTAACGAATGTTTTGTATGTTCCAACAATACCAAAAAATTTGATTAGTGTGGGACAGATAGTTGAGAAAGGTTTTCAGGTCAGTATCACAAACAAAGGAGTATTTGTAGAAGATCCCGAGAACGGATATAATCAGATCATCTCTGGAAAGAAAGAAGGAAGACTCTTTACTTTAAGAGTACAAGGTAACATTGGCCAAGCGTTGCTCACATATGATGAAAAGGTGATTACAGAACTTGATATCTGGCACAAGAGGGTCATTTCAATGAAAAAGGAATTAAAGCTATGATAACGAATCAATCTGTACTGGGATTACCGAACGTACAGAACCAACATATGATTCACAAATGGAAGCTTGTCAGATGGGAAAAGCCCACAGGTTACCTTTCCAGAAGAAAGGATTTAAACATGATGGTGTGCTAGAACTCATACATACAGATGTATGGGGACCAACAAAAGAAGGATCAATCAGCGGATCAAGGTATTATGTTCTTTTCATTGATGATGCAACAAGATGGATAACGCTTTATGTTTTGAAAGAAAAATCAGAAGTGTTTGGAGCTTTCAGACACTTTCATGCATATGTTGAAAGACTCACAGGTCGAAAGCTTAAAAGACTGAGGTCTGATGGAGGGGGAGAATACTTCTCCCGAGAGTTCAATGATTACCTTTGGAATGCAGGTATTAAGAGAGAAATAACCTGCAGATATACACCACAACAAAACGGTGTAGCAGAAAGAAGGAACCGAACTCTAGTCGAGTTCGCACGAGCTATGCTGAAAGAAAAGAATTGTCCAGTTTACCTTTGGGCTGAAGCCGTAAATACAGCTACATACTTGGTAAACAGATTACCGTGTACATCGTTAGAAGGAATGAACCCTTATGAAGCCTGGTGGGGAAAGAAGCCAACACTTGATCATTGTAAAGTATTTGGATCAGTAGCGTATGCTTATATACCGTCTCAACTGAGACATAAGCTTGAACCGAAAGCAGAGAAATATGTGTTTGTCGGATATGATGAAAAGCAGATGGGTTACAGGTTATGGAGTCCTCTAACCAAACAATTTACTGTATCCAGAGATGTAACATTTGATGAACAGAAAAGCTGGTATGCAGATCAGAGTCATACAGCTGAAGAATTTGAAGAAGAGATAAAAAGAAAAGAGAAAGGTAAATCAATCGTACAGGTGAATAAAGATGAAGATTATATACAGGCAAGTACGTCCAGGACCGGATCAGGTATGAGAAACGAAGATGAAGACGTGTATTCACATACATACGAAGAATATGAGCTAAGGAGGTCAAACAGAGTAAGAAGACAACCGGATAGGTACTCGTATGATACATCGTATATAACTCAGAAAGATTATGCATATATGGTCAAAGATGATGATGAACCTCAGAGCTATAATGAAGCTAAAGGCAAGAAGCAATGGCAAGAAGCAATGGAAGAAGAATTCAGCGCACTAGAAGAGAACAAGACATGGGAGCTTGTTCCTAAACCAAATGGTAAGAAAGTAATCGGAAACAAATGGGTTTTCAAAGTTAAGAAACTTGCAGATGGAAGGATGGCCAGACATAAAGCGAGACTGGTTATCAAGGGCTATGCTCAGACGCATGGCATAGACTATGACGAGACGTTTAGTCCGGTGGAAAAGATGTCAACCATAAGGACAGTGATTGCTATAGCAGCATCGAAAGGATGGAAGTTAAGTCAACTAGATATAAAGAATGCATTCCTGAATGGATATATATCAGACGAAGTTTACATGGAACAACCAGAAGGTTTCGTAAATTCCAGATACCCAGAACACGTGTGCAGACTAAGAAAAGCACTTTACGGACTGAAGCAAGCTCCAAGAGCTTGGAACTACAGACTTGTGAAGTATCTCAATGAACTTGGATACCAAAGTTCGAAGGCAGATGCAAGTCTACTCATCAAAAGAACAGAAGAAGGAATGATCTACATTTGTATTTATGTAGACGACATAATAATTACAGGTACCTCAGATGCAAGAATCACAGAGGTAAAGAAAATGCTCGAAAAGGAATTCAAAATCAGTGACCTGGGAAAGTTATCATACTTTCTAGGTATGGAAATCACATATACAGATCATGGTGTATATGTTACACAAAAAGGGTATCTCCTAAACTTACTGAAGAAGTTTAATATGGAGAATTGCAGAGAAGCTTCAACACCACTTGAAGTAAATCATAAACTCACTAAATATGATGGTACAGAGTTCAAAGACATGAAGAAGTATCAGTCGTTAGTAGGAAGCTTGATTTACGCTACGCTAACAAGACCGGATCTCAGCTATCCGGTGGGAGTTCTCTCACAGTTTATTCATTGTCCGACAGATCAACATTGGGTTGCAGGACAAAGAGTTCTTGGATATATAAAAGGAACTATAAAGGAAGGATTATATTATCCTTTGACATCAGATATAAAGCTGAGAGCATTCAGTGACTCAGACTGGGCAGGAAGTCAAGATGACAGAAGATCGACACATGGGTATATGATATACCTAGGAGATAAGCTAGTAAGCTGGTGCTCAAAGAAACAACATACAGCAGCTTTATCGTCAACAGAAGCTGAATACAAAGGACTGGTAGAAGTAGCTAAAGAGGTAATATGGATGCAGACCTTGCTCAAAAGCATGGGTATTGATCAAGGTATACCAATTATACATGGAGACAATATGAGCTCTCTATATCTTGCAGCGAATCCGGTGTTTCACGCAAGAACAAAGCACATAGAAATTCAGTATCACTTCCTGAGGGAAAAGGTGATGGAGAAGGAGATAGAAATAGTCTACACTCCTACGAAAGATCAGATAGCAGATATCTTGACAAAAAGCTTGGATGGAACAAAGACAAGCAGATTCAAAGAAATGGCAGGAATAAAAGAAAGAAAGATATATGAAAGACCGGAAGAGGTCAAATTAGTGATTGAGGGGGAGCTGTTGAGGAATCACTCACGAATTTGACAAACAGATAGACATAAAAGGAAAGAAAAGAAAAAGAAGCAGAATCTTCGAAAAAATGAAAAGCCTCAGTTGTACAGTGTACGAAATCAGTGCGCGGTGTGCGCATAAACAGAGTTACAGAGCAATAAACAGCGGTGTGCGCATAATGCGCGCGTAACGTGAATTTAAGAATGAGAGCGGGAAGAGCACAGAAGAAAAAATGTATATATACACCAAGGATTGAAGGACTCAGAAGAAGAGGGATGATGTGAGGATGAGAAGAAGAGGATTATGAGAGATCGCATATGAGTGAAGAGAGAGTGAGAAGTTCTCAGAAGATGCCATAGATCGTGTATGTACAGATGAATAACAGAGACCTGGAATGTTAGGTATTCATCTGAGAGGGATGGTAATAAGAAACTACTCAGTATAGGAGAGTTTCTACAGCTTGAGCAAGAAGAAGCCAAGCTTATTTGTACACATCTTCTCTAATAGAAAACACATGTTCATGTGGAAGTTGCGCGCACTGTTCGCATGTGAAGAATCTGAGTTTTTTTTTTTCGTGTTACAGTAGAAAGTTCGTTAACCACTAACAGTTACAATTCGTTACTAAACATGTCCCTCAGTACTCTCTCAGTAAACGAATGTCTCGGTCAAAGATATCTCAGTAAACGCATTTTCGGTCAATTATAGTTTTCTCAGAAAAGCGAACTTTTCGGTAGAACAACGAAGTATATCTCGCAGTAGAATTCGAAGCTTTGTATGAGAGATAGCTCATCTCGTAGCTAGACGTCTCTACTTTAAGCTGATCACAGTTTCCGGTGGAATGGATATGGACACAGAGTACAAAGTCCAACCGAAAAGTGGCACTTCAGAACTGTGAAGTTTTCTTTAAACTTCAAGAAGAAGTTCATTCAGTGAAGGAAGTTCACGTATCACTTCCTTACTTTGCATATATTCATTTGAAGTAATCATGAGCAGAATCAAAGTTCATTCCGATGATATTCCGGTAAATTTTCGGTGACGTCCCAGTGACAGTCCGGTGAAGTTCTGGTGGAATTCAAGTCGCAGTTTAACACAGTGAAGCGACAGAAATCTTGCTAAGCTACTGTTGATTACAGAGGTGTTCTATATCACTCTAGCTTAGCTCTCTATTCGGCAGCACGGCAATTTCCGCAGGCCTGACAAGGTTCAAGCTTTGCCGTGACGACCATCATCAGCAATTTCAGAGCGAAAGTTAATTGCCAACAAGTGGTATCAGAGCGAAAGAAGGATACCATACATCCGCAACCGCTCAGACCATGTTTGAAGCCAGTCACCTTTTCAACTACTCTTGCTCAGCTAAGGCACAGTTGCATTTTGATGCACTGTTGGAGAAGTTGGAGAGCATAATTGCAAGATCTAATAAGGAAGACATATCCCAAGGAAGAGCCAAGGCAAGCGAAAGAATAAGCATTCCTCCTTAGGAGGCTTATGTGCCTAATTCCACTGAACCAGACACCTCTTCTTCTATGAATAGGTATTCACCTGAATTCCTGCGAGAGATTCAAGAAGAGAAATGGGCTAAAGAAAGTGAAGTCCCTCCTCCCATTGAACTTGTGGATGACTTGCATGATCAATTCCCACAAGATATCCCTTCCATTTATGGAGAGCAGGAGAGCACCCAATCTCAAGAGAGATTAGACTTTGAGTCTAATTCCTTGCAGGAGCTACCCCATTTCACAGACCCATGGGAAGCTAAGTCTACTTGCATGAGAACTCCCACAGTCATGGTAAGAAACGAAGACTCAGTCATACCTAGGAACACGGAGGTCGTCAAGAACACCAAAGTGCATTGCAACCTCACGTTAGAGGAGCTACTCAAGGTTAGGCCGGAAATATGGAAACATGTAACCAATCGAGTGCCAAAAGTAGCGAAACCTCGTTCCCAAGTAAGTTCTTATAGAACGGTGCCAGAAATACCTTTGGACAAGATAGGAGTCATGAGTGAAGGAGAAGAAGGAAACACCTATCTTCCCATTACCCATCAGGGGTACACAACCAAGGCAATTCTAGACTCAGGTGCAGGAGTTGCAATTGCTACCACTTCCATATGGAAGCATTGGGGCAAGCCAGCACTCAGGCCAACGAGAATGAAATTGCAGATGGCCGATGGTCACATAGAAAAACCCTTAGGATTGCTAGAAGGAATCACTCTCACTACATGTGTGTGGAGTTCGAGCATACGTTTGCTATCTGTGACTTTAGCAAGAATCAGGCCTATGAGATGATTTTGGGAAGACCACTTATGCGTCAGTTACAAGTGGTACAAGATTGGGGAACCAATTCCTTGTATTTGCAACACTTAGGTGTCACGACCAAAGTTAATCTCAAGGATTACTCTCATTGAGACGTACCTCTGTTGGGTGTGTGTAGAAGTGCGAGAGACACATAAGAAGCACACACAAGGAGCACAAACGCAGCAAGACACACGGAGAAGACGATGGCTGGAATAGCTCTCTCTATTGATCGATGAACTGAATTGAATTAAGAGCTGAATAATATCCCTAAGTACAAAGTACCGCCACATATGAGAGTAATATCCCTAAGTACAAAGTACCGCCACATATGAGAGTATCAAGTATGTGGTAACATGGGGAAAAAACCTCTAGCCAACACTAGAGTAAAAAGTGCCCATGTATAGGGAAAAGGTTCACATCAAAGCTACTTGAGGAACACATAAGTGTAACAAACCCCCCTTGAGCGAATGATGTGAACACATACAGGGAGTGACAGATCAGCCCCCACAAGGTAACAAGCCTAAAGCTTTGCGAAAAGCTTCAAACTTTTCCTCTGGAAGTGCTTTGGTGAATATGTCTGCCACATTATCTTGTGTAGGCACATATACCAAATCAATATCTCCTGCATGAAGGTGCTCTCTCACATAGTGATAATGCACCTCAATATGTTTGGTCCGTGCATGAAACACTAGGTTTCGTGCAATAGCCAAAGCACTCTGACTATGAGTGAGAATATGCGTAGTAGCATCAATCTCCATGCAAAGATCCATCAATAGGCGTCTCAGCCATATACACTCCACTGTAGCTGTGAAAACTGCCCTATACTCAGCTTCACAAATCGATGTCGCCACTATAGGTTGCTTCTTACTCAACCAAGATATGCATGAGTCTCCAAGGAAAAAGCAATTACCACTAGTGGACACGCGAGTATCATAACAACCAACCCAATCACTATCTGTAAAAGCATGCAAGCATGGCTGAACATCTCTGCCATAAAAGAGACCTAAGCTCAAAGTTCCTCGAAGATATCTAAACACACATTTCACCGCTTGCCAATGCTTAGTGCCAGGGCTATGCATGAATCGACTCAACTGGGAAACTGCATACTGTATATCCGGCCTTGTGTTGCATGCATATATAAGACATCCCACAGCCTGCTGATAAAGAGAAGTGTCAAATGCATCACTGGAATCCTCAACTGAGAATCTAAATCCTGTCTCAACTGGTGTGGAAACTGGCTTGCAATCCTCAAAGTCAAAACATTGAAGTAGTTTTTCAACATACTTTGCTTGATGCATAACAATTCCTCCCTCAACGGATACAAACTGGATGCCAAGATAGTAGCTCAAAAGACCAAGATAAGTGACATCAAAATTATGCTGCAAATCAGCCATAAGAATGTCAAGTTTTGCATCATGTGACCCAGTCAAGAGTATGTCATCGACATAAAAGAACAAGCACTATAAGATCAGCCCCATTTTTGCGTACATAGAGTGTGCTTTCAATCGGACTACATGTGAAGCCAAGGGAAATCAAGTGCTTATGTATTTTATCATAGCATGCACGTGGAGCTTGCTTGAGACCATACAAGGCTTTATGCAAGTGTTGGCAGTATATGGGAAGAAGCAAGTACGAGCATACACGCAGATCTAGCACTAAGGCAACCCTTTATTTTTTTCAAAACCCTTACACCATTTAAAAGTGATTCTCATCACTAAAAACCCCTGTAAATACCATTTTCACCTTTTTGTAGCTCCATTTTGTACAAGCCGAGGAGTCCTCGAGCTTGAGGAGCCTTAGAAGTAGTTGCCTACTAATTCTCGTATTTTTTAGACCTTGGAACCTAATTTTTAACTAGGCCGGACACTAGGTCTGGACATGGCCAAAGCTAGTCAAAAACTATAAATAGAGCTAGAGAGCTCATTTTTGAGGGAGCTTCTTGTAGTTTTGAGCTTGTATGAGAACTTTGTTGCAATAGAAGTGATTCCATTGTCTTACTCTCTTTGTTCTTGCTGTGTGTGCGCGTGTGTGTATGTGTGTGCATGTTAGTGTGCTTCGCACTCACACATTTGTGCCTTCACTTGCTCGAGGTCTTCATACCATCCTCATGTCTTCCCGGATTGACATTAAAGGAGGTGCTACTCATCACCGAGCTACACCAAATTTTGGCGCCGTTGCCGGGGATTTGAGCTTTGAGGACGAGCGTGTGATGGTAAGACGTAGAGAGGACGCGTTGGAATGGTAAGTAGTCGGTAAATTTCTGATTTTCTCCATCTCCATCTCCATCTCCATCTTCACCTCCTTCTTCATATCCACCTCCACCTCCTCCTCCACTACATATTCCCTCTTCCTTGTCATTCCTCTCATTTGTTGTGTGTGAGTTTGAGAGAGAGCAAGCGCGTGTATTTGTGTTGTGTGTTTTTTGCATGTTTCTTGCAGGTACCAGCTCCATCACCCTCTCCAGCAAGCTCAGCAGGTACAGAATCCCTCTGCACAGGCCCCGAGGCGTTGAGCTTGAGCTATCGCGACACTTCAAAAATTTCGACGAATCACGTTTCTGAGTAAAGCACGACACTGCGCAGGCCGAGAGCACCTAGGATCACAAGACAGAACCACAGAATTCACCATAGCTCGACCTATCGCGACACCTCGAGGTATCGCGACACTCACGACTTATCGTGACACCTCGGAGTATCGCGACACACCGACCCCACCTATTGCGACACCTTGGAGTATCGCGACACTCCCAAGTATCGCGACACTCCCAAGTATCGCGACACTCCCAAGTATCGCGACACTCCCAAGTATCGCGACACTTCCAAGTATCACGACACTTCCACCTATCGCGACACCTCGGAGTATCACGACACTCCCAAGTATCGCGACACTCCCAAGTATCGCGACACTCCCACCTATCGCGACACCTTGGAGTATCGCGACACTCCCAAGTATCGCGACACTCCCAAGTATCGCGACACTCCCAAGTGTCGCGACACTTCCACCTATCGTGACACCTCGGAGTATCGCGACACTCCCAAGTATCGCGACACTTCGACCTATCGCGACACCTCGACCCGACCTATCGCGATACACGGCCTTAACGCATGAAAATTTTAGGGTTAATTTTGAGTGAAGTGAGGTATAGTTGGGCTTAATTGTAGGCACCTTAATATCACATTAGAGCCTTAGGAGTGGGCAAAAGACATAGAAACCAGAGAGGGATCTCCTGAACCCTGAGAGCCTGTTTTGACCCCTAAGTGCCTGAATGGTCATAACTTCGCCATACGAACTCCGATTGATGAGATTTTGGTCTCGTTTGAAAGCTTGTTGAGAATCCTACGTGGACCTTGATTGGTTTTTTGTAGAATCATATCTGGGGTTTTAGAACATGTATTTTTAAGTTGGCCTTTAGGTTGAACTAGGTGGTCATAAGATTTTGGGGGGTACAGTGAGAGACTCCAAGGGGGGGCCTGTAAATGTTGATGTGTGTCTTCCAATCCCTTGTGGTAATAGAGCTATATTGACTTGTGAACTTTTGCAGGAACATTGTGTGCAAGCAAGGCATTCCAAGGAAAGCTAGCAAGGGTGAGTACCAAGCTTGGGAGAAGGCTTCCTGGGCTTGTGTAGCCGTCTGGTCAACCAGCTAATTGAGGTTGGAAGATCTCTCAACCCTCCTTTGTCAATTCCTAGCCTAGGCTAAGCACGACTTAGGTGTGGTAATTAATTAGGACAACGCTAGGCACACATCAAGTCCAAGAGAACTAAGCAACTAAGTGCAATCATTAAGTAGTACTTAAGTGCGAAAACCCTAAGGGACAAAAGTAAACTTGAATCGATCACTTATCAAGTGCGAAATTCACTTAAGCATTCCTGACAACATGATACCAGACAAGATCATAAACATAATAATCAACTAAAAAGAACAAAGTGATTGGTGTCAATTAACCCGCAACGAGAGTGTACTTGGGATCAAGGGGGTAGAGAAACCAGGCATATGAACCTTAGGTCAGGTAGACACTTAGGCAGAGACAGACAAAGCCTCATATCTTCTGAAGCTAGTGTCAATCACACTGCTAGGTCTTGGGCCTAGCAGTTGAGTGATTACCCATACACCCCACGATCAGAAACAAGTGATTCTGAAATGTCCTATCACATGGAGAGACCAGTAGGAAGTTCAGGGCTGGCTTATCCAAAAAAGCCAGAAGGACCTTACAAGACTCAACTGGAATACATCAGGACTAATCCTCTAGGTGCTCGCAACTACGAAGATGGCCTGAGAAGATCGGTGGTCCAGATTAAGAACCCCGATCAACCCCATGGACTAGAACACCCAATAGTCAAGTTTGAGAATGGAGCATACCTAGATAAAGAGGGGACTATATATGTAGCGACCACTCTTCCAGATAGAACCGACGAGTTTGGAAATGTGATTGCAGAAACCGATATGGGTGATATAGGGCAAGGAAATTTAGAGAAAGAGCCGAGAACTCCCCGCGGTAAATCAGTCTTGACCAGAATCATTACTCTAGAATGGATTCCCCAAGATAATAAAAGCATAGATTTGCTTTTAAACCGAGAAACTGATGAGGCCTTTTGGAGGTATAAGCCTACCTTGTCTCATGAAGTAGGTGCTCTCAGAGTCTATGAGTTTAAAGACCCTGATAGCCCAGGCAAAGTAACCTACTTAGACAATACATCAGAGAGGATCTTCATGGTCACCGCGCATGGCAGACATGCCTACACATGGAAGGGTGTATTTGTTTTTCCCCAACCTCAGACTAATGTGTCATACAGTCACCAAGGAGCTGGGACCTCCCAAGATCATGGAGCTCAAAGATAGAAGTAGAGACAAACCTGAGGTAAGTTTTGCCAACTCCCTGGGAAGAGAAAGAACGTGAACGAAAAGGAATAGAGTGGAACCTAAGGGACATAGAACCGCATGGAATCAAAGGAATGCTGACGATTTTCCTTTGCCAAGGCCGAGAGAACACACTAGGACCCTACGACCAACTCAACTGGTGAAGTCCATGAAGAATTACTTCGATGGCACTGGAGACCCTTATGACCATGTGGCAGAATTTCGGCAAGTATTGAAAGCTGAACAAGTAGAGGACCTATTTACACAGTATAATGCTTTTGGTCTAACCCTTAGGAACACTGCCCTCACGTGGTTTCAACCACTGAACGAGAGGCATTTCAGAAACATAGACCAACTCTTAGAGGCATTTATCATTGAGTTTTCTAAGAGTGGAATCAGGCACAACACTTCCTCACTAATTCATAGCTTCAAACAAACACCTCAAGAGACAGTCAGACTAGCGGGAAGAAGATTTAGGCAATACTTGGAGAGATGCCCGATGCCGGAGTTACCCACACCAGCCAAACAAGTGGCCTTGTTCTTAGATGGATTGTTGAGCACCAAGCTCAGGTCATATGTGTATCTGAAGGACCCCAGAACGATAGAAGAGTGCGTGCGCATGTGCATAGACATTGAGGACAATCTAGGTGAGGAATTAGAACTATCAGAAATCTATAAGGATTCTGATAGCTCTAGTAGCCTCACATCTGGTCTATCCACATCCATTGAGGAACTTGCAGAGAAGGTAGCTCAAAAACTAGGTGTCTCTAGCAAACAAATTCCGAGATTTGCGCCAGTTAAGCGGTGCTACACTTGTGGAGGTGACCATATGGAAAATGTATGTCCCATTATGGCTCAACCCCAGATGAATCCTAATAGCCAGTACTGCACCATAGAGCGAAGGTACACCAACCACACTGCACAAGACTGCCCATATAACAAACAAACTGTTAGGCAAAACTACCCTCAGCCATATCCACAACAGGGTAGATACCAGAATCAGTACCCACCAAAACAATACAACAGACCACAGCAAACTTATCAGCCACCCTATCAAGGGCAGTAGAGACCTCAAGCAGTCCTAGTACAACAACCCCATGCTCCAACCAATGTGATCCCAGTGAAATATGCATCTACTGAAGAAAATCCGAGCAGAGCCATAGTCCCAGTCACCCCATTGCTATCAGACAGTGATCCAAGTGACCATAGTTTTGACTCCACACATATTGATAGCCCACAGGCTTACTACATGCAGTCACCCGAGCATAACGAGTCTTACTATTATGAGGACCCAAGTGAAAATAGTGGGGAGCCTGAGTATGCCAACATCATGTACACAAACCCCAACTCTAGACCTCAACCTAGGCAGGTACGACCCCCATTTCCTAGAGGACCATGCTTCAGATGTCAGGGAGATCACCTTATGCGTGACTGTCCACTGCCCACCCCTACACAACCTCAACCAGTAACAATTCAGGGTTTCTATCAAGACTGCGGAAAGGAGCATCTCCTACGAGATTGCCCAAAGAACCCTAATAACATGCCTCAAATCACTCCTATTAATGTTGTTGGGTTAGTTGTAGACTCCACAGGGAGTGTGACTTCCACTGCACCTGTGCAAGTGATCACAAGAGCCCAAGCACTACAACAAAACCAAGGTGTTGGTCAGGAAAAGAGCCCCGAGGTGAGTGAAACAGAGAACATAACCAAAAAGAGGACTAGAGCCTGGAAGGATAGTCGTGAAAGAATGAAAAGGCAATGGGCAAAAAATATGAGCGAACTTGAAGAAAGCTTGAGAGAAACCAAAGCAAAGATAAGTGAACTTGCATCTCAAAACTACTCTCACACCACCCCTCCACCACCTCTCCCTTCACCCGCCAATCCACCTTCTTCCATTCCCCAACCTTTCAATACACCACCCTTAACCCACCCACCACCCAGAGTAGGATCCGTTCTAGCCGATCCCACTCCCGAGGACCTAAACATGATGCTTAGAGCATATCAGGCCAGAATCCAAGAAGGGCCAAACGTAACTGATCATGAAAAGTGTTACCCTAGAGCAGAACTAGAGCTAGAATGAACCAAAATTTGTGCGAAGATGGTGGAATTGGCTCAGACTATGTTTGAAGCCAGTCCCCTCTTTAACATATCTAGTTCAGCTAAGACGCAGTTACACTTTGATGGACTGCTAGAACGAATAGAGAGGCTAATTGCACAATCAGAAAAGGAACCCGCCTCTCAAAATAAGGGCAAGGCAAGTGAGAACGTGAGCCTACCTCCCCAGGAAGCCTACGTTCCTAACTCTATGGAGCCAGACACATCATCTTCTATGAATCGATTCACACCAGAATTCCTACGAGAGATTCAAGAAGACAAATGGGCTAAAGAAAGTGAAGTCCCCCCTCCCATTGAACTTGTGGATGATGCACACGATCAATTCCCACAGGACATCCCATCCATCTATGAGGAGCATGAGAGCACCCACTCTCAAGAGAGATTAGACTTTGAGTCTAATTCTCTACAAGAATTACCACATTTCACAGGCCCATGGGAAACCAAGTCTACTTGTCTGAGAGCGCCCACACTCATGATAAGAAATGAAGCTTCTATCATACCTAGGAATACAGAGGTAGTAAAGAACACTAAAGTGCAGTGCAATCTCACTTTAGAAGAGCTACTCAAAGTTAAGCCAGAAGTGTGGAAACATGTAGCCAAACAAGTGCCAGACATAGCGAAATCGCGCTCCCAAGTAGGATCTCATAGAAGAGTGCCTGAAATACCATTGGATAAGTGAAGGAGAAGAAGGAAATACCTATCTCCCAATTACCCATCAGGGTTACACAACCAAGGCGATTTTGGACTCTGGTGCAGGAGTTGCAATTGCTACAACTTCCCTTTGGAAGCGTTGGGGCAAGCCAGCACTCTGACCAACAAGAATGAAATTGCAGATGGCCGATGGTCATATTGAAAGGCCCTTAGGATTGCTGGAAGGAATAACTCTCACTACATGTGGGGTGGAGTTTGAGCCTACGGATGATTTTGGGAAGGCCATTTATGCGGCAATTGCAAGTAGTCCAAGATTGGGGAACCAATTCTTTGTATTTGCAACATCTAGGTGTTACAACCAAAGTCAATATTAAGGATTACTCTCATAGAGACGTACCACCTATTCAATGGAATCCCATCCATAGAGCCAAAGATGAGACTGAGTCTGTGCATTCCATAGGGTCCGGATCCTAGTGGATGCATGAAGACACCCACTTATGGATGTGTAAGGTAGCAGTAGAAGAAGAGAAGAGAGAGAAAGCCAGAGAGGTAGGTGCAAAAGAAAACCATAGATCAATTCAAGACCCAGCCTATGCACCTGTAGTCTTTCCTGATGAGGAATTTGAACCCCATGGCTGGGCAGAAATCCTAGCAACAATGGATGTAGCCATCAATGAAGAGCAGTGGACACCTCACTGTGATGAGGATGGCTATGACATTTCAGTCTTTTCAATAGAGCCAATCATGGGAGATGCAGTTTTAGAAGAATGCGAACCTAGCCTTGATGCATTTGAGGATGCGAGTGACTCCGATCTAGAGTCAATCATTATGGACCCACCTTTTGCATCAGATGAAGAATACTTCTATGAAGTAGAATGTCAACCCCAGAGGCACGGAGAGCTTACAAATGAGGTGAGGTTAGCCACACAAGTAGCTACTAAGAGCGGAGGAAAGAAAAGAAAGAAGAAGGAAGTCACTCCGGAGGCAAAAGAATCCTTGTTTGAGGTCCTTGAAAACTTTAAAAAATATGAGATAGACGATAGGAGAGTCATGATAAGAATGCCTAAACGTGAGGCACAAGCAGAAGAAGCTATGATAGCAAGGAAACTACCAAGAAAATAGTTGTCGCCATCGAGGAAGGAGAAGAAAGATGCACATACATAGGTCATGACCTGACAGAAGAGGAAGAACAAGAGCTGATAGCCTTGCTAAGAGAATACCGAGATGTATTCGCTTGGAGTTATAAGGACTTGAAAGGGGTAGACCCTGATATATGTTCACATACAATCCCCATGACCTCAGACGCCAGACCCTCGAAACAGAAGCCCTACACATACAACGATAACTATGCTGCTAAGATCAAAGAGGAGATAGATCGACTGGTTGAAGCCGGATTCATCTATGAAATTGAGCACACTGAGTGGGTATCCCCCATTGTAGTGGTGCCCAAGAAAAATGGAAAGCTGCGTGTGTGTATTAACCTTAAAAAAGTTAATGCCGCCACGATTAGAGACAGTTATCCGCTTCCTATGGGTAGCAGGCAAGGAAGTGTACAGCTTCCTAGATGCGTTTTCGAGCTACAATCAAGTAGCCATTGCTCCAGAGGATCAACATAAGACGGCTTTTGCCACGGAGTGGGGCATATTTGCCTTTCGGGTAATGCCGTTCGGGCTTACCAATGCACCGGCTACCTTTCAAAGATTAATGTGTCACGTGTTTAAAGAGTTCTTGAGGAAGAATTTCGAAGTCTATGTTGATGATCTTTGCACTCATTCCAACATTAGACAGACCCATATACCCGAACTCAAACAGATCTTTGATAAATGCAGAGAATATCAAGTCTGCCTGAACCCAAAAAAGTGTGTTTTCATGGTCAGGCAAGGCAAAATTCTAGGGCACATAGTGTCTAAGAACGGCATATCCACTGACGAAGAGAAAGTGAGAGCCATCGCAGAACTACCTAGGCCAAAGAACGTCAAGGAAGTACAGGCTTTCATGGGACATTGTGGTTACTACCGTCGGTTCATCCACATGTATGCTGTCATTGCAAAGCCCATGTACGGACTTCTAACTAACTTTGAGTGGACTGAGGAATGTGAGAATTCCTTCCAGGAGCTTAAACGAAGATTATGTTCAGCACCAATCTTGACCACACCAGATTGGAGCAAGCCATTCCATGTTCATGTGGATGCCTCCAATTATGCTATTGGATGTGTACTTGCACAACCTACGGGTGAAGGGAACATGGATCTCCCTATTGCCTATGCCAGTAGACAATTGAATGCTGCTGAACGGAACTATACAACCACCGAACGAGAAGGATTAGGCATGGTATATGCAGTTAAAAAGTTTAGACATTATTTGCTTGCAAATAAGTTCAAATTTTTTACTAATCACCAAGCTCTACTGTACCTGGTAAACAAGCCATGTAATACAGGCACATTAGTAAGATGGTTTCTCTTACTAATGGAGTATGACTTTGAGGTAGTAGTGAGAAAAGGTAGAACTCACCTAAGAGCAGATCATCTCTCAAGGCTCACATCAGGAGAAGCCCCACAAGGAGTGTCAGATGACTTACCTGATGCTTACTTGTTTAACTTGGAATTTGTACCGCAGTGGGCTAAGCCATTAGTGCCAGTATTAACCTACGGGCCTAACCACTCAGTAATGGCCACACAGGATAGAGAGGTAGTAAAAGCCCAAAAGTATCACATCATGGCAGGAAGTATGTACAAGCACACGGATCAAGGGATCTTGGCTTGTTGTGTAGAAGAGGATGAGTACGCTAAGTGGTTGCAATTAGCACATGTAGGTGCATTAGAGCAACATTACTCAAAACAACGAACCCTACAGACCCTGAGGAGACTAGGAGTGCATTGGCCGACTATGGAAGCTGATGTCCAGAAGTTGTGCAAGGAATGCCCAATCTGTTGCACTAAACCACCTGTGGAACATGCCACTCTTTATCAAGTGTCCATAGTGCCGGATTGGAGTGAACCCCTAGTATCCTTCCTAAGGACGAAGACATTCCCGCCAGACATGACTATGACGAGGCAAAGAAGTCTAGAACAAGAAGCCCTAGATTACTCACTCATTGGTGATAATCTATACAAGCGTGGAAAAGACGGTTACCTAAGACTATGTGTCCATGAGAGTGAATATTTAAAGATCTTGGAAACTGCTCACCAAGGTGTAGCAGGAGGACACTTTGGTCCAGATAGGGTGATCAAAGCAATTCTATTTGCAGGATTTTGGTGGCCCACTCTTCACATGGATGCACATACCTATGTGAAGAGGTGTGAGATTTGTCAGCGAACCCAGTATCCTATACGCAAAGATGAGATGCCACTGAAGCCCATGATGGGTGGACGTGCATTCTCTAAGTGGGGAATAGACTTTGAAGGTCCTATTAATCCCCCAGCTAAGGGTTCCCATGCTGAGTATATCATCGTTGCCACGGACTATCTAACCAAGTGGGTAGAGGTAAAAGCCACAACGAAGAACAACACTCAGACAACTGCTAAATTCTTGTTTGAGAATGTATTCACAAGATACGAGCTACCTATAGAGTTAGTAAGTGACAGGGGCACTCACTTCTTGAATGAAGTTATTGAAAATCTGCTCCAAGAATTCTTGGTAGTACATAAGAAGTCTGCCCCTTATCACCCTCAAGCCAACGGGCAAGCCGAAAGCACCAATAAGATCCTATGCAATGTATTGACAAAATTAGTGAACAATAAACGCTCTGATTGGGACAAACAGCTACACCATGCTGTTTGGGCATATCGAGTCGCCTATAAAACGGTACTCCAAGCCACCCCCTTTCAGATGGTATTTGGCCAAAATGCCATGCTACCATTGGACTTCTTAATACCTACATTGAAAGTAGCACAAGAGCACGAATGGACGGGTCATGAACTCTCCTCTAGACTTTTTGACCTTGAACGATTAGGAGAAACAAGACTGAGAGCAGCTGCAGGGATATATGCAGCTAAGAAGAGACAGAAGGCATATATTGATGCACACGTCAAGGATAAAGGCTTGAAAGCGGGAGACCTAGTCCTAGTCTACACATTGAAGCAGCATGCACGAAAATTAGAGAAAAGAGGCTATGGACCTATGATCATAAATAGGATTTCAACTAGTGGGGTTGTACAACTAGCCACTTTGGAAGGCAATATTCTCCCTAGCTACATAAGCGGATGTAGAGTCAAGTTATACCAAGAAACCTTGATTGAAGAGATGTTAACTCGGCTCAACACTGCCAAAAAACGTAAAGAGGAGGAAAAACGAATCCGAGAAGAAGCACAGGCAGAGGCCTTAGAGCGCATTAGACGAATGAAGTTGAGGAGACAAGGGAGAGATCAGCCTATGATCGATGCTCAAGAGCCTCCAGGCTATCACATGGCCATGTGTGAGGCTTCAGGTGAACGTACCCATAGGATAGTGGATCGACGACCTTTTGTGACCCTAGAAATAGGACAAAGAGACAGCACAACAAGCGTGAGAGCTTTAATTGATTCAGGAGCAGCCACAAGTGCAGTTCGACTTTCTTATTGCCAGCAGCTGCAATTGGAGGTAAAACCCCTAGAAGCATATCTGATAGGATTAGGAGGTCTTGAAACCCCTTGCATGGGAGAGGTGGAACTTCCCCTCTACATACAAGAGGTCCTCATGCCAGCAAAAGTGCTAGTATGTGAAGACGAGGATCTTACCGAACCTCTGGTCTTGGGCCAAGACTGGATCTATGATCACTCAGTCAACCTCAACCTAAGAAGTGGACTTCTTCAGGCTTGGGTAGGCCAAATCCATCTTACGATTGAATTAGAAAATCAAGCACTCAAACCAATAGAACAGGCACCAACTCCTGGTCCCTCCAGGAATCCACATAAAGATAATGTTGCTCTTCTTGTCCAAACTTCTATGGTGCAGAGGATTGTCAATCTTACCAATGGTGCAGCAGTCAATGAGGAGTTTGCAGCGGGGTCAAAGGAGATTCTAAACACGAAGACCAAACACTATACAACACGAAGGAGCCCATTGATCAAGAAGCAGGAGCGCCAACTAGTGCAACACGGAATACCTTGTGATACAAAGCATATCTAGATACGCAAGGATGGAAAACCCACAGCTCGAGTAGCAGACTCTCGAGGAGGCAACAAAAAAGCCACACCATCAAGAACACAAGTAAAGGAGTACCCTAGGTGACCTCCTAGGCACACCACGTCTATTTGGGTCCCCAAGCGGTCAATAAAGGCTAGCCCCAATGTTGGAATCATATGGGTGCCCAAGGCCTGCTTACGTTCCCAAATAGCTCCAACTCTAGTCACTAACATAATTCATCATCCACAAGTCCTCTCGAAAAACAACACAGGAACTCTACCTAAAGACCACCCTAACCCACACTCACCCAAATCGAGGAATGTCTGGAAATGGGTGCCCAAAAGGCCCCAACTCCATCACACTCTAGTTCATAAATCTCTACCTGTCTTTAGCTCTAAGAGCTACAAACCCTCTATCAAAGTTTGGAGACTTAAACAATGTATCAAACCCCCTAGCCCAATTTTTGTAAATCCATCCACTCTGACATAGGTGCATTCTGAGTCCATTGCATAACCAAAGTAGGCATCTAGGATGATACTGACCTCTCAGCACCACTCACATCTATCACAAGCACTTCACCTCTGACCACTAACCTTCGGTATTGTCATGTTAGTATTGTGAAGGGAACACCATTAATTCCTGTTTCCTATGCAACACTAATGTGCCTTTCTTCTTCTAGCAGATAAGCACCCGATTCCCATGGCAGCAGCAGCACGCACGAGTTCTCAGGTAGGCACTAGCACTCAAATCAATTGGGATACCATGCCTGTGGAGGTTCCACTAACAGCTAGGCCGGAGGAGCTTTTGAACGTAAGAAGAATTCCCATTCCGGATCCACCAAGTGGCCTAACAGAAAGAGTAAAGGGGCATTCTCATTGGTTCAATGAGATGCCAGGAGATCTGGGAGACGCAGATCATATCTGGGAATCCAAGATGGAATGTGGAGGAGTGTGGTGGACCTTTCAGTTCTTCTCACGAGAATTTGAAGCATTGCAAAATGCAGCTCCTCTTCAGGATATTTGGCAGAAAGCGGGATTGCAAGATTACTTTAGTGCAGCTTTGCCCAGACCAGATTTTCTTAGGTGCTACTACTTGATTGCCACATTGAAGCCGACAGGAGATAAAGATCATTCAGGCACATTCTGGGTGCCCTCCCTATCAAACCAGGAGGAAATGAAGAAGTTTGAGTTGAATGTTACTTTAATCAGGGAAGCTCTTCAGATGTATGGCACCCATGTGCCTTCCGATCGCGATCCCTTAATACCAGAGTCAATGAAGAGCAACAGAATCAAGAAGTTGAAGGACATGTGTGCCCTCACCCCTAACATCGCCATACCCTTGCGAATATGCCTGCAACACTTCGCATTTCCAGCTCAAGACCGCTTTACCCAACCTCACAAGAAAATATGGTATGGATTATATTTAGCAGAGACTGGAAGCTTGCCAATTAAGATGCCTGTATGGATTCTGGACCAATTGTATGAAGCAGGCAAGCGGGCTGTGAGGAAGCATACATTACATGGCTGTTGTGCGATCACCAGAATCATTTATAGATGTCTTGCATATGACGTGCCAATAGCTAGGGCCCTTAAATACTCACAACTGGAGTTTTTCAAGGGGCGGAAGTCAGGGAACCAACCTGCGAAACGAATGCGTGGATCACTCTCCCAGGTCATGATCCCTCACGAGGCCACAACCGACGCTCCCCCTAGAGAAGAAGCCCAAGTAGCACCTTTCACGGTTCATCTCCAAGGAACTCAATCAGGGGGCGTGGTACAGCCCACCCCATCCGCCCCTCCACTACCGACCGATGCCGAGTTTGCATCTATGGCCACCTTAACTGAGGATCCCAATTTTGATTTTGAAAGCTTCCTGCAGACGGCGCACTTATCTGATAGTGAAGATTTTCCTGACAATGCCGATCCGGGACCATCATTCCGAAGAGAGCAGCCACAGGGCGAGGCAAGCAGCGTACATTGGGGAGATGAGGCACAACATCCTCATGATCCAAGCACACAAAATCAGGAAGAAGAACGGGGAAATGAACCAAAGGAGAGTGAAGAGGAGGCCCCTGCCTACACGGCACAACTCAAACGGCTATACAAGACAATCAAGCAGGTACAGAGAAGACATAAGATGACAGAAGAGGCGAATAGAGCTCTAGTGAACCAAATGCTTCAAGACGAGAATGTAGACTCACATTTTGTTGAATCATTGAATCTATTGGCGGAGACATGTGGGATCGAGGAAGCATTAAGGACAATGGTCTATCGGGAGAACCCTACCTATGATCAACGAAGGATTGATACACGGCCCTGACGAGGAAAAATGATTCAAATGGAAGTCTCTACTGCCTTGCCTACCACAATTTCAGAGGATGTTCACATGACTAGCCCAAGTCCCACTGACGAACAAGATGTAAATACACAGGTACCATCTCCACCGTCACCTTCCATTCAACCCTCAGAACCCTTCTCCACTAGTCTTTCTGAACAACCGATATCCACCCATCATGAAACCATTGTACACACCTCCGTTTTTACATCCTTCCCTTTACCTACATCCATCACTTCCGCCCAAATTTTTGAACCTCACACCGGTCATCCTGCCACCGATCAAACCATAATAGGTCACCCTTCCTATCTCCCCGCCCTTGGACAACCACTTGCCACTAGCCAGACCTTATCCCATCCTTTTCCATTCACCCACACCCAAACCCTATCCACCACTTCCCTTGTAACTGCCTCAGGCTCAACCCAAGTCACACAACCGTCATTCTGGACAAACCTTGTAAATATACTCCAACAGGTTGAGAACTATAATAAAAAGTCCCTTTCCCAACCCCACTCCCCCACATTCACTGCCACCACTAACACACCACCTACCGTTCCTGTATTCACAATTCACACTTCACACACTCTCACATCCGATCCCATGGATATTTCACCATCCACAGAAGCACCCACCACCACGTCTATTCCACCATCAGCACATTTCACTTCACTCATAGGCACATCATCCACTTTTCCCTTTCCCACCTCCCGACCCTTTGCATGTTCCACCTCTACCCATGCATCCACATCATTTAGTAATGCACTAGACACCATGGTTGAAGCGGCCACTCAGCTTAAGCAAGAGTATAAGCTATTAGAAGAAAATAACACAGAGCTATGCAATCTCTCAGATATCTCCCTGCCTGCTACAAGCAAACTTTCGATGAAATGTTCACCACGGGGTTCTGGGAAGCACACTCAGAAGTGTTCGCGCCACGGCCCACCCATTTGTTACACCTCTTTGCATGCGAACAAGCGATGCACTCAGAACTCTACACAACGCCACAGCCGGACATACCGGGCCCAGTCAATTGGGATACCTTGTAGAGAGACCTGATTCGAGGGCTGCGAATCAAAGAAAATGATGTGGGAGCTCACATTCTCCAGGACTATATTGATCAACCCGCAGATCAAAGGTCTGTCAGAGGGGACAGACGCTAGGGGGGGGGGAGAGTGTTGGCAATATACGGGAAGAAGCAAGTACGAGCATACATGCAGATCTAGCACTAAGGCAACCCTTTATTTTTTTCAAAACCCTTACACCATTTAAAAGTGATTCTCATCACTAAAAACCCCTGTAGATACCATTTTCACCTTTTTGTAGCTCCATTTTGTACAAGCCGAGGAATCCTCGAGCTTGAGGAGCCTTAGAAGTAGTTGCCTACTAATTCTCGTATTTTTTAGACCTCGTTTGAGCCCTCAAATAAGCTCTGGAACCTAATTTTTAACTAGGCCGGACACTAGGTCTGGACAGGGCCAAAGCTAGTCAAAAACTATAAATAGAGCTAGAGAGCTCATTTTTGAGGGAGCTTCTTGTAGTTTTGAGCTTGTATGAGAACTTTGTTGCAATAGAAGTGATTCCATTGTCTTACTCTCTTTGTTCTTGCTGTGTGTGCGCGTGTGTGTGTGTATGTGTGTGCATGTTAGTGTGCTTCGCACTCACACATTTGTGCCTTCACTTGCTCGAGGTCTTCATACCATCCTCATGTCTTCCCGGATTGACATTAAAGGAGGTGCTACTCATCACCGAGCTACAGCAAGCGACAAACCATATGCTCTTTCCCTTTCATAGCAAATCCAGGAGGTTGGTTCACATAGACCTCTTCTTGCAAATCTCCATTCAAGAAGGCTGTTTTTATGTCCAATTGATGCACTTTCCAACCTCGATGGGCAGCCAATGCAACCACGGTACGAATGGTAGTCATGTGTGAAGTAGGTGCAAAAGTTTCCTCATAGTCAATGCCATATTGTTGTGCATATCCTTTGGCAACCAATCTAGCTTTGTAGCGATCAATGCTACCATCAGATTTTCTCTTAATCTTGTAAACCCACTTTGTACCTATGGCATTCTTTCCTTTTGGCAATTCACATAACTCCCAAGTAACATTCCTATGTATGGAATCCATTTTTGATTGCATAGCACTCATCCATTGTGGATCGTCACATGCATCGTCAAAGGAAAGTGGCTCTTCATTACATGTTGTAGCAATAAGAGAATAATCCACAAAAATACTTGATGCATGGTGAGAGCTTGATCTTGTTCTACCAAGTAAAGGTGCACTCAATTTGCTGTCCTGCAAAGTTTGTTTCAGCCACTTTGGCATAGATTGTGCACTCTTGATAGACATGCGTCCATTATGTAAAACATCTTCAATATGTACATCATGCGTGGGCTGAATTTCATGCTCAGTTTCAGCCATATTTTGATGCAAATGTTCAGCCATACGTGGCTGGAAATTTCCAGCAGTTTGGACAATTTTTGGCTGAATTTTTTCAGCCATGTTTGGCTGGAAATTCTTTGCATTTTCATTTGGCTGGAATTTTTCAGCCCTTTGAACCTCAGTTGGCTGGTCTACATGGCCATAGTCAAGCGCAACATTTTGGAACAAAGGCATGAGTGTATCAAACACATCTTGTGAGCTAACTGTTGGTAGTTTTTTGCATTCAAGTAGAGGGAAAAATGAATTTTCAGCAAATACCACATCTCGACTCACAATTATTGTGTTCCTCAATGGATGGTACAACCGATATCCCTTACTTTCAGCACTATAACCAACAAATATACATTTCTTTTCCTTGTCATCAAGTTTGTGACGTTGTTGTGATGGCACAAGAGCATATGCCAAACAACCAAACACACGCATATGACTAACCATAGGCTTATGACCATTCCAAGCCTCATAAGGAGTGATGACTCTCAATGCTTTTGTAGGGCAGCGATTCAACATATAGTTTGCACACATGACCGCTTCCATCCAAAACTTATGAGGAAGATGCTTTCCTTTAACCATACATCGTGCCATTTCAAGTAGAGTTCTATTTTTACGCTCGGCAACACCATTTTGTTGAGGTGTATATGGCACCGTACATTGGTGTGAAATACCTCTTTCACGAAGAAAAGCATTAAACTCATGTGACATGTACTCACTACCACGATCCGTGCGTAGAGTCAAAACCTTTTGTGAACAAAAATTTTCAGCCATAGCTAAAAATGCTTTGAAGCAAGAAAATACCTCATTCTTTGCTTTCATAGGATACACCCATGTATGGCGAGTAGCATCATCAATGAAGGTAACAAAATATACATGCTTCCCAAAAGATGGAGTCTTGACGGGACCACATACATCACTATGAACAAGTTGCAATTTTCTTGTAGTGTGTGTATGACTATCTTTTGGAAAAGAAGCACGATGCATTTTTCCAAGAATGCAACCTTCACATGCATGCTTTTCAATGGACTCAAGTGTATGCAAGCCAATAACCATGTCCTTCTTTTGCAAGTAGAGCAAAGTATTGAAGTTTAAATGACCAAAACGAGCATGCCAAAGCTCCATTTCAACCATGGAAGAAGTATGAGCAACTAAGGCATTCAAAGCAGCCCTCTTGTATGTATCCATGCGATACAAACCATTACATAATGTACCGGACATAACGATAACATCGCCATTGCTGAAATCATGAACCATACACTTATCATCAACAAAGTGTACATGAAGTCCAGCTTTGGCAATCAACGGAATTGAAATTAAGTTCTTCTTGATACCGGGCACATACAATGCATTTTTCAAGAGATTTTTCAAGAGATTTTTCAAGAGAATCACACCTCCATTTGCAGCCGTAAGCTCAATTTCTCCTACTCCAATGATAGGATAAGAGGCATTGTTTGCACACACCACATGTCCTCCTTTAGGTGCATCTTTCAAAGAGGCAAAAAATCTTTTGCATGATGTTATGTGCTTTGAAGCACCACTATCAAAGAACCAATCCGAATCAGCCTCACTCACAACCATACATTTAGAATGTAAAGAAGAATCATAATGACATGTAACAACACATGCCCAAAAATCTTGAGCCATGTTAGCTTCATCATTCTTTGCATTTGCTGAATTTTCAGCAATAGACATGCCCGATTCCTTCTTCTTTTCATTGCGTTTAGCAAGCTTTCTACACTCATCAATAGTATGACCAGCCTTCTAGCAATATTTGCATCTCTTCTTCTTTTGCAAATCACCATCATTAGAGGAATGAGTGGAAGAGGAAGCTTGAGGCTTTGGCTTTGATGAACCAAAAGCTGAACCATACTTGTTTTTCCCCTTTTGTGAGATAGCAAGTGCTTACGTTCCCTCAATCAAACCACTCCTATTCACTCTAGATTGCTCTTCTTGCAAAAGAAGAGACACAATCTCATCAAATGCATACATATCAGGATTTCCTTTTGCAACCAAACAAAGTGTAGTAGCAAAGCTTTGAAAAGATTCTGGTAATCCTTTCAACAATGTAGAAATGAGTGATGCATCCGGAATGATCTCATCTATGTTTGCCAATTGCTCGTTCAAGTCCTTGATGCATGTCACATACACATCCACTGACTCATTTTCAGCCATACATACATCCTCAAGTTGCTTCCTCAAGTATGCAACACGTGCTTCATTACGCATGGCATACAAAGAAGCAAGAGTGTCCCATGCCTGTCGTGATGTAGAACATGACCGAATGTGTGGAACTATATGACGCTTCACTGAAAGCGCAATCAAAGCATGAGCTTGAGCATCTTTTCCATCCCATCTAAGCTTCTCCTGTGTAGGTGGAGAAGGAGAAACCACTATACTCGAAGAAGAAGCTCCATCTGTGATAGTAGACTGTGAAGTAGAAGCACCTGCCGGTCTTCGATCTACATCTGCCACTATGTTCCAAAGTTGTTTTGCAACAAGAACATGCTTCATCATGTAAGAACACATCAGATAGTTGGTCCCATCAAGCTTACCTTCAGCTTGAAGCATGCCAAACAAGTCATTGCTGCCCGCCATTTCACTAAGGAACAAGAATTTGACAAAATCTTCACTTCGACGAAAGCTGAAATGAGTGCTGAAATTTCAGCTCACAAACCGTCACTCTGATGGCGATTCTGACTGCACGAATGGATTCGAAATGGGGGTAAAACCGCAACGCACCTAGTGGAAATGTTTTCGAGCTGTTGAAATTCACTCTTCTATGCTCCGAAGTTGATTTGCACTGTTAAAGTGTGTGCGCGCTGCGACGTGAAAAACCGAAACTTGAGAAGAAGCTGAACCTGCTCTGATACCATGGTTGGCTGTGTGTAGAAGTGAGAGAGACACACAAGAAGCACACACAAGGAGCACAAATGCAACAAGACACACGGAGAAGACGATGGCTGGAATAGCTCTCTCTATTGATCGATCAACTGAACTGAAGTAAGAGATGACTAATATCCCTAAGTACAAAGTACCACCACATTTCAGAGTATCAAGTATGTGGTAACATGGGGAAAAAACCTCTAGCCAGCACTAGAGTAAAAAGTGCCCATGTATAGGGAAAAGGTTCACATCAAAGCTACTCGAGGAACACATAAGTGTAACACCTCCCATCCAATGGAATCCCATCCATAGAGCCAAAGATGATACTGAGTCGGTGCATTCCATAGGATCGGGATCCTCATGGATGCATGAAGACACTCACTTGTGGATGTGTAAAGTAGCAGTAGAAGAAGAGAAGAGAGAAAAAGCCCGAGAGGTAGGTGCAAAGGAAACTCATCGATCAATTCAAGACCTAGCCTATGCACCTGTAGTTTTTCCTGACGAAGAATTTGAACCTCACGGCTGGGCATAAATTTTAGCAACAATGGATGTAGCCATCCATGAAGAACAATGGACACCCCACTGTGATGAGGATGGCTATGACATTTCTCCATAGAGCCAATCATGGGAGATTCAGTTCTGGAGGAATGTGAACCTAGCACTGATGCATTCGAGGATGCCAGTGACTCTGATCTAGAGTCAATCATTATGGACCCACCTTTTGCATCAAACGAAGAATACTTCTATGAGGTACGAAGAGCTCACAAATGACATAAGGTTAACCACACAAGTGGCCTCCAAGAGTGAGGGCAAGAAGAGGAAGAAGAAAGAAGTCACACGAGAAGAAGAAGAATCTTTGTTTGAGGTCCCTAAAAATTTTAAGAAGTATGAAATAGATGATAGAAGAGTCATGGTAAGAATGCCTAAATGTGAGGCGCAATTAGGGGAGGCCTATGATAACAAAGAAACCACCAAGAAAATAACTGTAGCCATAGAAGAGGGAGAAGAAAGATGCACCTACATAGGGCATGACCTGACGGAAGAAGTGTGAAGAGATGGATAGGTATGTGCTTGAAGATGAAGAGGTGTTGCAAAATCCTTGATCTACACCAGCCAATTGGACTCCAGGAGTATATGGTGGGCCCTTTTAGCTTGCCAATGGATGTATTAGACACCTTATGTACTTGGAAGATCACTCTCAAAAAGATAGATCAAAACAGATAAGTTGGAGTTAGCTCAGAGGTGAAAAACTTGCTAATTTGGTTCATACACCTGTTCAGTGTTTTGCATACTTCTCTCAGCACAACAGCAATTAGCTTAATTCATCTTGGGGAAGTTTATTTAACTTAAAGAGCTAACTTTCAAGAGTAATCGCATCAAAAATAATAAACCACACACTGAGAATGAGTTTTAACAAGTGATGACATCATCCTGATTTTCACGGGCTACTACAATTTGAGACCAGTGAGCAGAAAAATGAACATAACTCAAAATATAGGAATCCAATGATTATGAAAATTTGCGTTCTTATACTAGACAGTAAGCTAAATCCAACAAGCTTTAAATCATTGAATTTGGATAAGTAACCACTGCAAAATGGCTCTGACAAGATGAGTGAAAAAGTCGGGTACCTGACAGAGAAGTGAAGATGAACAGACACTGTTGATGTCAATTAAACATAACTGAAGATTGCAACATTCAAATGAAATGAAACTTTGTGAGCATATAGTAGACTTGTAGAGCTAACTTTACCAAGTAAAATCATTAAAAACGATGCACCAAGATTAGAGAAACAATCTCTGCAATCTGACTGAGAAAACTGAGAGATATGGCAGTGAGTAGTACACTTCACAAGAACATGGACATATGAACTCAAATAATCATGAAAATGAAAGTATATTGCTTGTACAATACAATGACTTACTGATACATATGTGTGCTTTGTAATCACACCTTGATATGGCATAAAGCTCAGCTCTTGGAGGTCTTCACATAGGTCTCTCTAACCACGACTAAAACTGCCATCTATTTATAGTTGAGTTTGGGAGGCTAACTTCCCTCAATCACTCTCCAATCAATCAATGATTGATTTGATTCTCTACCTACCACAAATCACGAATTCGTGGCTCCTCTTTCCCTTTTTGATCAAGTGGACTCAACCACTTAAGATTCTTTCACTTTTACATTAAGTAAACTCTTCAAAAGTTACAAGAGGTAGTTCACAAGTGAACTTTACATTGTCTTCATTTTAAGGCTTCTTCATTTATGGATCCTTTGAGATACTTGAGAATCCTTTTGGCAGCATCCATATGTGGTTTCCTTGGTGTGTGCATAAATTGATTTAGCACACTCACACTATAACATATATCTACTCTTGTCAATGTGGCATAGTTGAGACTACCCACTAGACTTTGATATGATGTCATGTCCTCTATGAGTTCACCTTCATGTGAGCTCAATTTGTGATTGACCTCCATTGGAGTACCTGCAATCTTACAATCTTGCATCTTGAATTTTGCCAACATGTCCTTAATGTACTTTCTTTGAGTGAGAAACAAACCACGATCTTTGTAGACAACTTCCAAACCTAGGAAGTAGGTAAGTGAACCCAAATCACTTATCTTGAACTCTTCTCTCATCTGATCTTTGATCTTCTTCATACCATCTGCATCATTTCCTGTCAATATAATATCATCTACATATACACATAGGTAGATGATCTCTGAATTACTCTTTTTAATAAAGAGTGAAGGATCTGCCTTTCTTGATTGAAAGCCTTTGTCCTGCAAGAGTGAAACAAGTCTGAAATTCCAATCTCTTGGAGCTTGCTTGAGACCATACAATGCTTTGTTAAGTTTACACACATAATCAGGATAAACTTGATTCTCAAAACCAGGTGGTTGTGCCATATATACCTCTTCTGTTATCCAACCATTCAAGAATGCATTCTTTACATCTAGTTGAAGTATCTTCCAATTCTTGGAAGAGGCAATACTAAGCAAAACCCTAATAGTAGGCATCTTTGCCACAGGAGAGAAAGTCTCCTCATAATCAATTCCTCGAGTTTGTGCAGAGGCTTTTGCTACAAGCCTTGCCTTATACATGTTAATGGAACCATCAGAATTCTTCTTGAGTTTATAGACCCATCTTGAGCCTATTACCTTCATGGATGAAGTCTTGGGCACCAAATTCCAAGTGTTGTTTTCCTCAAGTGCTTCAATCTCTTCCTTCATTGCATGCTTCCATTCTGTTTTTGCTTTGGCCTCTTCAAATGATGATGTCTCCTCTTGGTTTATGTCTTGTGCTATGTAGATAGAATGTTTAGTTACTAATGAGGTGTCAAACCCATACCTTTCTGGTTTTTTCTTTTCTCTCATAGATCTTCTTAGGCCATGATGTGATGATTCTGCCTCATGTCCAAGTTCCTGCAATTTTGCTTTACCTTTAGACTTCCATGCTTTGATCTTTTCCATCTGAGATTCTTCATCATCTTCCGAGGTGTCTTGTTCTTCAATCATTGGTTGTTCTCTACCAAGCTTTGGAAAATCTCCTTCAAGATCATATGGTAAATTGACCTTCCTGCATGAATCTTCATACCATGAATTATTTTCATCAAAAAACTACATCTCTGCTTACCAAGAATCCTTTGTTGGTAGGGTTGTATAACCTGTAGCCCTTTTGATTGTTGTCATATCCAATAAATACACATCTTTCTGCCTTTGGATCCATCTTGCCTCTAACCTGTGAAGGAACATGAGCAAAAGCAATACATCCAAAAATTTTACAATGATCTAAGCTTGGTCTTCTTCCATTCCAAGCCTCATATGGAGTCATCCCATCAAGGGATTTTGAAGGCAACCTGTTAATCAAGTAAGTGGCTGTAGATACAGCCTCAGCCCATAGATAATTAGGCAAATGCTTTTCATTTAACATAGACCTTGCAGGTTCAACAATTGTCCTATTCCTCCTTTTTGCCACTCCATTTTGCTTAGGAGTGTACCTTGTAGTTACCTCTCTTTTGATTCCTCTTTCTTGAAGAAAAGAATCAAACTCATGGGAAAAGTATTCTCCCCCTCCATCTGACCTTAGCCTTTTTAGAGATTTACCTGTTTGATTCTCCACAAGAGCCAAATATCTTTTGAAACATGAAAAAACTTCATCTTTGTGTTTCATAAAGAATAGGATAGTCCATCTACTGCAATCATCAATAAAGGAGACATAATACTTTGATCCTGATATTGAAGCTTCCTTGCTAGGTCCCCATACATCTGTATGAACCAACTCCAAGAGATCTCCATGCATATAACCTTTCTTCATGAATGGTAACCTGTGAGACTTTCCAAATTGACATGCACTACACTTATAAATCATATGTTGTTTTGACAAATTAGGGAGTCCAAGTACACTTTGGTCCCTGCAAATTTGCTTTAATGACCTTTCACCAATATGTGCTAACCTTTTGTGCCATACTTCCAATTCTGTGAGTGTCTGACTACCATAATTAAAGAAAGCAATGTTTCTAGTGTCCTGTAATTCAAATGTGAACAATCTACCTGTCTTTTCACCTTTTGCAATTTTTCTAAATTCTTGACTTGGATCTTCAACAAATGCTCCTGCTTGTAAGCCAATTTCTATGCCTGATTGTAAGCCAATTTCTATGCCATTAGATCAAAATGGTATGACTGATTGTAAGCCAATTTCTATGCCATTAGATCAAAATTTGAAGTTGGATACTACATCAGGTGAAGCATTGGAAAATGCTACTATGTACAGGAAAATTGTGGGAAGTCTTATATATCTCACAATTACAAGGCCTGATCTAAGCTATACTGTTGGACCTGAAAGTCACTTTATGCAGGTTCCCAGGAAGCCACATTTGGATGCTCTGAGGTGCACTCTACGTTATGTGAGTGCTACTTTGGATTATGCATTGTTTTATGAAGCTGGTGTAGATTTGCAGGTTCATGGATACACTGATGCAGATTGGGCTGGTAGTACTCCAGATAGAGGATCTACTAGTGGCTTTCTTTTCTCACTTGGAGGTGCCGCTACTAAATGGAGCAGCAAGAAGCAACCCACTATTGCTTTGTCGAGTACAGAGGCTGAGTATAGAGGTGCTGCAATGGCAGCATGTGAGGCATCATGGCTGGAGATGTTACTTGCAGATTTAGGTGTGGAAGTGCAAAAGCCTATCACTATCTATTGTGATTATCTTAGCAGCATACAATTAGCACGGAACCCTGTTTTCCATGCTAGAATGTTGAAGCTCAAAGTCAAGGACAAAGCATGGAAGCACATCAAAAGGTGGACACACGAGGAAAGGGAGCAAGTAGGGAGCTCCAAGAAGTGTATGTCAAATTTTCAGAAGAATCCCCTACAAAAATAGTGATTTTCATCACTAGAAACCATTGTAAATACCATTATCTATTTTTAGTAACTCCATTTTGTTCAAGCCGAGGTGTCCTCAAGCTTGAGAAGTATTAGAAGTACCATCGTACCAATTTTCATAATTTTTAGACTTCGTTTGAGCCCTCAAATAAGCCCTGGAACCTAATTTTTAACTAGGCCGGACACTAGGTCTGGAAAGGGCCAAAACTAGTCAAAAAACTATAAAAAGAGCTAGAGAGCTCATTTTTGGGGTTAGCTTGTTAGAGAATAGAACTTTTGTAAGAGAACTCTTTTGCAATCTAAGCTTTCCATTGTTCCTCTCTTTGATCTTACTTTGTGCGCGTGTGTGTGTATGTGTGTGCATGTTTGTGTGCTTTCACTCACGCACTTGTGCCTTCACTTGCTCGTGGTCTTCATACCGGTCCTCACGTCTCCGCGGATTGACAAGTAAAGGAGGTGGTGCTTACGCTTGAGCTACACCAAATTTTGGCGCCGTTGCCGGGGAGAGAGCTTCGAGGACGAGCGTTGTGATGGTAAGATCGTAGATTTGCGACGTTGGAAGGTAAAAAAACTATCATTTCAGTTCATTTTCTGTTTTTTCCTCTTCATCTTCATCATCATCATCATCTCCACCTTCTTCCATCTTCTTCTTCATAGAAATTTCTTGTTTTTTAGTGCATTTTCACCATTTTCATTCCATTTTTCATGCATTATTGTGTGTGAAGGAGTTAGGAGGTGCAAGGGAGAGCAAGCGCTGTTTTTTTTTCATGATTTTCTGCTCATACGGAGCTCGCCATAGCCGGCGCTCAGAAATTTGAATTTCCCGCCAAAAAACGCGATTCTGTGATGAAAATCGCGATTCTGTGAAAATTCAAAATTTTTTGAAAAATCACGATTTTCAGTTTCCCGCCTAAAAGTTGGTTGAAAAGAATCGCGATTCTGTGTTTTTCAAAAAAAAAAAAAAAAAAAAAAAAACGATTCTCTGCTCAAAATCGCGATTCTCACCAATCACGATTTTCAGCAAAAAAACACGATTTTGTGAAAAAACACGACTTTCTGCTCAAAATCGCGATTCTCACCAATCACGATTTTCAGCAAAAACACGATTTTGTGAAAAACACGATTCTCTGCTCAAAATCGCGATTTTCAAAAAACACGATTCTCTGCTCAAAATCGCAATTCTCACCAATCACGATTTTCAGCAAAAACACGATTTTGTGAAAAACACGATTCTCTGCTCAAAATCGCGATTCTCAAAAAACACGATTCTCTGCTCAAAATCGCGATTCTCACCAATCACGATTTTCAGCAAAAATACGATTTTGAGAAAAAAAACACGATTCTCTATGACAAAATCGCGATTTTCATGCCAAAAACACGATTTTGTGAAAAAGGCAATTCTGTGAAAACACGAATTTTTTGCTCAAAATCGCGATTTTCTAAAAACACGATTTTGTGCTCAACATCGCGATTTTCATATCAAAAACACGATTCTGAAAAAAACACGATTTTGTGAAAAAAACACGATTTTGTAAATCACGATTCTCTGAGTCAAAATCGCGATTTTCAAAAATACGATTTTGTGCTCAACATCGCGATTTTCAGAAACACGATTTTGTGATCAAAATCGCGATTTTCATGTCAAAAAAACGCGATTTTCAGAAACACGATTTTGTGATCAACATCGCGATTTTCAGAAACACGATTTTGTGATCAACATCGCGATTTTCAGAAACACGATTTTGTGATCAACATCGCGATTTTCAGAAACACGATTTTGTGATCAAAATCGCGATTTTCAGAAACACGATTTTGTGCTCAAAATCGCGATTTTCAGAAACACGATTTTGTGCTCAACATCGCGATTTTTTTGACTTCACAGCATCGCGATTTTCAGAAAGTTCACAAAATCGCGATTTTCTCCAAAGGTCCTGTTTGCCTGTTTTGACCCCCAGGAGCCTGATTTGACATAACTTTCTCATCCAAAGTCCATTTTTTGAGCTCTATAGCTTGTTGGAAAGCTCGTTTCAAATCCTACACGATCTCAACTGTTTTTTTCAAGAATAATGCGTTGATTTTGAGATAGGATAATTTGAAGTTGACCCTCAGGTGGGACTAGGGAACCAAGGGGGCTCTAAAGAATTTTGAACCATACCAAAGGGAAAATTTGGATTCTTGACTAAAGCTTATGAACCTGAGATCTGGTAGACACTTAGGCAAGGATAAACAAAGCATTAGATCTTCTGAGGCTAGTGTCAACCATACATCCAAGTCTTGGGCACAACAACTAAGTGGTCATCTTTTACTCAGATCAGACACAAGTGATTCAGAAATGTCTTTTAGTATGGGAAAACCTGCAGGTGGCTCAGGGACTGCCCATCTACAAACACCGGAAGGTCCCTATAAGACACAGTTGGAATATATTCGGACCAACCAATTAGGTGCTCGCATCTATGAGGATGGTCTGAGACGATCAGTGGTCCAACTCAAAAATCCAGATCAATCCTTTGGACTTGAACACCCGGTGGTCAAGTTCGAAGAGGGTTCATACATTGATAAGGAAGGAACCATGTATGTGGTTACCAACCAACCAGATAGGACCGATGAGTTTGGAAATATCATTCATGAGAATGAGATAGGAGACCTAGAACAAGGAAATATAGGACAAGGACCCCAGACTCCTAGAGGTAAGTCAGTTTTGACCCGAGTGATCACTCCGGACTGGATCCCTCAAGACAACAAAAGCATAGAACTATTTTTGAATAGAGAAACAGAGGAAGCCTTTTGGAGGTTCAAGCCAGATCAACCTAGCCAATTGGGCATAGTTATCATCTATGAATTCAAAGATCCTGAGATACCAGGCAAAGTTGTCTACCTGGATAACACATCAGAGAAAATTTTCTTGGTAACGGAACATGATAGACATGCATATACATGGAAGAATGAAATGATTTTCCCCCCACCAAGATCCAATGTTTCCCATGGCCTCCATGGAGTAGGGTCATCCCAAGCTCCGGAAGCCCAGAGAGAAAGAACTAGAGAGAGACCTGAGGTAAGCCTTGCACACACCGTGGGCAGGAATAGATCAGGATATGAAAATGAAAGACCTGAAAGAGAGAGACATCAAGCACATAGGCAACAAAGAGATGAACAGGATTTTCCATTGCCTAGACCCCGGGAGTACCCAAGAACCCTTAAACCCAGTCACGTGATCAAGGCAATGAAGAACTATTTCGATGGGACAGGGGATCCTTATGATCATGTGGCCGAGTACAAACAAGTGCTGAGAGCCGAACAAATTGAGGACTGGTTCACCCAGTACGAGGCATTTGGTTTGACCCTTAAAGGCACTGCCTTAGCTTGGTTTCAACCATTGAGTAGAAGCAGCTATCACGATATAGGTCAACTGCTAGACGAATTCATTGTAGAATTTTCCAAGAGTGGTATCAGGCATAACACATCATCCCTGATCCATAGTTTCAAGCAGACACCCCAAGAAACAGTGCGACTAGCAGGTAGAAGGTTCAGACAGTACCTAGAAAGATGCCCTGCTCCAGAGCTACCCACACCAGCCAAACAAGTGGCTTTGTTTTTAGATGGCTTACTGAGCACAAAGTTAAGATCCTATGTATACTTGAAAGATCCTAGATCCATAGAAGAGTGTGTGCGGACGTGCATAGACATAGAAGATAACTTGGGTGAGGAGTTAGGATTGTCCAAACTCTACAAAGATTCGGATAGTTCTACTAGTCATACTTCAAAGATCTCCACAGAAATAGAAGAGATAGCTGAGCAAGTTGCCAAGAAGCTGGGAGTCCAAAATAAACAAACACAGAGAGTCACTTCATTGAATCGGTGCTATACTTGCGGAGGTGACCACATGGCTAACGTATGCCCAATGCAAAACCAAAACATTAGAGAAAGGAATGCTCCATATTGCACTATTGAGAGAAAATACACAAACCACACGGCTCAAGATTGTCCCTACAATAGGCAGGCTGTTAGACAAAATTATCAGCAACCTTACCCACAAGGTAGGTATCAGAATCAATACCAACAGCCATATTATAGACCACAACAGCAGTATCAGGTACCATATAGGCCACAACCTGTCTTGGGAAACCAACCACCAACTCCAGCCAACGTGATTCCAGTCAAGTATGCTGTGGGAGAGGAAAATCCAAATAGAGCATTGGTGCCCCTAACCCCATGGACACCAGATAATGATTCTCATGCTCATAGTTCAGACTACTCCCATGAAGGTAGTCCACATGCGTATTACACAGAGTCACCTGAGCATAGTGAGATTTACTCGTATCAATATGAGGCGCCACCTATGGAGCAAAATTGGGAGCCAGAATACTCCAATGTCATGTACACAAATCCTAACCCTAGGCCCCAGTTGAGACAAATGAGACCACAAGCCCCTAGAGGATCTTGTTTCAGATGTCATGGTGACCATTTCATTCGTGACTGTCCCCACCCACCATCTCCGAGCCAAGGACAGGCTATCACAATACAGGCTTTTTGTCCTGATTGTGGCAAAGACCATCTCCCCAGAGATTGTCCAAGAAACCCCTCTAGTGCACCCAAGATTACACCCATTAATGTGGTAGGCTTAGTGGCAGATCCAAGTTCAAGTAGTAGCAATGTGGCTCCTATACAAGCTGTCACTAGAGCACAAGCCTTAAAACAGGATAAACCAGTAGAACAATCAGAGTCGAGTGAATCGGGAGAGCCTAGTAAGAGGAAAACAAGAACATGGAAGGATACCAGAGAGAAGGCCAATCGTAAGTGGAATAAAAAGTTATCGGAACTAGAAGAAAGCTTAAAAGAAGCGAAAACAAAAATAGAAGACATTGCATCTCAAAGCCCCTCGCATGCCGAAACTCCATCCACTCCACCTCATCCCACCCCACCACCCATTGTAAATAGACCGCAACCAGGGTCTGTTCTCGCAGATCCAACCCCAGAAGGTTTGGACATGATGTTCAAGGCCTACCAGGCTCGACTTCAAGAAGGGCCTACAGCTGCAAACCTAGACAAGAGTTACCCTAGAGCAGATTTAGAGATTGAACGAATGAAAATGTGCATGAAAATGGTAGAACAAGCTCAAGCCATACTTGAGACTAGTCAAAAGTTCAATCAGACAAACTCTATCAAATCGGATTTGCATTTCCAGGGCTTACTAGAACGATTAGAGCAGTTGGTAAACAAACCACAAGTTTCTCTACCTCCACAGGCTCAACCAGTTATTGAAAGAGGAAGCTCACCACCAAGGGGAGCTTATGTTCCTAATTCCACGGATGCTGGAATACCTCCTTCTATTCAACAGTACTCTCAAGAGTTCTTGCGGGAAATACAAGAGGAGAAATGGGCCAAGGAGAAGGGTAATTCCCCTCTTATTCCTGAGATTGATGATCTTCATGATCAATTTCCCCAAGACATTCCATCTATTTACGAAGATGAAGCAGAACAAGAAGACGAAAGATTAGATTTTGAATCTAATACCTTAGAAGAACTGCCTCAATTTCCAGGCCCATGGGAATCTGAATCACTCCAGATTAGAGCTCCCACAATACTAGTAAGAAATGAAGACTCAGTGGTTCCAAGGAACACGGATGTCGTGAAGAACACTAAGGTTCAGTGTCATCTCACTGTAGAAGAGCTGCTCAAAGCAAAACCTGAGTTATGGAATCATGTGAAGGATCAGGTCACAGAACTTGATTCCAACATGCCAAAAGCAGGCTCTAAGCAAAGGGTACCAGAGATACCTCTAGACAAAATAGGGGACATATGTGAGGGTGAAGAAGGTAATACTTATCTTCCAATCACCTACCAAGGTTACACAACCAAAGCAATCATAGATTCAGGTGCTGGTGTTGCTATTGCGACCACCTCCTTGTGGAAGCAATGGGGCAAGCCCACATTAAGACCAACTAGAATGAAGCTTCAAATGGCTGATGGTCATTTTGAAAGACCTCTAGGATTGTTAGAAGGGATCACTCTAACCACTTGTGGTGTAGAGTTTGAGCACACATTTGCTATATGTGACTTTGAGAAAAATAATGTCTTTGAGATGATCCTAGGAAGACCCTTCCTACGACAATTGCAAATAGTACAGGATTGGGGAACTAACTCCTTGTACTTACAACACTTAGGGGTCACCACTAAGGTCAATTTGAAGGATTACACCTTCAGAGATGTACCACCCCTACAGTGGAATTCTATCCACAAAGCGAAAGAAGATTCCATCTCTGTGCATTCTGGAAGTTCACCGGATCCATCATGGCTGCATGAAGATACTCATTTGTGGATGTGCAAGGTCGCAAAGGAAGAGGAAAAACGTTTAAAGGCAAGAGAAGAAGGAACTTCGCTAGGAGATAGACCAGTTAGGGACCCAGCCTACACACCGATGATCTTTCTAGATGAGGAGTTTGAGCCTCATGGCTGGCCAGAAATCTTAGCCACCATGGACATTGCTGTCAATGAGGAACAGTGGACACCTCATTGTGATGAGGAGGGTTATGATATCTCAGTGTTCATGTGTCAACCCTTGCTAGAAGAATGTGACCCTAGTGATGTCCTAGAAGAAGAAGAGAATGACGATGATCTGGAGTCTATTGTGATGGATAGTTGCTTTAACTCAGAGCAGCACTATCTAGAAGATATAGGAGTGTTCACCCAGAAAGAAGAAGAACCTCTCACAAGTATTAAAACAGTAAACTCAAAGGATGGAAGTGAGAGTAGTCAAAAGAAAAAGAAAAGAAAAGCAATGAAACAAGAAGAGGAGGAATCATTGTTTGAAGTACCAGAAAACTTCAAGAAATATGAAGTTGACGACCGCAAAATTTTGGTACGAATGCCTAAGAGAGAGGCCATCATAGGAGAATCATATGATAATAAAGAAAAGACCAAGAAGATTGTAGTGACCATTGAAGAGAACGAAGAGAGATGCACATATATAGGAGATGACCTAAGTGCAAGAGAAGAAATGGAGCTCATAGCTCTATTAAGGGAATATAGGGATGTGTTTGCATGGCACTATAGAGACTTGAAAGGGGTAGATCCAAGAATTTGCTCTCATACTATCCCCATGACTGCTGATGCTAAGCCCACCAAACAGAAGCCCTACACATATAATGATACCTATGCAGCAAAAATAAAAGAAGAAATTGATAGGTTGATTGAAGCCGGATTCATCTATGAGATTGAGCATACCGAATGGGTGTCCCCCATTGTTGTGGTACCCAAGAAGAACGGGAAGTTGCGAGTGTGTATTAACCTTAAAAAAGTTAATGCCGCTACGATTAGAGATAGTTATCCACTTCCAATCACAGAACACCTTTTGGAGCGTGTTGCAGGCAAGGAAGTTTATAGCTTCCTTGATGGATTTTCAGGTTACAATCAAGTAGCCATTGCCCCAGAAGATCAACACAAAACAGCTTTTGCTATAGAGTGGGGAATCTTTGCATTTCGTGTGATGCCATTTGGGCTCACCAATGCACCTGCAACATTCCAAAGGCTCATGTGTCATGTCTTCAAAGAGTTCTTGCGAAAGAGCTTAGAAGTGTATGTGGATGATTTATGTGCTCATTCCCAAGAAAGAAGGGTTCACATTCCTGAGCTCAGACAAATCTTCAACAAGTGTAGAGAATATCGAGTGTGTCTAAACCCAGAAAAGTGTGTGTTTATGGTGCGTCAAGGTAAAACTTTGAAGTTGTTGTCAGGAAAGGTAGAACCCACCTTCGGGCAGATCACCTTTCTCGCATTACTTCAGGAGAGTCACCACAAGGAGTGTCTGATGAACTACCTGATGCTTATCTGTTCAATTTGGAAGTTGTTCCTAAATGGGCAAATAAGTTGGTACCAGTCCTAACCTTCGGCCCTGCAAATAAGAATGTGAAAACATCACAAGAAGAAATTGTAAAATCACAAAAATATCACATATTGGCTGGAAGCATGTACAAACAAGATACTGAGGGTGTATTAGCTTGTTGTGTCGAGGATGATGAACATAGTAGTTGGTTGCAGCAAGCTCATGAGGGATTGCTAGGAAATCACTATTCTAAACAACGAACATTGCAGAATTTGAAACGTTTAGGAGTGTATTGGCCTAGCATGGACAAAGAAATACATGAGTGGATCAAGAACTGTCCAATGTGCAGAGAGAGACCACCAGTGGAGCATGCGACCCTTTATCAAGTATCATTAATTCCAGATTGGAGTGCTCCATTGGTAGAGTTTATGAGAACGGGAAGATTACCCAAAGAGGCCAGTCTAGCAAGAAGACGAAATATGGAGCAAGAGGCTCAAGGCTATGCCTTAGTAGGAGAGAACCTATACCGAAGAGGTAAAGATGGTTACTTAAGACTGTGCGTTCATGAATCAGACTATTTAAGGGTCTTAGAGACTGCACACAGTGGTGTTGCAGGTGGACATTTTGGTCCTGACCGAGTGATTAAGACCATTCTGTTCTCAGGACTTTGGTGGCCCACTCTTCATATGGATGCACATACCTATGTGAAGAAATGTGACACATGCCAACGTGCACAATATCCAGTTAGAAAAGACGAGATGCCTTTGAGGCCAATGATGGGAGGGCGTGCATTTTCCAAGTGGGGCATAGACTTCATAGGTCCTATTAATCCCCCTGCTAGAAACTCCCATGCAGAGTATATTATTGTAGCCACATATTACCTTACCAAGTGGGTAGAAGTCAAAGCCACAACAAAGAATGATGCTCAGACTACGGCTAAGTTCTTATTCGAGAATGTGTTCACGAGATATGGACTACCAATAGAGTTGGTGAGCGATAGAGGCACACACTTCTTGAATGAAGTCATTGAAAATCTTCTCCAAGAATTCTTGGTGATACATAAGAAATCCGCCCCCTATCATCCACAAGCCAACGGACAAGCCGAGAGTACCAATAAGATCCTCTGTAACGTATTGACAAAATTGGTAAATAATAAACGCTCTGATTGGGACAAACAACTTCATCATGCTGTTTGGGCTTATCGAGTTGCCTACAAAACGGTACTCAACGCCACCCCATTTCAGATGGTCTTCGGACAGAACGCTGTGCTACCATTAGATTTCTTAATCCCTGCCTTAAAAGTAGCACAAGAGTATGAGTGGAATGGGCATGAATTGTCCTCTAGGATCTTTGATCTCGAACGCTTGGGTGAAACGAGGCTACGAGCGGCAGCAGGCATCTACGCTGCAAAGAAGAGGCAAAAGGCATACTTTGATGCACACATCAAGGATAAGGGATTGAAAGAGGGAGATCTAGTGTTGGTATACACACTAAAACAACATGCCCGTAAGTTGGAAAAAAGAGGATATGGACCCATGATCATTAATAGAATTTCCACTAGTGGTGCAGTTCAGTTGGCCACTCTAGAAGGAGATATCTTGCCAAACTATATTAGTGGCTGCAGAGTCAAGCTATATCAAGAACCTCTTACTGAGGATATGCTAATGAGACTCAACACTGCTAAGAAGCGAAAAGAAGAAGAGTTAAGAGTGAGAGAAGAAGCACAGGTAGAGGCCAGAGAGCGTATTAGGCGAAATAAGTTAAGGCGATTAGGCCTAGATGTCAACTCAAAAGCCCCAAAATATCACATGGATATGTGTCAAAAGTCAGGCATTGCGACTTCTCAGGTCATTGACCGAAGACCCTTTGTGACCATAGAGATAGGACAAGGGAAGGATGCAAGGACGGTGAAAGCATTGATTGACTCAGGTGCAGCAAGTAGTGTTGTTAGACTTTCCTACTGCCAAGACTTGGGGTTGAACATCAATCCCATAGAAGCTTATCTCATAGGATTGGGAGGTGTGGAAACCCCTTGTTTGGGCGAGGTGGAGCTTCCCATCTACCTTCAAGATGTTCCAATGAAAGTCAAAGCGCTAGTATGTCAAGATGAGAACCTTACAGAACCACTTGTCTTGGGTCAAGATTGGATCTATGACCATGCAGTTAACTTAAACCTAAGAAGTCAAATTCTTCAAGTTTGGGTACATGAACAATGCATTACATTAGAATTAGAGAACTGCAGGCTCCTAGATCATGGCACCACACACTCTCCTAGTTCTTCCAAGACTAATCATATGAAAGAAGATGTTGTATGTGTCAAAAGCTCTATGTTGCAGAAGGAGTCAATCGTGGAAGACCAGGTTCGAAGGCGGGTGGATCTTTCTTCTTCTCCAAAGAATCAAGTAGCCACAGTAGTGAGTCCACCACACAAGCAAACACAACCGTTCATGACAACTGCTACATCAAATAGAAAGACACCATTCGATAAAAAAGCAGTTCTGAGCATGAAGCAGATATGGGTACGCAAAGGAGAGAAACCACCAGCCTTGCCCCCACAAATCCCATCCTTGCACACCAACCAGGCCAGAAGACGAAGGAAGCAGCTCAGACAAGCTCAATCACAAGGTATTCAACAAGTTTGGGTGCCTAAGAAGTTAGCTGCAGCTCAACAAGGGCAATTACAGATGTGGGTACCTAAGAAGCTCTTACATCCACAACAACCTATGTTCTCCCACATGCGAAAGGTCTCACCCAAGAAGCCAAAAAGGGAAGAGGGTAAGAACCACGTACAGAGACAGAAAGAAGATCAAATCAGCTCTTCAAGAAAAGTAGGAAGACGTGCAAAAAGGATATGGGTTTGGAAGCCAAAAGTACAAGCAGCCTCCATCGAACCAAAGCGCCAACCACACTGGATACCACCGTTCAGAACGCATCCAAAGAGGAAGATGGCTGAAGTGATCTCTACAGTGCCAAATGATGTTCTAAAATGGACTCCAATAAGGAGGATTACATCAGTTCGAGACTCAATGGATACCTCCACCAAGGTCGGCATCAACCTCCACAAATAACATCGAAAGCCTCGAACGAGCAACAACCATGTGCTCCTTGCACAACCCTGTCTTTTGCACCATTTAGATCATGCATTTCCAAAGTATGCATTAATCTAGGGCCACATTACACGGCCGTGCATAGACACACTTGAGAATCCCATGCACAAGAGCACAGTGACATATGTCGAACATTTCTATTGATACTAACTTTTGTGTTCTTGTTTTGTGATATCCTTTTTTTGCAAAAAAAAAAAAAAAAAAAAAAAAAAAGAAGAAGTGGGAGAGAGCTTGTTCCCAGTGTGTCTCGGCCAGCAGTGAGATTATTGTTGCCTTATCTGGTAGAGGACAAGCATTTGGCATGAACATGGCATCTACAACTATGATTTTCTCTTACCATGGTAGGAATGAAGAGCTTGAAGGTCCGCAACTTGACTGATGCTTAACTACTTCATGTACCAGAGCATCCAAGGAGATATCTGCAAAAGGTAGTTCTGGGGGAGAAGACTCCTGCATATGGTGAGCTAAAGAGCATATGTGAAACTCAGCTTGGTGTAGTTACCCGATGTTGCTTGCCAAGGAATATAAAGCAATTCAATTCTCAGTATTTCCTGAACCAGTATGGAACAGTAGCACTGGTGAATGGTCTATGTCAATCAGCATGGTAATCTCTTAGAAACCGGCACGTGTCCAATATTCCTCTGAGTGTCAATATAGGGAAGTGAACGTGCATGAGCCCAAGCTCAGAAATGCACATTGTTAGTGACAAATGTTGCTTTGAAAAGAGGAGAGGGGATCCACCACTCAAAAGATCTCATCAGTGGACAATCAACATGGACATTCATCAACAAGGTTCCATCCCAAAGGCCGAGTGTACAACACGAAGAGGCAAACATCCATCAACCTTCGCCATGGTAAGTATCTTTACTCTGGAAACACCATAACCATGATAGTTTAGGAAACCTCTTCGTCAGCATACCCTTGAGCACTTAGCTCAAGACCCGCAATTTTTGCACCATACTTCTTCCAATGCATTTTCCAAGTAAGCATGCGTAGGGCTACATTACAAGGCCGTGCACAAGGCACATATTTTTTTCAACCCAGGCACGAACACACTTACCCATCATTCATTATGGGTTATGAGTAGTTGGCATGAATGCTCTCAACATCATCTTTAAAAGAGCTAGCAGACATCATGGGAACAACATCCATATCTCGGAAACAAATTGAAGCCAGTAGTTGCTCCAAATCACTCTTGACAACCTCTTCTGAGCAACTTGCAGTTTTGAAAGCTCACAACGACACATTCTTGCTGGAATCCAAGGAACCAGCTCATACAACGGATGGACACCACCTCTCAAAGCACTACACAGAACAGCCCTTCCAACAAGGGTCTGTCAGGGACGACAGACTCGAGAGGGGGGGGAGTGTTGAAGCTCAAAGTCAAGTACAAAGCATGGAAGCACATCAAAAGGTGGACACACGAGGAAAGGGAGCAAGTAGGGAGCTCCAAGAAGTGTATGTCAAATTTTCAGAAGAATCCCCTACAAAAATAGTGATTTTCATCACTAGAAACCATTGTAAATACCATTATCTATTTTTAGTAACTCCATTTTGTTCAAGCCGAGGTGTCCTCGAGCTTGAGAAGTATTAGAAGTACCATCGTACCAATTTTCATAATTTTTAGACTTCGTTTGAGCCCTCAAATAAGCCCTGGAACCTAATTTTTAACTAGGCCGGACACTAGGTCTGGAAAGGGCCAAAACTAGTCAAAAAACTATAAAAAGAGCTAGAGAGCTCATTTTTGGGGTTAGCTTGTTAGAGAATAGAACTTTTGTAAGAGAACTCTTTTGCAATCTAAGCTTTCCATTGTTCCTCTCTTTGATCTTACTTTGTGCGCGTGTGTGTGTATGTGTGTGCATGTTTGTGTGCTTTCACTCACGCACTTGTGCCTTCACTTGCTCGTGGTCTTCATACCGGTCCTCACGTCTCCGCGGATTGACAAGTAAAGGAGGTGGTGCTTACGCTTGAGCTACATAGAACAAAGCATATCAAGGTACATTATCACTTCATCAGAGAGAAGGTATTAGCACGTGATATTGATCTTGTTTATGTGAGAACAGATGAGCAGGTTGCTGATATTTTCACCAAAGCACTGGGAGCTGAGAAGCTGAAGAAGTTTCAGGAGATGCTTGGATTACAGGATATGGCACTGAGCTTGAGGGGGAGTGTTGAGATATCAAGCTCAACATGTGATGATCCAAGATGACAGGTACCAGTTTTTTGTTTCTCTGACATGTATAGTTGTCACGCCGGTATATGTTAGGGACACTTCATTGAGCTTTATTAGATTTATCTACTAAGAGTGATGGCACATTTGTTTCTTGCTAGCTCACTCATTCATGGACATTACATTTTTCCTTATGTATTGATCTTTATATATTGCTCTGGTTGTATTCTTGTTTTTTAGGTCATTCTTGTACATTCCTTTTTATGTAATAGAAGAAGAAGAAGATCATTCTTCCTTGCCTCAATCTGTGTGGGTGCTTCTCCTTGAGAGTGAGAGTGTGTGTGTGAGCTCTCTTCCTTATCTCATTCCTCGTGACACTGTACCCTGTTGGAACTCAAGGTCAAGCACAAAGCATGGAAGTGCATCAAAGAAGTGGACATACAAGAAGAAGGAGTAGGTAGGGAGCTCCAAGAAGTACATGTCAAATTTTTAGAACAATCCCCTACAAAAATAGTGATTTTCATCACTAAAAGCCATTGTAAATACCATTTTCTATTTTTGTAACTCCATTTTCTGCAAGCCAAGGAGTCCTTGAGCTTGAGGAGTATTAGAAGTATCATCCTACCAATTTTCATAATTTTTAGACTTCGTTTGAGCCCTCAAATAAGCCCTAGAACCTAATTTTTAACTAGGTCGGACACTAGGTCTGGACAGGGCCAAAACTACTCAAAAAACTATAAAAAGAGCTAGAGAGCTCATTTCTGGGGTTAGCTTGTTAGAGAATAGATCTTTTGTAAGAGAACTCATTTGCAATCGAAGCTTTCCATTGTTCCTATCCTTGATCTTACCTTGTGCGCGTGTGTGTGTATGTCTATGCATGTTTGTGTGCTTTCACTCATGCACTTGTGCCTTCACTTGCTTGTGGTCTTCATACCGGTCCTCACGTCTCCGCGGATTGAAAAGTAAAGGAGGTGGTGCTTACGCTTGAGCTACACCAAATTTTGGCGCCGTTGCCGGGGAGAGAGCTTCAAGGATGAGCGTTGCGACGTTGGAAGGTAAAAAAACTATCATTTATGTTCATTTTCTGATTTGTTTTCTCTTCATCTTCATCATCATCACCATCTCCATCTTCTTCCATCTTCTTCTTCATATAAATTTCTTGTTTTTTAGTGCATTTTCACCGTTTTCACACCATTTTTCATGCATTATTGTGTGAGAAGGATTTAGGAAGTGTGAGGGAGAGCAAGAGACTATGTTTTTTCATGATTTTTTGCACATACGGAGCTCATCATTGCTCGCCGCTCGAAAATTTGAATTTCCCGCCAAAAAACACGATTCTGATAGAAAATCGCGATTTTCATAAAATGCAAATTTTTTCAAAAAAATACGATTTTCTATTTCCCGCCTAAAAGCTTTTTGAAAAGAACACGATTTTGGGGTCATTCTCAAAATCATTGTAGGTGGACGCTTCAGTCCTGATCGAGTAATCAAGACCATTCTATTCTCAGGACTTTGGTGGCCCACTCTTCATATGGATGCACATACCTATGTGAAGAAATGTGACACATGCCAACACGCACAATATCCTATCAGAAAAGACGAGATGCCTTTGAGGCCCATGATGGGAGGACGTGCATTCTCGAAGTGGGGTATAGACTTTGTAGGTCCTATTAACCCCCCAGCTAGAAACTCCCATGCAGAGTACATCATTGTAGCCACAGATTACCTTACCAAGTGGGTGGAAGTAAAAGCCACAACAAAGAATGATGCTCAAACAACAGCTAGGTTCTTATTTGAGAATGTGTTCACAAGATATGGACTACCAATAGAGTTAGTGAGCGATAGAGGCACACACTTCTTGAATGAAGTCATTGAAAATCTTCTCCAAGAATTCTTGGTGATACATAAGAAGTCTGCCCCCTATCATCCACAAGCTAACAGACAAGCTGAGAGCACAAACAAGATCCTATGTAATGTCTTGACCAAGCTTGTAAATAACAAACGCTCTGACTAGGATAAACAACTTCATCATGCTGTTTGGGCTTACCGAGTTGCCTACAAAATGGTACTCAATGCCACCCCATTTGAGATGGTCTTTGGACAGAATGCTGTGCTACCATTAGATTTCTTAATCCCTGCTTTAAAAGTAGCACAAGAGCATGAGTGGAATGGACATGAGTTGTCCTCTAGGATCTTTGATCTAGAACACTTAGGTGAGACGAGTCTATGAGCGGCAACAGGCATCTATGCTGCAAAGAAAAGACAAAAGGCATACTTTGATGCACACATCAAGGATAAGGGACTGAAAGAGGGAGATCTAGTGTTGGTTTATACACTAAAGCAACATGCTCGTAAGTTGGAAAAAAGAGGATACGGACCCATGATCATTAATAGAATTTTAGTTCAGTTGGCCACTCTAGAAGGAGATATCTTGCCAAACTATATTAGTGGATGTAGAGTCAAGCTTTATCAAGAACCTCTTACAGAGGATATGCTAATGAGACTCAACATTGCTAAGAAGCGAAAAGAAGAGGAGTTAAGGGTGAGAGAAGAAGCACAGGCAAAGGCAAGAGAGCGCATTAGGAAAAATAAGTTAAGGCAACTATGCCTAGATGTCAACTCAAAAGCCCCAAAAATATCACATGGACATGTGCCAAAAATCAAGCATAACCACTTCTCAAATAATTGACCAACGTCCCTTTGTGACCATAGAGATAGGACAAGGAAAGAGTGTGAGGACTCTACAGGTGGCTCTTTTAATATCCCTTCTTCTTTGGTCCAATCTACAGGTGGCTCTTTCAATATCCCTTGCCCTCTACAGAGGCACACTCACATTGTAGATCATCGTGCAAATACGTGTTCCTCTATGTAGAGAGTACGCATGCAGCACAAAGAGGATCGAGCTTGAAAAAATGATTCAAATAGTGTTTATGAACACTATAAACACTGAGAATAAGTATGGAATCTTGCATAAATGACTTCCAAATTACAAGATACTACACTCCATCCACAAAGACGGAACCACTATCAGTTTCTGCATAAATATTTCTCACAATGAGAAACATATTACAAATATCCACAAAGACGGGTGGGAGGGAGGGGAAAATGAAAGCAAATGATGAAAGAGAATGAATCCCAAAAACTGATGGCAAAAGGCCTCTCTCAATGAGAAGAAAGCACACCACCAAAATGAAGCACCACCACCACCAAAACGACCACCAAACGCACCACCAAGACCTCCACCTAGCGCTCTGATACCATGTAGAGAGTACGCATGCGGAAGCAAAATGAAAAGTAAAGTACTCTCACAAAACAAAGAATGTGTGTGTTAGCTCAGAAAATGGTTGGTTTGATGCACTAATGTGGTTTTATTTGGCAGGAAATTTGTTTGATTTCAAGTATTGCAGAATGAATTTGATAATTGATGAGAAGCATGCGGAGATATTGGTTGCAGGGATGTGGAGAAAAGGTTTCACTTGAAAAAGGCCATTGTGCTTTTGATGTTGGAGGATACTTTATCATCAAGGGTTTTGAGAAGGTCTTGATAACACAAGAGGAGAAGTCGAGAAGGCTTAATTGCACATCCTTACGTAATGGTAGGGGTTTTCATGCAAGATATCCCTTGGCAAATAAGGGAATTACATCACCTTTGTATGTGCTCTAAAGGCATGTGCCATTACTGGTGAATTGGAACTGGGGCAAGAGATACACATCGAAACCATCAAGGAGGATTATCACTCAAACGAGAAAGTTGGGAATGCATTAGTAGAGCTATATCTGAAATGTGGATTATTGGAAGAGGCATTGGATGTATTTTCTGGGCTTGCTGAACGTGATGTTTTCTTATGGACTAACATTCTTTTAGGCTTTACAGAATATGGTTGTGATGAGAAGGCATTGAGTTGCTTGGAGTGGATGCAACTAGATGGTGTGAGCCCTAGTAGTGCAACTTATGTGTGCAGTTTGAAAGCCTGCGGACTAGCAGCAAATACTGTACGCCAATTACATCTTGAAATTACGAAGAAAGGTTTTGAGGATAATGACCGTGTTGGTAATGCTCTAGTGGACATGTATGGAAAGTGCAGCTTGCTAACAGATGCCCATTGTACTTTTGAAAGGTTGCCATCACAAGATGTGATTGCATATACTGCTCTTAATTTTGGATATGCCGAGCATGGGTTTGTTCAAAGGGCCCTTGAAATTTTGAACCTCATGGTTCAGAAAGGGGGGCTCTAACGAAAAGAACAGAAAAAAAGGGAGTGGGGCTCTGACGAAAAAAAAACCAGAAAAGGGGGCGACGGTTTCCGTTTTTTTGTCCTCGATCTCTTTTTCGGCTGCAGGCATTGAAGGAGGGGGAAGTGCTTTACACAAAAGGTTTTAGCGCAGGTGGTGTGGGTTCTGCTGGCAGAAATGTGGCTGGGAAGATAAGACAGCTTCCTCCCGAGTATGCCACAAGTGACCCATATGTTAGATCTTCTTATCCGGATATTGCACGATTAGATTCTGACGTTTTTGTATGCGCCAAAAACTGATCATTGGGAGGCGGCGGCCATATCTTCATCTCCGGCCCGTGCCCTCAACGGGGGGGGGGGGGGGGGGGGGGTTCTACTGTTCCTCCTCCTCCACATAGTCTCTCTTCTGGTCACTTCAGCCAGTGACACAAAGCACCATGTAAGGAACACCAATAGTAACACTGTCTATGAAGTCCTAGAGGAGTACGGGCTTCCTGAAGGATTATTGTTATCCACTGTCACTAGTTATGAGCTCGACGAAGATGATGGAGCTTTCTCCGTGTACCTCGAATCTACATGTGCGATCCAGATCAGAAACCTCTAACCGATTAAGTCCAAGTCCACAATCACCGGCTACATTACATCTGGCGAGATTTCCAGCCTCAAGGGAGTAACTGTGAAGGCCTACCTCATTTGGTGGACGATTAATTCCATGATGAGTGCAGCAGCTCCATCGCCAATATTCTTTTGCCCCAGGTCTCTTAAAGTTCGTATTAATCTCTAGATGGATTCCTTTGCTGTTGAATAAGTAGTTATTATGGCCGTGCATGGATTTGTGTATGTTTGGTCTTTTCGTTTGTATTGCGAGGCTTGCAGTTTCACTAGCAATATAGGTTCTAAATTGTGTCAGGAAAATAAACCAATGGACCAAACTATAAGAGAAGATTAAAATGAAGTTTACAAGTTATGTTGTCAAACCACCCTTTTGTGGAGAGAGCCGAACCCCATGCTGCAAGCTATCATTCTTCATTGAAATAATCATGCTCTTGTCCCTGCATTACTTGCTGAATCATATAACCTTACCTTTGGAGTTCGAGTTCTGCATCATGCTGAACTTGTCTGCATAGGTCTCGTTCTTTAAAAATGTAAGTAACAATCCATGTCTAGCTTTGGAGAGTCTCGCCTATTTCGTGGATCAGTGAAAGCCAGAGAAACCGAAGATTTTTCTTCATGGCTTACTTGGAGCTTGACGTTGGAAAGTTCTCTGTATCTTTTCTCAAAATCAGTTGTCAGCGATCCTTGCGAATTATTGCCTGACGTAATTATCGTCCAAAGACACTTCATATTTTCAACAGAGAAGCTCTGTCCGTGCTTAAGTGAACTTTTACTACCTAATGACTACTTGTTTCCCTTATGCTTTCAGCGCACATAGGCACATTTTCTAGTTTCAAAGTGTGAAACCAATCAACAATATCACACTATCTTTTGATCAACAATGTATAGACGGCCTTGCATCCTCAACATGCAGTTATAAGGCCGGATTGCAAATTTGTATCAGAAGTTGTTACTCATGTTGGTCTACTGTTCTCTGATTCTTTGTTGGCCAACTTCAACATATAAATGATAAGCTCGCTATTTTAAACTCGCACACCCTCACTAGATTTGCCATGGATGTCCTCTAGGTTAAAATTAAGGCAACAAGTTCTCTCAAAAAAAAAATTGAGTAAGGAGAGAGTGAAATAGCAAGAGGTAACCATTGAAGTTAGATCGCTGTGTGTCTGCGTATTCGGGTTTCCATTCCTCTTATTTCCACAAATACATCTAGGGAGACTTGTGGGTTTAGAATGAGGTAAATTAACATAGTTCAAGAAGTTGAGCAAAATATAGGTGAACGCAATCACCTTTTCCTTGGGCATTAGGACTATTTCCATTTGGCGATCCTACTGGGGATCATCAAGTGGTGGTAACTATGCACATTCAGTACTTCCAAGGCAAAAAAAATAAAAATAAATAAAATAAAATAAAATCCGAGCGAATCCAATTACATATGGGCATTTTTCCTTGGGTTTAGAGACCCAACATTTTGGTGCGTTTGCCGGGAACATATGAGCTAGTGCATAGACATAGGAAGAATCCATTGCGAGATAATTGTGGGCTCTAGATAATCCAAGAAGACCGATTGCGAGGGGTTTAAGCAAAATAAAGGCTTTCATAATCATCTTTTCCGTGGGCTTAAGAGCCTGTTCAGTGTGAGACACAAAATGAGTAGACCATGAAATGGGTAAACTCATGTGGATTAGAAATGAGCTTGCCAAGAGCATGGAGTAGGCTCCTCAAGCTTCTAACCAAGTACAAATGAGGGGAGAGGTCTCCTTATATAGATTTGGGAGGGGCTCTCAAAAGTACATCATATGTGGGATAAGTCTCCTCAAAGGAGAATGAATACAACTAGTAGAAGCACATGGCAAGGTACCCAAATACAAAGGAAATACAATATAAAATGGAAATAGACTAGAAACGGTGTCGGGAAGAAGGAGGTCGTGGCGGGAAGCCGGCGCGTGGGGTTGGATCAGGCCCCGCTCTGGTGCACCGTTCCCGCTGTCCTGCGAGCGGCGTCTGCGCGCTGGGCGCCTCGCGTGTGCTCTCCGGAGCGTGCGCGATCCTCGTACGTGTGGGACCCTCGCCCCTCGGAAGTGTCGAGACGTGGGACCGTGGGCGTCGGAAAGAGACGATCGGGTACCGCAGTGATACACGTGATGTAGATCAAGCTCGAAGATACAACGAAAATGAAACTGAAGTACTCCAATAAAAATGAATGATACAAAGAGGCTGCTACAGTGCGGGCCGCTGGTACAATAAAACCTCTACAATGCGGTGCGATGATACAATATGAAAGCCGTCGCTACAGTGCGGGCCGACCGATATAAAATAGATCCCTCGCTACAGTGCGAGAAATCGCCTACGGGATTTCGCTTCGGTCTTTGCAGTCCAAGCTTTTCTTCCAACTTTACTTCGGTCTGCTCTTTATTTCAGGTATCTTCAGCAAATGATTTTCTTCACTTCATAAATCGCAATAGCCTCCAATCACACAGTAAGTAACTCCCTGCGGGATTTCATCCCGACATTCGCCCCCGCTAAACCTGCACATCGTCCCGATGGGCCAACCTGCAAGATCCAACAGAAGAGTATCAAGGTTCTTTTAAAATCTCTTTACATTTTTTTATCTTTTTCCTTTCAAAACTCAAATCATGATCTCATGCAATCATGCAATTTTTATAAAGATTGGTATGAATTTTAGAAAATTAGGTAGATTCAAGCTTCACAAACATCATATTATGTTTCTGTGTCTGCAATCTGACAAGTAATCACATGAATAAATCGTCGGCTTTCTAGATCTTTTGTTTGTTCAACTGGTTCAGATCCAACTGCTCATTCTAAGTACTAGCATATACATATGTTTCTACTAACTCAGTTTGTAGAATATACCTCGATTCCTACTATTTATCTCCTACTTGTCCAGCTCTCCATTAGATCTTTCTTTCTTTTTCTCTTTCTTTTTAATTTTTCTTTTTCTTTTTCTTTTCCTCTTTCACTCAGCTCAGCATTTCTTTTTATCTCTTATTTTTCACAAATCGGCCTATGTCGAAATCGGGTGCGACTCATGGACTTGTCCGCCCGGCCAAGTTTATTCCACCTGTCTGCCAACCCGACATAGTGCACGATATACACAACGTCAGCCCTGCATGAAATCGATGTCAGCTCGTGGCTCTGACCACCCGGCCAAAGTGACTCCACCCGCCTACCGACCCATACAGGCGCATGACAACAGATAGGTCAGGCCTACGACGAAACTAGCTACGGCTCGTGGCCTTGATCACCCGACCAAGGTGGTTCCACCCGCCTACTAGCCCATCGTAGCGCACCAACAACATACACGCACATATAAGCTGGCATGAGTATGAATGTTTCTTTATAAATCATGATCCATATGGAGGTAAGATCTCATAAGAAACAAATAGTAAGATCCAAAGTTTCCCACTTCACTAAGTGTTCAAATCAATCAGCATATACATGCACTCGGTCTAAGCATGCCATCACATTCCCAAGCTTTCACTCTCAAAAGTCTCTAGTCCACTAACTGATCTCATTCATATAATTCCTAGTCGCTCATGCTTCGTGCAAACCCATAATAGATATTTGGTATCTTCATTCTACATGATTTTCATAAACTCATACATATCTTTATCACACACAGTAATGCAATGCAAATGCTCTATCAGAAAGAAAACAATTCTCAAATCAGAAATGTTTCACCTGGTCATTTTTCTTCATTTTGATCCAGCTTTTCTTTATCTTCATGGTCTATCATTCTTCATCAGCATCAGCCTCAGTGTCATCAGTTCCCTCCAGAAGTTCCTGCTCAATCTCATAATCCGCTTCATTTCTTTTCTTGAATAATTTTATCCTCTTTCCTGCAATCAAAGATCTCAAAGGAGTACTGTCTAACTCACGAAGTGCATACGTACCATTTTCAAACACAGACGTAACCACATACGACCCAAACCATCGTTTAGTCAATTTCTTCTTAGCATCGTATTGAGTATCAAATGTACTGTCGTACACCAACACCCAATCATCTATCTCAATCCTACGTGGTCTCAGTCGATGGGTTTTGTCAAAATAGTTCTTGTTCTTTAATCTTGACTCCTTTAACTTTTGGACTGCTTCTTTCAACTTTTCACTTCCTTGTTCTAACTGCTTTATTCTCAATGATAATAACTCTTCTCTCGTCATACCATCATTCCATCCGCAACCACTTTCTCAACGTATCCGAATCTCGAGATCACTTCTTCTAAAAGGAATTTGCATACATTATAAGTAGTCTTCGTACGAAGAGCTCGACCTTCCACATGGTTGGTCAAGTCCTCTCTAGCAAGTACAATGTATCTCATCTTATCTATCCCTTTGGGCATGGTTACAAGGTCGACCACCCACTTGTAATGGATACAAGGAGGGTAGGTCGGATGTAATGGGTCTCTGTGCCTAACTGATGAATGCACTTGGCATGTAGCACAAGTGTCTACAAAATCTCTCATACTCACATAAATCCCTGGCCACCAGTAAGCTTCCCTAATCTTCTCATATGTAGCATAAAATCCTTTGTGACCTGCCCATAAGGTCTCATGCATCTCTCTCATAACTTTTCTTTGAAGACTCCTCGAATTTAGTACTCTCTGTGGACTCTTCACCTTGCCTTTAGCGTGTCGCCAAATAAGCCCGTCCTTCAAGAAAAAGTTGTAAGACTTTTTCCTGATGGATCTATACTTATTTGTGGACCAGCCTGGGGAAGGTTTCAGAGTACTCAGATATCTCCCTATATCTCTCCACTCACCATCATACTCATTCTCTCGGAACTGCTCATATGCATATACCAATGGATCGTATCTCATCATATGTATATCCTTTTCTACCTCCTCATCATCATCAGACTCATCATCAAATTTCACCCTTGAAAGCATATCAGCCACTGTATTCGACTTCCAAGCTATGTGTACAAATGCAGGATTTATAAACTTTATATAAGAGATCCATCTAAGCATAGCAATGTCCGGAGATGAACAATTTGCAATCATGCCAATCAGTGGAAGACAGTCAGTCTCAACTATCACATTCGCCCCAATGAAATACTCTTTATCGCTCTTTAAAGCAGTCACTAATCCCCATAACTCTCTCTTAATCTGAGGATATTTTCTTTGGGTATCATGTAGGATCTTAGCACCAAAGCGCACTGCATATCTCTGCCCCTCATCATCATCTTGCCCTATGACCCAGCCTATGCCAATAGGACTGGTATCAACGGTCAAAATGATAGGTCTCTGACCTGAATAGTCAACACGCTTCAGAATCGGAGCTTCAATTAGCAGCTGCTTCAGTTTACGCATAGCTCTCGACTGTTTCTCTGTCCATACAAACTTCTTTCTCTTTCTCAGGAGATCATATAAGGGGTTCGCAACGTGAGCAAAGTGAGGAATCCATATCACATAGAATACACAGGCTCCTAGAAACCTTCTCACCTCACTGACATTACGACACACTTCAGAGATCCTGCTAATGGCCTCAACTTTTTGTGGGTATGGCTTGCGGCCATAATGTCCACACAGATGTCCTATAATGAGGACCTCATTAACGCCAAAAACCGATTTCTCTAAAGAAAGTGTTAGCCCCACATCTTCAAACCTCTCAAAGATCTTCTCACAATCAGCAATATGATCTCTCACAAACTTTCTACATCCTGAAGCATCTAAACTCACATCTTTCACTCTTTCCTCACATCCCTTTATCGGAACATCATCAATGAATGGCATAGTCACAGATGGTATAAAGTCTCGTAAAACCAGATTCATGGCATTCATCATGTGAGCCACATAATTCGTCGCTCCCTGCGGCAAAGTACACATGCGTACAAGGCCCAGTGGAGTCCTCATGGTCGTAATGTCTCTACTCTCCATAGCCAACTGAAACTGGTCATAACCTGAATACAGATCACCCATAGAGTAGATGGAATGCCCAGCAAACGCTTCAGCAAACTCATCCACTATGGGTCCTGTCCCTACGTTTCTAATTGTGACTTTATTCACAGGTTGCAGATCCTGAATGAAACGAAGCTTCCCATTTTTCTTAGGTACAGTAAACCATCTATTCGAATATGGAGCCGAGGAGGGTTCCAATATCCGCATGGAAATCTTTTCCTTTAGCAACCTCATCAGGTCACGTAAGTGAGCTTTTGGGACTAGTATAGGCCGGATATTCCATGGTATATGTGGCACTGTAAATATAATCATGGGAGGTACTTGTTTCGGGTCTGCACAACCTATCTCATGCGGGAAAAGTGAAAATGCTTTTTCATGTTTCTTAATAACTTCAATAAATTTCTTTTTCTCTTCTTCTCTCAGGAATAACTTCTCTCCAAACTTGATCTCTTTAATAGTCTCATCAGTGAAATGATGCCCTATGAGCTCTCGTCGTCTCAGCATAGGTTCATCTGACACTCGTAGATACTTTTCATGACTATCTTCTGGCAATGGTTGAGCTATAGGCTTCACTTTTTTATCCACAGTCTTATACTTTGTATTTACACTTGCTTCATGCTCTCTCATAAACTCCTTAATCATCTCATACTCTTGGATAGAGCTGAGCATAATGATTTCTGATTTCTCATTTCTCTCAAATGCCTGCTCAAGCTCTTCCAAAGAAGTCGAACTTCTCTCCAACTCGATCACATCTTCAATCTTCTCGTCAGCTAACATCATTCCTAAATCCTTATAGTATCTCTCATGAACTTTTCTGAATTTATTTGAAACATTTTCTTTCTTTAAGCATAGCAACTTGAATGCAGATGAATAAACAGAAAAACTTTCAAATCTTTGTACAGAATCATGCGAGACATCAAACCAACTCCCACTGTTGTCTCGCTTAACAGTGGATCCTAACAGAAACTTTGATCAGCAGAAGCTCCATACTCTCCAACAGGCATACACTCATCATGGTCATGTGAATTAATAGGTTTCTTTCTTATATTCTTTCTATTCCTGGAGTGATTTGGACACACAATCATCACTTGCAAAGAATGTAGACCAGATCTACAACGGATTCGTGCATAGGCAGATCCATCATCCATGGCCTTAGTCTCCATTCTTACCTCAGCTATGAAGGGCTGCCCAAGGATAGCCTCATATGAACAATGGTCCCGGACAAAGAAGTGAAATTCCTCAAAAATCCCACCTATGGTCACAGGCACAAAGGCGCATGCCCCAAGCAGTGCTCCTGAACCATTATCCGCTGTCCTCATTCTCCATCCATGATCTTTATCAATCGGCCACCTAAACTTATCATAGAGCTTCTTAGAAATCACATTTATCTCTGACCCTGAGTCAATCAAGGCCAGAGCAAAACATGACTCCTCGTTGCTCCCTAGCTTCACCTTCATCTCAGGTGTTCCTCTCGCCCAAAAGGTCCTGCTAAACTCACTTTCTGTCTTCCTCATTTCATCATCAGGTATGATAGGACCTAGAGAATTTTTATGACACCTGGCAACCTCATCATCATCATCATCAGATGTATCACTCAATGTAACTGCTTCATTTGTCACTTGAATATCTTCAGGTGCTTCTTCCATCTCTACATCTTCACGTAGTGGAAATCTCTTTCTCTTAACCAGCTTTATGAAACTGTCCTTGAACTCAGGCTTCGCTATGGAGAAGACCTGCTCCAAGGACATGGTCACTTGGCTCTTTAGTAAAATGTCATTTAATATCTCTCTTGCATCATTTTTCCTTTCCAACTCAGAAATTAATACAGCCTTTGGAGTTCTCTTCTTTTTCTTCTTCTTTTCTTTGTCAGCCTCTTGAATACTTTCTTGAATTTCATCTTTCTTTTGAACCGGTTCAGGTTCTTTCTCTTTCTCTTTAGTCAGTTCTTGAATCTTAGTTGGCCCAGCCGGCCTCTTTCCCTCTCTTATCTCCTTCTTCTTTGCCTCTGCCTGAGTAGCTACAGGCTCTTTAAACTGAACTTTCTTCTCTTGCTCTTTAGCTTTTTCTTCGGCCTCTTGACTTTGCTTTCTAGTCCCTCTTCTTTCAGGCTCAGTCTCTTCCTGACTCTCATCCCTTTTCCTCTTTTCTTCCACATTGGCTATATGGGAATAGACCGAGGATTCATCAACAGGAGACTTCCAGGCAGTCTTCTGCATAATGGCATCCCTAGCCCTCACTAAAGCCTCAATGGAATAATTTCTTTGGGGTCGAGGTCTAGGCACTTTTTCATCTTCCTCCTCAACAGGTTCTAATCGTGCAGCTGATGTACTTGCATTATTGCCAGATAAATCTTCATAAAACTTCTTCATTCCCCCCTTTCCCCAATTCACAGGTAGAGGAAGGCGGGTCCTGAAGTCACATAACTTCTTATCGATATCTATCACCAGTTGATGCTCTTTTGCTAGCTTAAGCTCTTCACAGGCATATGAAAAATGCTCTTGTGCATCACACCATACGCATCTCTTAGCCCCTCCAAACCCACCAGTCGCTCGTCTCTCAAAAGGTCCAGTGTTTCTTTGAAATGTGGTTTGCACTGGTGGTGTAGGTATCTGTTGGGCAACAGGCTGCACTAGAGGTGCAGGCTGTGGCATCACATAGCCTTGCATATTTGGAACGGGCATAGTGCCTCTCTGTAATGTATCTGCATAACTCGTACTCGCCTGAGGAGGAGTGGGGTCCTGATATCCATAGAATTAACTTTATTGTGAATACTCGCCATTTCTTTTGACATAGACGCTTGCATCGTAATAAGATTCTCTATCTGTCGACTGAGAATCTCAACCTGTAGCTCCATTGGCGATCGCGGAGTGGATGCAACATTAGCAAAAGCTGACGTTGCAGGCACATTCGGAATTGCCGGAAGTGGAGCTTCCCTAGGCGGTTGTGGTGTTACCACTGCAGGTCTATCGTATAACACCACCTGGCGTTGCCTCATTTGGGCAACCGCTTCTACCTCTCTCCTCACTACACCCCAATCTTCAGTCAATCCAAATCTCTTCCCAGGCTCTTCAATCCTCCTTTTGACCTCAGTCGTGTCTTCTAAAATCCTAAGGAAAGATATAACTAGATCAGGTTTCAAAGCATCTAAATCGGCCTGTGGAAGTTGTTCATATCTTCTCAAGAACTCATTCAAAAGATGAGTGAGGGATGCAGCGGGCTTCGGAGAGCTTATCCACCGCAAGAACCCTTCTCTACTGTGTTGGGAAAAATCTTCCAAATAAAACAACTTATGCAATTCTTTTCTGAATTCGGCCCAAGGCTTTGCTATATGTGCAGTAATAGGGGCTACAATGGATCCTGATACTACCCGTGTGAAGTAATGTGTAAACACATCCTCGGGTAGACCATAAATCCGTGCCTGTTCCTCAAAACATCTAGGTACTCGGTTACGTTCAAGCCTGTAAACTTCCCTTTTTCTCTCAATACCGCTTGGACTACACGGTCCCCTTGTTTCTCTATTACCATTTCCTTGAATATATCCTCCATCTCTCTTCTCTGCTCTGTCCTAGAATGTAGCACAAGGTCCAATGTAAGTGGTTCAACTATCTCTCTAAGCTCAGAGTAGAGATCAGAGAAGAGGCTTGATGAGTCACGAGCTAGGAGGTAAAGGTCAGTCTAAGCTCCCTGATTTGCCTAGGCCAAAGTCTAGTCGAACTATCCTCTCTTCGATTCCCAAGATTTCAATGTATTTTTCCCCCTTTTTGTGATAAGTTTTCTAATGTTCTGTCTAAGCTATGAAATCAGTAAATCCCTAGTCTTAGCAAGAAAAAAAAGTGCTCACACGTATGGACTAAACTAATGCAAAGCGTGGATGCTCAAACTCAAGCAGCAAGACAATCTTTTTGTTTCAGCAGTGTATGTGAAGCAATGCAAAATTTCAAATAACTTGAAATGCTGGTACCTGAAATCTCTGTCCGATGCCGAGGTTCTTGTCTATCTTCTCAAGGAGTAGGTGACGCGATGAGGACCACCGGGCAACCGCCTCGCTTCACGTCGGGTTCAGGTGTCGGGAAGAAGGAGGTCGGTCAGGAAGTCGGCGCCGGGGTTGGATCAGGCCCCTCTCTGGTGCACCATTCCCGCTGTCCTGCAAGCAGCGTCTGCGCGCTGGGCACCTCGCCTGTGCTCTCTGGAGTGTGCGCGATCCTCGTAGGGCCCCTTGCTCCTCGGAAGTGATGAGACGTGCGTGCGTACGCGTGGGACCGTGGGCGTTGAAAAGAGACGATCGGATACCGTAGTGAAACACGGGATGCAGACGAAGCTCGAAGATACAATCGGAAATGAAACTGAAGCCTCCAATAAAATGAATGATACAAAGAGGCCGCTACAGTGCGGGCCGATGATACAATAAAAACCGCTACAGTGCGGTGCGATGATACAATATGAAAGCCGTCGCTACAGTGCGGGCCGACCGATATAAAATAGATCCCTCGCTACAGTGCGAGAAATCGCCTACGGGATTTCGCTTCGGTCTTCGCAGTCCAAGCTTTTCTTCCAACTTTACTTCGGTCCGCTCTTTATTTCAGGTATCTTCAGCAAATGATTTTCTTCACTTCATAAATCGCAATAGCCTCCAATCACACAGTAAGTAACTCCCTGCGGGATTTCATCCCGACAACGGAGTGCCTCCTGGATACAAAATGGAGATGCACTCATGCGGATACAAATGTAGATGAAGTAGAAGCAATCATGTCGTCAACAGATTAGTCTTAGAGGAACTAAGAGAGTGTGTGGTGCCATGATTTGTGAGCATGTCGTTCTCTAATTCTAATGTAATGCATTGTTCATGTACCCAAACTTGAAGAAGTTGAATTCTGAGGTTTAGGTTGACTGCATGGTCATAAATCCAATCTTGACCCAAGACAAGTGGTTCCGTAAGGTGCTCATCTTGACACACTAGCATTTTGACTCTCATTGGAACATCTTGAAGGTAGATGGGAAGTTCCACCTCACCCAAACAAGGGGTTTCCACACCTCCCATTCCTATGAGATAGGCTTCTATGGGATTGATGTTTAACTGCAAGTCTTGGCAGTATGAGAGTCTAACTGCACTAGTTTCTGCACCTGAGTCAATCAGTACTCAACGGGATTCAGTACCCACTGTCCCATACCAGTGGGTTCTTCATCCGATCCATATAACTATGTCTCTATACCTTCTCACCTTTTCTGTCCTTTTAAATGCCCTTCATACTATGGTACCAAATTTATGAGAGCAAGGACTAATGTGCTTAGATACACCACTACCAATCATACTCAAAATATTTGGTTAACCATTTAATGTGGTGTGACTCATCTTATCAAACTTTAAGTTTGACTTGATCTTTACCCTACTTGGGTCTTTTGGCTTTTCTTTTCTTCTTTTGCCAAAATAAGAGATAAGACTAGGTCTTTCTCTAATAGATCCCTTCATGTTCAATGCTTTACCCATGGGTTTTACTTGGGGATCTAGCTATTATGCTTCATACAAGAAGTCATATTCCTTAGATCTATATTACTAGAATCCATAACATATGTTATGTTATCCCATGAAGCATCAAGATACTTTTAGGATTATGCTTTATCGCTCATCCAACTTCTTTTTCTAACCCATTTGGGATTAGTACAATCCTTATAATATGTGAAAGTGTTCTCTTGCATTGAGGTTCTTAGAGAATTCCCAAACCTTGAGAACTTTATCTAGGTTGGAAGATGTAACGAAAAAAAGTATGAAGCACTAGCATACAAGAAAGTACTTCAACTTTATCTATTTCTTGCATATCTTTTACCTTGCAATACCTTATTTGGTCTTTTTTAAGGCATAAGATACAAGTTCTTGGAGACTTTCTCCCCTCCTTAAGAGTTTTCATCCTCGAAAATTGCTTGAGGGTATATTGAAAATTGTGTTCTTTCAATAGAATTTGAAAGAGTTTATTTTCAATCTTTTATTGTTCTCCCTGGCTAAAAGAACTATTCAGAGATTTTTTTGCTTTCTCTTCTTCAAGCATATAGACTAAATTTCCCAAGGTTCAAGTTTTGAGTTACCTCTAAATTCGATGTCCCATACCACCAAATCAACTCTAGTGGCTTACACTTCCACTTAAGTAAATGTAACTTTAACTTGAATTTTGGGATCAAAAGCATATGTATTGCCTATATGGGGTTTGAACTTACCAAGTCTCTTGATAAGACTAATCTCAAAAAATTATTCCTTGATTCAGATATACTCTATAAGATCCCTTTATGTCACTTGATGATAGAGCTAGTTTATATCTCAACAAGATATCATCTTTTTTGACATAATGAGCAATCTGAGAAAGAATAATTGATTTGCCAATCACATCTTTATGTTGAAGTAGATGCTAATTCCATTTACTAAAGAGTCCTTTATTTCTAGGACATTAGAAAATGGTACTTAGGTTTTATTACAACACTTGAGTTTTACGTTCTCTTCATGCCTTGCATTTGCTTGGAAATTTAAAGCTCCAAATAGTTTGTAGTTCTTTCAAACAAAGATCTTTTCTTGAACGAAGCACTAATACTTTCATCTTCCAAAACTAAGATTCTGTTATACCATATTTTCTCTTCCTTAGAGCTTTAAGAAGATCGTGCTCTAAGTTACCACCATTGTATCGTGGTTTTAAGAGAAAATTTTTGTACTACTACCTTAAGTCTATAGCCTTGTTGATCAGGCATGCCATGGGCTTTTATGGAATTTGAAATTCCATAAGAAGGATTTTAATCCTAAGGTATTTTCAAAAAGTTAGGATTATTTGGCTTTTAATTACTTAAGCCAAACATAAAGGAATTAAATGGTTCATAGTGGCCAATTGGCCTCATCACCATTCTTCTTGAAACTGATAAAATCAAATCCTACTTAAGGTTAAGTTCAGGAACTTAATCTCCCTCTCAACTCAAAAACCCATGTAATATGTTCCATGTGCATAGTGCTTGCCAAACATTTTACACCTTTATTGGAAAAGGTGTTGCATGCATAAGGTTCAGAAGTTGAACCCCTCCTTAAAGCATGCAAAAGTCCGAATTTGGAACTTTGTTCATTCAAAGGATGGTGCAAAATTTTTCCCGGCATCTTTCTTTTTGTGCATCAGAGTTGCCATAATGCATAACTAAAACATGACTATATTTATGCACAACGAATCCTTCTTTTCTGAAACTATATGAATTGATGCATAGTGCAAATCATTTCCATGACTTAGTTGCGACCTGACAAATAAGGCCACCTCAATCCTTTTTCAAATTCATGACTATTATGACATGCCTCTTACTTGCAAGCTCTAGGAAAAGAAAAGTGTGCAAATACTTACATGAAAATTAAGCTTCCTCCATCCTTTGACTTTACTTTAGTGTTCTCATGGTGATGAAGCAGGCTTGGGCCATCTTGCTCCTTTCCTTCATTCTTGGCATTACAAACTTACTTGGATGCCCGAGTGTGCATTTTTACTATGCATCTAATTTATGGATGCATATGAAAGGATGCGGTCCTTAGAACTAACCATACACATGCTTCCTTTGCTTCATGAAAATAAAATTTTCAAATAAACTCATGTTTTTTTTTTATACATGCATGTGCTAGTAAAAAATTTTCCTTTGTGTATGAAAAATTCTCAATGACTTCATATGCCATGAAACGAAAATATACATGGCCTTAATATTTATGAAGAAACACTTTCTCTATGCTTGTACCCTTGCATATAACTATTGAGTAGGCCGTTTAAAAGAAAAGAACTCAAAAAATCAAGCTACACGGGCTCATCCATGCCTCATCATATGTGCATGAGCTATTGTAGGCATGCACGGGGGAAGTCTATCATATGAAAGGGCCAAAAAAAATAATGCCAAAGATACTTACTCATAAAACAATGAAATAACTTATAGAAACAATGAAAGAAAAATGTACTTCCCTGATATGGTTTGATGATGAATATACTGCTATTTGTGGGGTTCAAAGTTCAAAAACCCTTGCCCGTGTCTCGTAGAGTAGTCGGTTGAGCTTTGGTCTTTTGAGGTGGAGGTTCAAAATTCAAAAACCCATAATGTTCATAATTAGGAGGCACTCAAGTTTCGTCAAGCTATGCTTGAAAAAATCTATGTACCCTTGTCCCATAGCGAATGCCTTGAAAGTCATCCGAGACCATAACATATGCTCCCCACTTATGCTTGGGAGTTACAATATATATATATATATATATATATATATATATATATATATATATATAAATAAAACTTATCTGTAGACATTCGAGCTTAGTCCATCTCTTCAGAACGTTGAAGTACGTATAAGTACTGAGACTTTCAATCTTGCCATTCGCAAAGCATCTTTTTTTATCATGAAAGGTTGAAGCAAAATCTGGCGAGCAGGCCATGACACATGAGAGAGGGAGTGAGCGTTCTTCTCTGATCCGAAGTAACTGGAATTGCACGGAACGATGAAGGGCGGAAGGCGCGGCCTCCATAGAGTCAGCAGTGTGAGGAATCGTCGGCTGGCATATCCCATATAGAAGATACTTGCACGTGTGAAGGTCTATAAAAAGAAGGGCTCGCCATTCAATGTCTCGAACTACAGCGGGAGAGAAAGGAGCGCTCGTGCAGACTTCTTTCTTTCACACTATCGAGGCTGAATGGCTGCTCTACTCAAGACTTGGCCATTCGTAACATGATGGGGCTCGATCATATGCTAAGAGAAGGGTCCTATGAAACTGACTTTTGTAGTCCCCAACAAAGGGGATTTTCTAGAGTATCGAAAATCAATTACGAGCATAACTAAAACCATGCACGAAAATATATATGAGTTGCTCACGTGAGATAGAGAGACTAAAGTACAGTAAAATCTAGTTCAAGTAAAGCCTAGCTCTGATACCACTGTTGTGTGAGAGCTCCATAGCCTCCACACAAATGAACTAAGAAGTCTAACTAGCAAGGCCACACACTAGGAGAGAGAGATGTGTCTCCACCCAACCAACCCCTCCAATATATAGCTCCAAGACCAATGGGGTAAGTCCTTCTCAAGAGGACATGTGTACCTTCCATCACATGGGTCCCTAAGGTGTTCACATGGTTTCCAAGCTTAGGGAATCACATGAAATCACATGGCTTCTAAAAGAAGACTCTCCAAGCTCTCACCTACAAACCAAGTGGCTAGGAGAAGCTTCCAATCAAGCCTAAGGTACTCAACCTTAGGGAATTAGCCCTAAGGTTCAAAACCCATCTAAAAGGGGTAAATAAACCATAAATCCAAAGGGTTTCACACCTAGAAACCCAAGGGCCCTTAGACCCATGTAATTATACAACAGGAGTAATTCTAAAGTCATCTATTTGTGTGTGTATGTAGATGATATTATACTTACAGGAAATGATACAGATGGCATGAAGAGAATCAAAGAATAGATGAGAGAAGAATTCAAGATAAGTGATTTGGGTTCACTTACCTACTTCCTAGGATTGGAAGTTTTCTACAAAGATCATGGTTTGTTTCTTACTCAAAGAAAGTACATTAAAGACATGTTGGCAAAATTCAAGGTGCAGGATTGCAGGTACTCCAATGGAGGTTAATCACAAATTGAGTGGTTATCAAAGCCTTGTGGGTAGTTTGAACTATGCCACATTGACAAGGGTTGATATATGTTATAGTGTGAGTGTGCTAAGTCAATTTATGCACACATCCAGGAAACCTCACATGGAGGCTGCCAAGAGGATACTTAGATGTCTCAAAGGGACCACGAATGAGGGGCTATATTACCCTTATGTATGTGATTTAAGTTTGAAATTGTTCTCTGATGCAGATTGGGCTGGCTACAAGGAAGACAGAAGGAGAACCTTAGGTTATCTTACCTTTGCAGGTTCAAAAGTTGTTTCATGGTCATCCAAGAAGCAATCCACAATTGCTCTCTCTTCTATTGAAGCTGAATACAGAGGTCTTGCTGTAGCTACTCAAGAAGCTATGTGGATGAAGACACTATTCACAGATCTTGGATTGGAATTTGGGACTCCAACAATTTTTGGTGACGATATGAGCTCTATTCACTTAGCTAATAATCCAATTTTTCATGCAAGGACTAAACATATTGAAGTTCATTATCACTATGTAAGATAGAAGATTGTGACAAAGGAGATTCAAATATCATATGTGTCCACTCATCAACAATGTGCAAATATTCTAACGAAAGCATTGGATGGTACAAAGCTTTGCAAATTCAAAGCCATGATTGGTTTGCAGGTAATCTTGGACGATTGAAGACCTCAAGCATACTTGGCTTGAGGGGGAGCTATTGGAGCAAGTCTATGAAAAGCCTATGTATTGGCTTGAGTCTCACAAAGTGATAGAAGAAGCCTTAAAGTGAATACAATGTAAAGTTCACTTGTGAACTACCTCTTGTAAGGTTTGAAGCCTTTACTTGATGTAAAAGTGAAAGAATCTAAAGTGGTTGAGTCCATTTGATCAAAGAGGGAAAGAAAGGCCATGAATTCGTGATTGAAGGTAGTTGCAGGATCAAATCAATCACTAATAGATTGGAGAGTGATTGTAGGAAGTTAGTCTCCCAAGATCAACTATAAATACATGGTAGTTTTAGTCTTGGTTAAGAGAAGACCTCCATGAGCTGAGCTTTATGCCATATCAAGGTGTGGTTTCAAGGCACATATATGTATCAGTAAGTCCATTGTATTTTACAATCAATATACTTTCATTTTCATGATCATTTGAGTTCATATTTTCATGCTCTTATGAAGTGTACTGTTCACTGCCATATCTCTCAGTTTTTCTTAGTCAGATTGTAGAGATGATTTCTCTGAGCTTGGTGCATCCTTTTCAGTGATTCAACTTCATAAAGTTATCTCTCTAAATCTACTGCATGCTCACAATTTTTCATTCAAATTGGATGTTTCAATCGTGTGCTATGATCATTTGAAGTCAACTGTGTGATCTCATTTTCTACTTCTCTGTCAGCACTCTCTCAGAACAATCATTTTTTCAGAGCTATTTTGCGGTGTATAATTCACCATTTTCAAAGCTTGTTAGAATTACTGTCTAGTGTATGTGTACAAAATTTCATAAGCATTGGATTCTTGAATCTTGAGGTATTGTCATTTTTCTGCTCACTGATCTAAATACTATTACAACCCAAGAAAATCGGGGTCATGCTATCACTTGCTAAACACCTTTCTCCTAGTGTAGTTCATCATTTTTGTTGAAATGACTCTTGATTGTTAGCTTACTAAGATACTAAGAGTTCCTCAAAAGGAATTAAGCTGATTGATGTTGTGGTCAGAGAATTGTTCAAAACTTTGGGCAGGTGTATGAACACAAATAGCAAGTTTTTGGCTCTTGAATCTACTCCAACTTATCTGTTTTGATTCAACTTTTTGAGAGTGATCTTCCAAGGTACATAGAGTGTCCAATACATCCTTTGGAAAGCTAAAAGGGCCCACCAAATATCTCTGGAGTACATTTGGCTGGTGTAGTGCAACGTTTTTGCAACACTAATTCATCTTCTTCAACCACAAATCCATCTCTTCACAAAGAAGTGGTTGAAGTTTTTACTACACCTCCTAGTTCTCCATCCAAGACACACCTTGCCTCTTCATTGCCTCCCCTATCTACGACAACCCATGATGTCATCATCTCCTTTATTGAGGGACTACCCCATCATCTCGCCTCCTCGCCAAAGGACATGCAAGAAATGGCTATTGTACCTGTTCCCCCTGCTCCCCCTTCTCCATTTGTCTAGCGTCAACCACTCGCCCCAACCATATCTTCTGCATCAATTATTTCTCCTCATCATGCTTCTTCCTCCGCTGCTTCTTCTTTTGATACCCTATCCAAATCTCCTGACTATTCTCCACCTCGATCACTAGAATTGGTTCGTATGCCACCTACCTCGGTAGTCATTGCCTCATCCTCTTCGACACCCTTGCCTTTTGTGCCCTCCATATAGCATTTGGCCACCATTGGTTAGTATCTCATACAGGCTTCAAAAGTGATTCTCTCAAATGCTTGCACAGAAGCAAGAACTTCGTCAAGCATTCCAACATAAATTAGAAGTCCTGGAAGCCAATATTGCACCACTCCAGGAGGAACTCCTCGGTCTTCGTGCCAGTGAAGCTCACCTATAGAGCCAAGTGTCTTCCCAAGAAATGGAATTACTGTAGTTACGACAAGCCTTGATAGATAAAGAAACTTCTCTAGATAAGATGGGTAAAGCCTTGGAAGCTACAAACACTCGCTTCACTAACCTGGAGCACACCTATGCCACCCTGCATGCTAAAGCAGTTCGATGGGAAGCAGAGTTAGCCACTACGAAGGAAGAATTATTTCAAAAAGTGTAGGCACTAAACGATGAAATCGGTTGGAAGCTTCAAGTGCGAAAAGAGGTGGAAGACACTCAGAAGGAGCACGAGGCTTACTTTAAAACAATTCAATTTCAGTTTTGAAAGAACTTGGAGAAGCTTGTAGGAGGTAGAAAAGTGAGTTTCAAAGCGACAAAGTTTGGTCCAGCCAACTAGCACAAGACCAACCTTTGAGGTTATGGAGACTCAAATAGACTTATAGGCATGTGATAAGTGCAATAAAATGCACCATGTACTTTGGAGCATCAAGGAGAAAGAGTCGATACAAAACAGATAGGTTTGCGCATTGACTAGCTCAAAAAACTTACTATCTTTGGAAGAAACAATGAACTTCAAATGATCATAAAGACCAATGTGATTACAATTAGAAAAAATCCTTTTATGTGCATGATACACATAGGGTTGAGTGTATAGAATGCACAAGAATATAAGGAATAAGAAAAATATGCTTTTGGAATGAACCAGACACTCGACGGTGGTACCTCCTATTTTTCAGGAATACATAGAGCTTGACCCCGAGACAGTAAAATTGAGATTTCTCCAAATCTACTAAACCAAAAGCATTGAAAACTTTACAAGCATAAGTTAGACACTAACGCCTTTCCAATGCACCATGTATCACCTACTTTGGAGCTCTGTAGAGAGAGCAGCAACCTCTGCAAGCTTACTCTTGGCGAAGAAGATGATGCAAAAAAATGAAGGAGCAAGACAATGATGGTCACAAGTGTATGTATATTGTTTCCATGTATTTTACAAGTGGTTTGAAGTCTTTATATAGACTCTAGAAGTGATCCACGACTTCTACAAGTGGATTTTAAATTCAAATGAAGACGATAAGAGTTGTTGGAGGGAATCAATTCACTTTCCTACAATCTAAGAAAAGTGAAGATCTGGTTTGATCTATTTTTAGGTGATTGATTGATTGATTTTATTGCAATTCAACCACCACACATTCATGGAAGTTTAGCTCTAGGCTTTTACAATGGTAAAAGATCCATGAAAATCATTTTTAAAAAATACAATAAATGAGCATAAGTAAACAAACTCTCCAACAGATATTCTTTTGATGTAATTCAAGCAATAGAGCTTGATGTTCCAACAAATCTCAACAGATGGAATGGATGGAAAAACAACTCGACATTCAGAAGGACCAATTAAAGAGAGTAGTTGTGCGGATTGCTAATAGTAACCTTCGATGTCAATCTTCTTTAAAGAATGATTTTTATCTGCAAGAAGCATTTCTGCAAGATCAAAGTTAGCAGTTGCTTACTCAAGTTGTCACCTCTAGCTTTGTTAGCATAGAGGCACAATTGCTTGATCATGAGCATGAATAGTGGTTGTTGAAGGCCCTGCAAAAGAAAATCAAACGCAATTTTGAAGAAGCCCGCACCATGTACATACAAGGCATTGTGGATGAAGATTAACTTCTAATCAGGGTTAGAGTCCACTGTGCATGCCATTGTTAGGCTTCCAGATGGCCCTATGTAGTATTCATAATATTTTTGTAATTAGTTCAATGAAACATTGTAAAAGATTGAAGCGATGTAACTTCTATTTGATTAATATCAAAGGGGATGTGTTTGCGTTGGTTAGCAGTGAAAGAGACGCATGGCAGGTCCTCGCCGGACTGCACGTGGCAAAGCAGCTGAACATACCCTGTGTTGATTCATACTATGGATCTAGACTCTGACTTGATGTGGTATTATTCATTGTCAATTAAGTTTTCTATTCTAATCGAAGTGATTAATCATATAGAAAGTTTAGGTAAGAAGTTAATGAGCATTTTAATCTTCCAGATGATAATAATGTTCACTGTCTTATATAGACCATTTGGTGTAAGTAAATTGATGTTGGTGGATGTGCATCTCTAAATTTGATAGTATATAAGTAAATTGCGTTCAAAAGATTGAAGGTGTTAGTGTAACCTTGTATCTGATTTCAGTAATGATAAGATAGTGTTCAGTAAGTGGTAACAGTGATGAAGGTTAAGTAAAGGTGTGGGAAAACCATTATAGGGCCTCTGTTTCAATAGAGCCCTGTCCAAACCAAGAACCATGTAGGAAATCTTTGTTGGTACTATCCTAACTAGAATAGTTATGGTAGGGCAAAGAGAGATTTTTACACAACCATACTTCCAACCTTCTGCAAACATCTCCAACTCTTTCAATGGTATCTAAGCAACTTCAAGATGGGAGATGTGTTACTATTAGTGTCCATGTGAAAGTCCAAATGTCCATAGAAAACTTTTGTATATATTCATAAATAAAACATATAGTGGCCTGGTCAGCCACAGGCTCTAGGTTCCACCGCATTTGTATGAACCTAAGAAATATGTGTTAGTGGTCTGTGTATTGTGAACTCAGTTTTCTACTTTGAGGGTATCATCTTAGAGCTCCAAAAAGGAGATTCCAACATCATAACTCACCAAAGGAATACTTCACTAGTATCATAGCATTTTGATGTTGTTCCTTTTGTGTAAGTGAAGCTAGTGTCTGCAAGCCCACCCAAGGCTTTCGACTAAGGCAGCCACCAAGGCATAGATCTTGGCATACCTTTTCATCCAAGTCACTCAAGTCACATTGGCACCATTGGCGACATGTGAGGGAGGACCTCAACGATCAAGGAAGATAGAGGTTCCCAAGAGTTAACCCATCCCAATATTGTTCCCACTCAGAGCTCGCTTAACTAGCAATCTCTTGCCACTAAGCTACACTCTTGTGGTGTTTGAAGAAGGGGAAAGACTAAGGTTAACATTGACTTGAGCATATTTTGGGCCCTTAGAGCTTCATTTTTGCTTTCAAAACCTATTTTGAAGCCTTTTGGGGTGATTCTTGGAGCCATTTTTGAGTACTTTTGCGCGTAATTCTCTTTAGACAAGTTCAAGAACATCAAGAAGAGTGGTCTTTGTATTTCTTTGACAATGAATATTTAGCTTTTGGGGCTGTGTTTTGAGCCACACTAGTAAATCTACATGTTTCTTGAAAGGTTTTAGTTGTGGTGGGAGCAACCAATGCAAGTCTATGAAGGTTTTTTGAGCCTAAAGAACAAATTTGATAGACACTTGCAGGTTTTATTGGCTAGTGTTTGGGCTATGAATTCAGCCTTTCAGTGCCATTTTACTGCATATATTGAGCACATACACACTATGTATGCTTCTATGGATTATGTATGTCCATGTGGTCATTGACATAACAATTACATTTTTTTGGCATAAAGCCTTTTACATTTGATAAAGAGGGTCATGGTGAGGTTTCCTTAACTGGGAGACACCCAAATGTTGGGGTCTCTTTGGTGATGAAGGTGGACGACTTACCCAATCTTGCCATAGGAGATGTATGCTAGTTGTTCATAGGTGCTCGATAAGCTTAGTTGGCTTCTTTTGGGTAACTGATTATATGCAATATAGTCAATGATTCATTATGCAAGTTTCCATGTCAGTACTTGTAGTTTTATGAGATCTTGACACTGGTCATATACTCATTTTGTAGAGGTGACTCTGGAAAACTTTTTCTAGATTTTTTGGTTTTATCAACCATACAATGGTTGATTTATTGATGTGTGCACATTCACTCTCACATAATTCAAGATTAAAGATGTGCTAACTCACAAGAGACAGTGGAAGCCAATAAATAGAATCTCAAAGAAACCTATTGATATAGATGATGATGATTGGGATGAGTTGGATGAAAAGGCCAGGTCTACCATTCGATTGCACCTAGTAGATAATGTTTACTTTACCATATTAAACTGTGAAAGTGCATAGGAGCTTTGGAAGAAGTTATGCAATACATATGAAAAAGAAATGGCATCAAATAATAAAGTGTATTTGATATTGAAAGTTAGACCTTTGCATGAAGGACAGAGATAGTGTTGCTGCTCATCTAAATGAGTTTGATGTTATATTCTCCTAGTTACAAGCTTATAAAGTGGATATCGATAATGAAATGAAAGTATTCTTGTTGCTATGCACCTTGCCAACATCATGGGATACGTTTTGCACAACTATTAGCAATAGTGCACCTGGTGGTAAACTAGTCTGTGATGACATATGTGGAGCGTTCTTGAGTGAGGAGATTTGTAGAAAATCTGTGGTTGGCACTTAGAGTGGAGATGCATATAATGTTCATGATTCTTACCAAGGAAAGAATCAGCAACATGGCAGGAGCAAGAACAAGGAAAAGAATGGTCAACAGAATAAAAGTAGAAGTAAATCAAGGAAGATGAATATCAAATGCCATTATTCTCACAAGAAAGGACACATGAAGAAAGACTGCTATGTATTAAAGAATGCTAAAGGTAAAGGAGGGAATGTTGAAGGGCATGTTAAACAACTATTTGCACCATCTTCTTCAACTCTTAAAAGTGAAGAAATTAATGCTATTTTGGATGATGCTAATGTGTTGACACTTGAAGTATTGTGCCCACTGAGGCTCTTATGGCTGATTCTCTTTCCCACACATGGTTGTTATATTTTGGTGCTTTTTTCCATGTGACACCACACAGAGAATGGTTCTCTAGTTATGGAGCAAAGTCTCTTGGTACCCTAAGACTTGGTGATTCTTACCAATGTGAAATTGTTGGGATTGGAGATGTGGTTGTGCAGTTCATTGATGGTTCAAAATTTACTATACATAATGTATGCAATGTACCTCAGTTATCACATAGTTTGATAACTTGATGACCTTGGTTACAAGATGGTTTTCTATGCTTAGTCCTTTCTCATATCAAAGGGCAATATGGTTATTGCAAAGGGAAGAAAAGTTGGCTCACTTTATCCTTTATTTGTCTCATAGAAAGAACACTTGTTAGCTATTACAGAATAGCGCCCTATGGCTTGTATTTGGCAAGGACGTTTGGGCCATACATCTCATGGTCGAATGGAAAATCTTTCTCATTCTTACTACTTGTGTATGTTATCTTTCTCTGATTTTTCATTTTGTGAGCATTGTCAATATGGAAAGCAAACTAGGAATGTGCATAAAACACACATTGACTCTTTAATTCAGCCTTTGGATCTCGTTCATATAGATGTGTGTGGTCCTATGCCCACAAGGTCGCTAGGTGGTTCTCTTTACTTTGTCACTTCCATAGATGATGCTGCTAGAAAAGTCTAGCTATATGCTATCAAATCAAAGGATGAGGTATTCCCTATTTTTAGAAAATGGCTTGCTTCAGTTGAGACTGAAAAACAAACTAAGCTTAAGGATTTACATTTAGATAATGGGGGTGAGTATACCTCACATGAACTCAGCCTTTTCTATCAGTCTAGAGGAATTCATAGAGATTCTACAGCTCCTTATACCCCTCTACAGAATGGTGTAGCTAAAATGATGAATAGAACTATTCAGGATAGAGTAGTTTCTATGCTACATCATGAAACTCTTTCACAAGGCTTTTGGGTAGAAGCAATATTGATTATAGTTCACGTGATTAACCTTTCACTTAGTACTACCAAAGGTCTGAAAGTGCTACAAGAGTTATGGACAGGGAAACCACCATATTATGATCATCTTCAAGTTTTTGGGTGTGAAGCATATGTTCATATACCCAAGAATCTTAGACAAAAGTTGGACCATAAGGCAAAGAAATATCATTTTTCTTGGATATCATCGAGAAGGACAATTTGGATATCGCTTATGGGATCCTCAAACATAGTCAGTGATCAAAAGTAATGATGTCATTTCCAATGAGTCCAACATGCAGAAACAACCCATTAAGGAGTTTCAAGTGAGAAGAGTGGTGTTTGAGGATACTAGTCCTCCAGTAAGCATGTATTAAAATGTTGCACATAAGGATGTTCAAGAGAATATCCAATCAAATCAGTTTGCAAATGTTCTTTTTCGGCAACCATTGAGATGCTCTACACATGTCTCATATCCACCTCATAGATATGTTCCAGGTTTGGATTTTGTTATGCTAACAGATGCTAGTGAGACTTCTTGCTACAAAGAGGCTATGCAAACAAGGATCATGTCAAGTGGGAGCATGCCATGAAGAGTGAGTTGGATTCTATTACAAGAACGGTACTTGGGATTTAGTACCTTTTCCAAAGGGTTGGAAAGATTTACCATGTAAATGGGTACATAAGTTGAAATTCACATTAGATAGTGATTCTCAAAAGTATAAAGCATGACTTGTTGCAAAGGGTTTTAAGAAACAACATGGTGTTGATTTCGACCCGACAAATCTTGCTTGGATTCTTGGCAATGGAGGACTTAGAGCTAGTCCAAATGGATGTGAAAACTACTTTTTTCCATGGGTACATATGAGATCTATATGGAACAACTAGAGGGTTATGTAGTTCTTGGCAAGGAAATTCTAGTTTGTAAGTTGAAGAAGAGGATATATGGACTTAAATAATTCCCTAGACAATGATACTAGAATTTTGATGCTTTTATGAAGTCTCAAAGCTATTCTCAAAGCAATGAGGATCATTGTCTCTACATAAAAAGATCCTTAGATGGAAGCTTGGTATGCTTGATACATTATTTTAATGATATGTTGATTATTGAAAAGTCCTCTAATGACTTATTGATTCTCAAAAAGAAGTTAAGTCGAACATTTGATATGAAGGATTTGGGGGATACCAAACATATTATTGGCATGCTCATTACTCATGATAGGAATAAAAGATGCATTTACTTGTATCCAAGTGAATACATATCCAAAGTACTTCATAGGTTCAATATGAAGGGTGGAAAGGCACTAAGTACAGCTTTACCCACATATGTGAAATTGAGCAAGGATGATTTCCCTAAATCAGATGAGGAAAAGAAATTCATGGCCAAAATTCCTTATCGGTCTATTGTTAGTACTCTCCTATATGCAATGGTAGCTACAAGACAAGACATTCCATTTGCAATGGGAGTTTTGAGCAGATATATGTCTTATCCTAGCAAGAAGCATTGGGAAGTGGTCGAGATGATTTTGAAATATCTGAGTGGCACGAAGGACAAGTTTCTATGTTCAGGTAGAGGGAAAGCATCCATTATTGGTTACACTAATTTTGATTATGTTGGTTGTGTAGACAATGGTAATTCTACATCAGGGTACATCTTTCATTTTGGTGGAGGATCTATCTCTTGGAGATCTTGTCTTCAAGAATGTATAATGGTTTCCACCATAGAAGTAGAGTACATTGCAGCAGGTGAGCCATGTTAGGAACCATTGTGGCTTTCTCATCTTGATTGTAATATGGGTCTACCTTAGCATGTACCTCATTTCCTTAGTGATAGTAAGAGTGCCATTGCATTGGCTAAGAATCCGAACTATCATGCAAAGACCAAGCACATTGAAATGAGGTATCACTTTATTAGAGATTGCTTAGCTACTCAGCGCATTATTCTTGAGAAGTTTCATACTCGATATTATGTTGAAGATGCTTTCACTAAAGCTCTACCATAGGATAGTTGTCGACATTGTTGTCACTTGATGGGGGTTACTTGATTCATGATCTTACAAGTCACTTGTATGCTTTGTAACATGCCCATCAAGTAGGAGGTATAGTTTGTGTTGATGTGTAAAACACCACAAGAAATGAATTAATGTGACACTAGAACACCTCTATGGTCATCATTAACTCATTTCCACTCCAAACTTTGAGAAATGATAGCCTAAAGTGAGAACTTTGCTTCTACAGATTTTTCTAGTCACTAAAATGACATACCTTTAGTATTTTGCTAATTTCTCTTAGCTCAAGTATTATTTCTCCATGAAACTTTATAGGCTGAAACTAGAAGAGTAGTGCTTTCCAGCAAGCTATCATATGCATCAAACGGATCTATAGAACTCAAGTTATGGCCTTCACAAAATGACCCTGTATGACCTTCCAAAACTAGAAATTTTACCTGTTTTAGTATTCCTGGGTGTCTAAAAATAAAAAATTCGATGCCTAGTGTAGCTCAGTGATGAGTAGCACCTCCTTTAATGTCAATCCGGGAAGACATGAGGATGGTATGAAGACCTCGAGCAAGTGGCGGCTCAAGTGCGTGAGTGAGAAGCACACAATCATGCACACACATACACACACACGCGCACACACGGCAAGACAAAGAGAGAAAGTCAATGGAGTTCTTGGATTACTTTCAAAAGCTCTTACAAGTTTGTTTCAATTACAATCTAACCTCAAAAATGAGCTCTCTAGCTCTTTTTATAGTTTTTGGCTAAGTTTTGGCCCTGTCCAGACCTAGTGTCGGGCCTAGTTAAAAATTAGGTTCCAGGGCTCATTTGAGGGCTCAAACGATATCTAAAAAATACGAAAATTGGCAGGTAGATACTTCTAAAGCTCCTCAAGCTCAAGGACTCCTTGGCTTGCACAAAATGGAGCTACAAAAAGATGAAATGATATTTACAATGGTGTTTAGTGATGAGAATCACTTTTAATTGGTGTAGAGGTTTTGAAAAATTAAGGTTGCCTTAGTGCTAAATCTGCGTGAATGTTCATAAGTGCTTCTTCCTGAAGAAAATTGTTGGCCTACTTGCCAGATCTTCGTTGACTCCCTTGTCTGCTTGTGCCTTCTCTCCCTTGTCCGCTGCTAACACCCCCCCCTCTCTCGTGTCTGTCGTCCCTGACAGACCCTTGTTGAGAGGGTTTTTGGATGTAGTACTCGACGACGTCCTGCGCTAAATGATGTTCAGCAATTCGCAACCCTTTAGCCAAATCTGTCAGAAGAGCATCCCAGTCTACCGGCCCAGGAACCTCTGGATGTGGCATACGTAGCTTTTCGGAATGGAGAGCTTGTTCCACTGCAAACAACTACAAGAGATGGGATGGTCTGGGAATGGATATCTCGGAGTGATATTCCCATAATCCCGTGACAAACATCTCTTCAAACGTTTGTTTGAAGCAGGCCGGTAGATATTTGATGCGAGCGTGCCATGCATACACAACATTGATCGATGGGGTTGTGCTCATGTCGTATACAAGGTCCTGGTTCCCTTCATTAAATCCTAGTGCTGAGAGATGCGGTTCCTTGACATTTTTGAAGGTCCTGAAGGTGACCAGCATAAGTTCGAAAATTTTCAGGCACATCTGAGTCATGATATCAGGTACATTCTTGAAACGGACCCCCCAATGTCGAATCGTTGAAATCATATATCCAATTGTAGGTGCGCCCTTAGGGGGTGCGAAGTACACGTAATTTAGCCACTTCTCACATCCTTTAATCGTCAGCACTGTTTGTGTGTACTCCAGCCATGATCTCCTTCGAAATACAGGGCAATAACATGGATTATATTTGATGTACAATGGCATGTTGTTCCATGTTCTTACCATTTCCGGGTAGGTTTCGAGCAGCCGAATTCTCCACGTTGGTTGGCGAATATGTCCTTGCTTGGCACTCTCTGGGATGTCATCAGGGGCAAATTGGGTGGCAGAGGTGGGTTCCCTTGAGGTGTGGCGCTTGATCTCCGCATTATAATCCACCATTAGCACGCAAAAAGGCACATACAGATCATCCGATGGGCCGATCCACCTATGGTGTGAGAGATTCTAAAAATAATCGGATTTTATTACCACCTCTTCCAATTTTGACATCAATGCGATTTGGACTGCCACCCTGTCATCATGCGTCGTGGCTACTTTCTCTAACTTTTGCATCCATTCAGGTGCCTCAATTTCAATTGTGTCCATGCCCTGTTCTGTGCGCTTACCTCCGGGTGTTGGCATCGGGACATAGGGATCCTCGAATGTTTCTTCTAGTTCAATTGGCACCAGATCGTCAGGCTCAGGCTCTACCAGAGGGGAGGGTTGACGCTCATATTGCATGACCTTGCTGCGTAATTCCTCAAGTTCGGCCCGGAGTTTAGTGACCTCTTCAGCTGTTTCTTCTGCGGTTATGCTCTGGCTGGGTTCTGTCTGTTGGGTGGCCAACTGTCTTCGTAACTCATCTCTCTCTTTTTCTAAAGCGGCATGGGCCTCCATTAGATCTGCATGAGTTTCTAACACCACCTGCATATTCGCAGAGGGAATGGCCTTGAATCGCTCTAGGTCAATTTCCTGTGGGGAACCCTCCATGGCCGCCTCTAGATTTTCTTCGTTCTGTTTCTGTAATCTTTTATTCTCCTCTAGCGCTGTAGACATATGCTTGCGGAGGAGGCCCAAGTTCCGTCGAAGTTTCAGGTTTTCCGTGATCTGAGAATGTAGCAGCTCGTCCATGTGTCGTCGTTCTTCATCATCTGCTTGGGGTGGGTTGGCTTCTAATTGTGCGTATTGCTCCTGTAATGTCACGTGCTGCTGTTCTAGTAGCTGCTTCTGCTCTTCAAGATCCCTACATCGTGCTTGGAGATCTTCGTGGCTTCGGAAGAGCCTTGTATGTTGGTTGTCCAGGTGTTGGTAGTGTTGCTGAAGTTGGGCCATGCATTGATGCATATTATTAAATAAGTTACTGAGAGGAATGGTGTTGAATGCAGAGGGGAAGGGAAAGGGGATTGTGGATGCAGTACTGGGGACGGGTGAGGGGGGAGGTGGGGGAATGGGAGATTGTGGGTAAATGGGGGGTGGGAGAGGTGCAGAGGTGGGTGACACCTCCATGAAAGTGGGGGTCGTGGTGGGAGTGACTGTGAACATGGGGATTGTGGTAGCGGTGAGGGTTGTGAATGTGTATAGAGGTGTGTGTAATTGTGAACTCCTAGGAAGTGTGCTCGGGGTAGTGAGGTGTACCGTGGCTGTAGTTAGACTTATGTTTTCAGTGGAAGTAGAGTGTGTGGGTTGGCTGATGGTTTGTGCGTTGGTGTGTGTAGTGGTTTCAGAGGTGGTGACAGTGGAGGTTACAGTGGTAGAGGGAGGTGAGTGAGGTGGATGTGGGGGAGAAGGTGGCAAGGGAGGTGATGGGGGTGCACTCGATGTGTGGGCTTCCTCGGTGTGGTGAACTGTGTGTGTTGTGCCAATGGTTGTGGGGGTGCCTTGTGGTCCTGATCCTAATACATTCATTCGTTTTCCCGTTTGTGGGGGGCGTCTTTCATATCTTCTCTCTGTCCTTCGTGATTGCACTAGTGCGGTGTGCACCGTTTCCGGTACTCCCAAAGCATCTGATATCATTTCCAGGGTGGCACGGTATTGCTCGTCCACACCTTCCTCCTCCAGAATCTGGTTCATGAGAGCTTTACCTGCAGCTAATGAGAGCCTGTGTTGCTCTTGAACTCGGTTCATTGTATCGTAAAGCTTCTTTAATGCGCTAGTATAGGCGGGGGCACCTTCCAGTACTTATAGGACTTCTTGATCATACTCTTGTTCTTCCTCTTCTGATTGTCCACCCTGTGCCTCCTCATGAGCTTCTTCTTCATCGTCCACATTGACTACGTCCAGTTGGCTGGGCTGGGCTTGTTCTTCTTCAACTTTCGCGTTTATGGCTTCGATGATTCTTGCAACTTCTTCGTCCGTTAGGTCCTCCAGAGTGAATCCATGCGGGAATTCCAGATCAGTCGGTACTGGTGGAAATACAAGATTAGGGCCATCTGTGCTGTGCCTGGGTAACTTGATAGTAAATGGTTGCACTCGTCAGGGAAGTCTTGGGGTTGTCTCAGGCGTCAGGGTTGCCCCGCGAGCTTGTGCACAAGGCATCTGGACGGCGCCTCTCATCTTCTTTGAGGGAGGCCCTACAGCTGACAATCTGCGTTGAAACTCCTGTGCTCTGGACCAGATCAGAGCCCTCTGCACCGGTACATCATATGCGAGACATCTGTATACAATTCTTATGAGTGCACAGCAACCATACAACACAGATTTTTGCTTCTTATACCATCTTTGATGAGCCATATGAATCTGGTCGATAATCCAGTGGGGCATATTAATGGTCAACTCAAAAGCATCCGCCAGGTAGAGGCTAAACCAGATCTTTTTGGGAGGCATTGTGAACCTCTCCTGCGCGGGGAAGGCGAAATGTTGCATGACCATGCGTAAATGGATGGCGATCGTGGGTGTCATTGCAACCATGTCCTTCAACTTCGTCAGATTCCTGTTCTTCATGTTGTCTGGAACCATAGTCTCTTTCTCTGTTGGAATGTGCATACCAGTCATGTCGAGTGCTTCTCTTACCAGGTTGATAGTCAAGCGGAAACGCTTCAGCTCGTTGCCCCTTGTGAGTGATGGGAGCACAAAGGAGCTGTATCCTTTCTTGTCTTTGCTGGGGGTGAGGGTACTAATTAGATATGAGCATCTTAGGAAATCTGGCTTTGGTAGTCGGAACTTGAAGTAGTCATAAAGCCTAGCCTTCTTCCATATCGGCTTCAGTCCTTCGTTGTTTTGTAGCTTTTCAAACTCCCTGGTAAAGAAATGGTATCTGCCCCAACGTCCATTGAATTCTACCTCAGACTCCCACATATATGTGCCTTCACCCAGAGGGCCAGCAACGTCACTGAACCAGTGTGAGGTTTTGCCCACCGGCATGGTATGACCCTGTGGAGGATTCTGAATTGGTATGGCATGTAATGCCCGTAATGCCGCTGGTCTTTCCTTTAATTCCTCCTCGACCGGAAGGCTTTTGATGTCCACCACTTGGGGGCTGGTGCCTGCCTGGGAGCTAGTTCCTACTGTATCTGCCATTTTACTTCTTGCTGTCTGTCTCTGTGAGAATATACAAACATGTGTTAATATTGTACAGGACAAGGGAGGACCGTTGTTGTTCCCATCACAATATTAACATGAGGGTCGGGAGCGAATAATGGGTTAGTAAGTGTTCGGTGCACGTGTGTGTAGTTAATGCTTGGGTAGTCCTAGGAGACTAATGAAGTTAATAAGTGGGGATGAATTTACAAATTGGGGTCGGGGGGTTTATTACAGGTCTTAGGCTGCCAAATGCAATGGATGGGCTTTGTTTTTGGTTTCGTAGAGACTCTAGAGAGCTTTATCGGTATCTGGGTTTGAAAATGAGGCCTTTTAGGGACCCATTTACAATTGATTATATGCATGCTCATGGGCCTTGGTGTGTTCCTGCGTGATGAGAACGAGTGAATACTGGCCGTACAAGTCGATGGGTTAAGCTGTATAGGCTGTGGCCTCGGCGTAGCTACTTGCGCCCGCAAGAAGCCTTAGGCACCCAAATTTGTCTTGATTGTGGGCTAGCCTTCATCGACTTCTTTGGCACCCAAATAGATTTCACGTTAGCAGAAGAATTTCCGAAAGACTTCTTATTAGTGTCGTGTTGTTGGTTACTAATAAGAGGCTTTGCCCGTGTGGTTGGCTTGAGTGTAACCGGGTGTTCGCCTTGACCCAAGACAAGAGGTTCAGTGAGATCCTCATCTTGACACACCAGTACTTTAACAGTCATTTCCTCATCATGAATGTAGAGGGGAAGTTCCACCTCGCCTATGCAAGGGGTCTCCACGCCTCCCAATCCTATGAGATATGCTTCCACAGGATTGACAGTTAACTTTAACTCTTGACAGTAAGACACTCTAACAGTACTAGTGGCTGCGCCTGAGTCAATCAAGGCTCTTACGTTCCTTGCACTCTTTCCTTGTCCTATATCTAGTGTTATGAAAGGACGTCTATCAATTATCCTATGCGAGCTTGTTCCTGCAACTTTACACATGGCCATAGGATATCCTTGATCTGCATAGTCATTCGCTCTAGGCTGATCTCTACCTTGCCTTCGTAACTTCATCCTTCTGATGCGTTCTAAAGCTTCTGCTTGAGCTTCTTCTCGAATTCTCTTTTCCTCCTCTTTGCGTTTCTTAGCAGTGTTGAGTCGGCTGAGCATTTCCTCCGTGAGGGGTTCCTGATACAACTTGACTCTGCACCCGCTAATATAGTTAGGGAGAACATCACCCTCTAATGTGGCCAATTGTACTGCTCCACTCGTGGAGATCCTATTGATGATCATAGGCTCGTAGCCTCTCTTTTCTAGCTTCCTCGCGTGTTGTTTCAGTGTATAGACTAAGACTAGATCTCCTGCTTTCAAGCCTTTATCCTTCACATGGGCATCGAAATATGCCTTCTGTCTCTTCTTGACTGCATATATTCCTACAGCTGCTCTCAGTCTTGTTTCTCCTAATCGTTCAAGGTCAAAGATCCTAGAGGAGAGCTCATGACCTGTCCATTCGTGCTCTTGTGCTACTCTTAATGTAGGAATCAGGAAGTCCAAGGGTAGCACAGCGTTTTGGCCGAATACCATCTGAAAGGGGGTGGCTTGGAGTACCGTTTTGTAGGCAACTCGGTATGCCCAAATAGCATGGTGTAACTGTTTGTCCCAATCAGAGCGTTTAGTGTTCACTAATTTCGTCAGTACATTGCATAAGATCTTATTAGTGCTCTCAGCTTGTCCATTAGCTTGAGGGTGATAGGGGGCAGACTTCTTGTGTATTACCAAGAATTCTTGGAGTAGATTTTCAATCACTACGTTCAAGAAATGAGTGCCTCTATCACTTACAAGCTCTATAGGTAGCCCATATCTCGTGAATACATTCTCAAACAAGAATTTAGCAGTTGTTTGAGCATCGTTCTTTGTCGTAGCCTTTACCTCTACCCACTTAGTTAGATAGTCTGTTGCAACAATGATGTATTCTGCATGAGAACCCTTAGCTGGGGGATTAATAGGGCCTACGAAATCTATTCCCCACTTAGAGAACGCACGTCCACCCATCATAGGTTTCAATGGCATCTCATCTTTTCGTATAGGATACTGAGTTCTCTGACAAACATCACACCGTTTCACATAGGTATGTGCATCCATGTGAAGGGTCGGCCACCAGAAGCCCGCAAATAGTATTGCCTTGATCACCCGATCTGGTCCAAAATGTCCTCCTGCTACACCTTGGTGAGCAGTTTCCAAGATCTTAAGATATTCACTCTCATGGACACACAGTCTCAGGTAACCATCTTTACCGCGTTTGTATAGATTATCACCAATGAGTGAGTAATCCAGGGCTTCTTGTTCTAAACTCCTTTTCCTAGTCAGAGTCATGTCTGGAGGGAATGTGTTTGTCCTCAGGAAGGATACTAGAGGTTCACTCCAATCTGGCACAATGGATACTTGATAGAGAGTGGCATGTTCCACAGGTGGTTTAGTGCAGCAGATTGGGCATTCCTTGCATAACTTTTGGACATCAGCTTCCATAGTTGGCCAATGTACTCCGAGTCTCTTTAGGGTCTGTAAAGTTCGTTGCTTTGAGTAGTGTTGCTCTAACGCACCTACATGTGCTAATTGCAACCATTTATTGTACTCGTCCTCTTCTACGCAACAAGCCAAGATCCCTTGATCTGTGTGCTTGTACATGCTTCCTGCCATGATGTGGTACTTTTGGGCTTTTACAACCTCTCTATTCCGTGTGTTTACCACTGGATGATTAGGCCCGTATGTCAATACTGGTACCAATGGCTTGGCCCACTGCGGCACCACTTCCAAATTAAACAAGTAAGCATCAGGAAGATCATCCGATACTCCTTGTGGGGCTTCTCCCGATGTGAGCCTAGAGAGATGATCTGCTCTTAAATGAGTCCTCCCTTTCCTTACCACAACCTCAAAATCATATTCCATTAGCAAGAGAAACCATCTCACTAACCTTCCTATATTGCATGGCTTATTTACAAGGTATAGCAATGCCTGATGATCAGTAAAAAATTTAAACTTATTTGCAAGCAAATAGTGTCTAAATTTCTTAACTGCATATACCATGCCTAAGCCTTCTCTCTCCGTAGTGGTGTAATTCCGTTCAGCCGCATTCAATTGTCTACTGGCATAGGCAATTGGAAGATCCATATTACCTTCACCAGTATGTTGTGCAAGCACACATCCAATAGCATAATTGGATGCATCCACATGAACATGGAATGGCTTATTCCAATCTGGTGTGGTCAAGATTGGTGCTGAACATAATCTTCGTTTAAGCTCCTGGAAGGAATTCTCACATTCATCCGTCCACTCAAAATTAGTCAGGAGTCCGTACATGGGCTTTGTAATGACAGCATACATGTGTATAAATCGTCGGTAATAACCACAATGCCCCATGAAAGCTTGTACTTCCTTGACATTTTTTGGCCTAGGTAGCTCTGCTATAGCTCTCACTTTCTCTTCGTCGGTAGATATGCCATTCTTTGACACTATGTGTCCTAGAATCTTGCCTTGCCTGACCATAAAAACGCACTTTTCTGGGTTCAGGCAGACTTGATATTCTCTACATTTGTCAAAGATTTGTCTGAGTTCAGGAATATGGGTTTGTCTAATATTGGAATGAGCACAAAGATCATCAACATAGACTTCTAAACTCTTCCTTAGGAACTCCTTAAACACATGGCACATCAGCCTCTGGAAGGTAGCTGGTGCATTGGTAAGCCCAAATGGCATTACTCTAAAGGCAAAAATGACCCATTCTGTGGCAAAGGCTGTCTTATGCTGATCCTCTGGAGCTATGGCTACTTGATTGTAACCCGAAAATCCATCAAGGAAGCTGTACACTTCCTTGCCTGCCACTCTTTCTAAGAGATGTTCTGTGATGGGAAGCGGATAGTTATCTCGAATTGTGGCTGCATTAACCTTTTTCAAGTTAATACACACACGCAGCTTGCCATTTTTTTTGGGCACCACAACAATGGGGGATACCCATTCAGTGTGCTCAATTTCATAGATAAATCCAGCTTCAACCAATCTATCTATCTCTTCTTTGATCTTAGCAGCATAATTATCGTTATAAGTATATGGTTTTTGCTTAGAGGGTTTGGCATCTGAAGTCATGGGGATAGTGTGTGAGCATATATCGGGGTCAACACCTTTCAAATCCTTGTAACTCCAAGCGAATACATCTCTGTATTCTCTTAGCAAGGCAACTAACGCGTGCTCTTCTTCCTCTGTTAGGTCATGGCCTATGTATGTGCATCTCTCCTCTCCTTCTTCTAGGGCCACTACTATCTTCTTGGTGGTTTCTTTGTTATCATAGGCCTCTCCTGATTGTGCCTCTTGTTTAGGCATTCTTATCATGACTCTCTTGTCGTCTATCTCATACTTCTTAAAATTTTTTGGGACCTCAAACAAAGATTCTTCCTCTTCTGGTGAGACTTCTCTCTTCCTTCCTTTCTTTCCTTCTTCCTTCGGGGTCACATGTGTTGCTAATCTTACATCATTTGTAAGCTCTCCATGCCTCTGGGGTTGAAATTCTACTTCATGGAAGTATTCTTCATCTGATGCAAATGGTGGGTCCATAATGATTGACTCTAGGTCGGAGTCACTTGCATCCTCAAATGCCTCAGGGCTAGGTTCGCATTCTTCTAGAACTGCCTCTCCCATGATTGGCTCTATGGAGAAGACTGAAATGTCATAGCCATCCTCATCACAGTGAGGTGTCCATTGTTCTTCATTGATGGCTACGTCCATGGTTGCTAAGATTTTTGCCCAGCCATGGGGTTCAAATTCCTCGTCAGGAAAGACTACAGGTGCATAGGCTGGGTCTTGGATTGATCTATGGGTTTCTTTCGCACCTACCTCTCTGGCTTTCTCTCTCTTCTCTTCTTCTACTGCTACCTTGCACATCCATAAGTGAGTGTCTTCATGCATCCATGAGGATCCTGACCCTATGGAATGCACAGATTCCGCATCATCTTTGGCTCTATGGATGGGATTCCATTGGATAGGAGGGACGTCTCTATGAGAGTAATCCTTGAGATTGACTTTGGTCGTAACGCCTAAGTGTTGCAAATACAAGGAGTTGGTTCCCCAATCCTGTACCACTTGCAACTGTCGCATAAATGGTCTTCCCAAAATCATCTCATAGGCATGATTTTTGCTGAAGTCACATATGGCAAATGTATGCTCAAACTCGACACCACAAGTGGTGAGAGTTATTCCTTCTAGCAATCCTAGGGGTCTCTCTATGTGACCATCGGCCATCTGCAATTTCATTCTCGTTGGCCTGAGTGCCGGCTTGCCCCAACGCTTCCATAGGGAAGTAGTGGCAATTGCAACTCCTGCACCTGAGTCCAAAATTGCCTTGGTGGTGTTCTCCTGGTAGGTAATGGGAAGATAGGTGTTCCCTTCTTCACCTTCACACATATCTCCTATCTTATCCAAGGGAATTTCTGGCACTGTCTTATGGGATCCTACCTGGGAACGAGGTTTTGCTATCTCTGGTACTTGTTTGGCTACATGTTTCCATAATTCAGGTCTAACCTTGAGTAGCTCTTCTAACTTGAGATTACACTGCATGTTAGTGTTCTTCACTACCTCTGTGTTCCTAGGTATGACTGAATCTTCGTTTCTTACCATGACTGTAGGTGCTCTCATACAGGTGGACTTTGCTTCCCATGGTCCTGTGAAGTGGGGTAACTCTTGTATGGAATTAGATTCAAAGTCCAATCTCTCGTGAGATTGAGTACTCTCATGTTCCCCGTAAATAGATGGGATGTCTTGTGGGAATTGGTCGTGTGCATCATCCACAAGTTCAAAGGGAGGGGCGACTTCACTTTCGTTATCCCATTTGTCTTCTTGAATCTCTCGTAGGAAGTCTGGTGCAAACCGATTCATAGAAGAAGAAGTGTCTGGCTCCGTAGAATTAGGCACATAAGCAACCTGGGAAGGAGGGCTTATTCTATCATTGGCTCTCTCCTCGTTCTCATAGATGGCTGGAGCACAAGCTTCCTGGGGAGGATTACTTATTCTATTACTCTTCCGAGCAGACTCATACGCTCCCTGAGAAGGAATGTAGGCAACCTGTGGAGGTACGTAAGCTTTCGAGGGGGGTTCATCTGCGTTTTGGGGGGGAAGATAAGCTTCTTGAGGAGGCACATGGGCTTCCTGAAGAGGCTGGCTTATCCGTTCTCTTGCCCTATCCTTTCTTTGAGGGGCAGGTTCCTTTTCTGATTGTGCAATTAGCCTCTCTATTCTTTCTAGCAGTCCATCAAAGTGTAACTACGTCTTAGCTGAGCTAGAGATGTTAAAGAGGCGGCTAGCCTCGAACATGGCTTGAGCCAATTCCACCATCTTTGCACAAATTTTTGTTCGTTCAAGCTCTAGCTCGGCTCTAGGGTAGCATTTTTCATGATCGGTTATGGTTGGCCCTTCTTGGATTCTAGCCTGATATGCTTTAAGCATCATGTTTAGGTCTTCGGGAGTGGGATCAGCTAGGACTGATCCTACTCTAGGGGGTGTTGTGATTTGATGAGGCGGTGGGGAAGGTGGTGGTACGGATGGAGTTGGGAGTGGTGGAGGCGGGGTAATGTGAGAGGGAGTTTGAGCTGTGAGTTCAGTTATCCTAGCTTTGGTTTCTCTTATGCTTTCCTCAAGCTCACTCATCTTTTTAGCCCATTGTCTTTTCATTCTTTCTCGACTATCTTTCCACGCTCTAGTCCTTTTCTTTGTCACACTCTCGGTTTCACTAGCCTCTGGGCCCTTTTCCTGGCTTGCCTCTTGGTTTTGCTGCAATGCCTGAGCTCTAGTGACTACCTGTACTGGTGCAGTGGAAGTGACACTTCCTGAGGAATCTACAACCAAACCAATCACATTGATAGGAGTGATTTTTGGCATATTATTGGGGTTCTTTGGGCAATCTCGTAAAAGATGCTCTTTTCCGCAATCTTGGCAAAAGCCTTGGATCGTCACTGACTGGGGTTGTGTGGGTGGAGGTAAGGGGCAATCACGAATGAGGTGATCTCCTTGGCATCTGTAGCATGGTCCTCTTGGGAATGGAGGTCTTACTTGCCTAGGTTGAGGCCTAGGGTTGGGGTTTGCATACATGATGTTTGTATAATCTGACTCCCAACTAGGTTCATTCAGTTCTTCACTATAGTAGGGCTCACCATGTTCTGGGGGCTGCATGTAGTACGCCTGGGGGCTATCAACATGTGTAGAATCAAAGCTATGTTCACTGGGGTCATTTTCAGAAAGCAAGGATGTTACTGGGACTAAGGCTCTATTCAGGTTCTCTTCTGCAGCCGTGTACTTTATCGGAATCACATTAACTGGAGCTGGGGGTTGTTGTGCTAACACAGGCTGAGGTCTTTGTTGGTTTTGGTATGGTTGCTGATAGGGTTGCTGCGGCCTGCCATATGGCTGTGGAGGGTACTGGTTCTGGTATCTTCCCTGTTGAGGGTATGGCTGAGGGTAGGGTTGCCTAACCGCCTGCCTGTTGTATGGGCAATCTTGCGCAGTGTGATTGGTGTACTTCCTTTCTATGGTGCAGTACTGGCTACTAGGATTAACTTGGGGTTGAGCCATAATGGGACAGACGTTCGCCATGTGGTCACCACCACACGTATAGCATCTTTTCACAGGGGCAAACCTTGGAATTTGTTTGATAGAGACGCCTAGTTTTTGTGCCACTTTCTCTGCGAGTTCCTCAATTGATGTGGATTGCGTGGAAGAGTGACTAGAAGCACTATCTGAATCTTTGTAGATTTTGGAAAGCTCTAGTTCTTCCCCTAGGTTATCTTTGATGTCAATGCACGTGCGTACACACTCTTCTATAGTCCTAGGGTCCTTCAGATACACATAGGATCTCAATTTCTTACTCAGCAATCCATCAAGGAATATGGCTACTTGTTTAGCAGATGTGGGTAGCTCCGAAACAAGGCACCTTTCAAGATATTGTCTAAATCTTCTTCCGGCCAATCTGACAGTCTCTTGGGGGGTCTGTTTGAAGCTGTGAATCAATGAGGAGGTATTGTGTCTTGTGCCGCTCTTAGAGAACTCTACAATGAAAGCCTCTAGGAGTTGGTCTATGCTCCTGAACTGCCGCTCATCCAATGGCTGAAACCATGTAAGTGCCGTGTTCCTAAGGGTTAGGCCGAAGGCATTGTACTGTGTGAACAAATCCTCCACTTGTTCAGCTCTCAAGGCTTGCTTGAACTCCGCCACATGATCATAGGGATCTCCTGTGCCGTCAAAGTGATTCTTCATGGACTTAACTAGCTGGGTGGGTCTCAAAGTTCTTGTGTGCTCTCTAGGCCTCGGCAGAGGGAATCCATCCACATTTCTTTGGTTCCTGTGAGCTCTGAGTATCTCAGGTTCTACTCTATTCGTCTCCGTCCTCGTTCTTTCTCTGCCCACTGGGTTGGCAAAGCTTACTTCTGGTCTATCTCTACTTCTGTCTCTTTGAGTTCCATGAGCTTGGGATGTTCCAGCTCCAGGGTGGCCATAGGATACATTCGATCTTGGTTGGGGGAAAATGATTTCACCCTTCCAAGTGTAAGCATGCCTATCATTTTCTGTTACCACAAAGATCCTTTCCGAGGTGTGATCTAAGTAGGTCACTCTACCTGGGCTATCAGGATCCTTAAACTCATAGATCATGATATTTCCTATATCAGTTGGCTGATTAGATTTATACCTCCAAAAGGCTTCGTCGGTTTCTCGATTGAGGAGCAACTCTATGCTCTTGTTGTCTTGGGGAACCCATTCCGGTGTGATAATCCTAGTGAGAACTGATTTGCCTCGAGGGGTTCTTGGTTCCGCACCCATGTTTCCTTGCTCTAAGTCACCTAAGTCCGCCTCTGAGATTACATTCCCAAACTCATCTGTCCTGTCCGGGTGACTGGTGACTACATATATGGTTCCTTCTTTGTCCAGGTATGCACCATTTTCAAACTTGACTGCTGGGTGCTCTAGTCCTATGGATTGATCAGGATTCTTAATCTGTACCACAGATCTTCCTAGGCCGTCCTCATAGATGCTAGCACCTAATCGGTTGGTCCTAAGGTATTCCAGCTGTGTTTTGTAAGGGCCTTCTACCCTGTACAAGTAAGGCACTCCTGAACTTCCCGTAGGTCTGTCCATGCCTTGAGACATCTCTGACCCACTGGTCTCAGAGCTAGGGTAGTACAAGTGGTGGCTCAACTGCTGGGCCCAAGACCTAGCAGTGTGGTTAACACTAGCCTCTGAAGACCTAAGGCTTTGTCTCTCCCTTGCTAGATGTCGTCCTGATCTAAGGTTCATATGCCTATCTAAGTAGTCCAATTCTTGACCAGAGTACAGCCTCGTTGCTGGTTACTTTATATTAGTCACTTGATTCTTTTTAGTTATTTCTCGTGTTTAAGGTCTTGTCTGATATTACGTCGTCAGGAATACTTGAATGTTCTTCGTGCTTTCAGGTTGATCGTTCCACGTTAGGTTCTTTTCCTTTATGTTATCGACAGTACAGGGGTTAGATTTTTAGCTTGAACTTGAATTTTTAGGTAGTCTTCAACTTGATAATTGCTATCGTCGCCCTGACTTACTCCTACCTCTCGTCGTTCTTAGCCTAAACTATGAATTGACAGAGGGGTTAAAGGTTTCCAACCTTTTGTTTCCTGCTTGGTTGCCCTTGAGTGCCCAGGAAGTATGTTCCCAGGCTTGCACTTACACTTGCTTCAAACGCCTTTCGATGCTCTCAATAGATCTGTAAGAGTTCCACAGTTAGCTTTAAGATTTAAATTCCAATGACAGAACCAATGATTTTCATTCCTGTAGCACACACACTAGCTTGCATAGTGATTTTTAAGAGAACAATTCTAAAGACCCCTGACTTTGATCCCCCTGGGTATGGTCAACTTCAAAATACTCTATCTGAAAATCAACTCATTATCTTTATAAAAAACAGTTGAGGGCGTGTAGTATATGTCACGAGCTTTCCAACAAGCCCTAGAGCTCAAAAAATTGATTTCGTATGAAAAAGTTATGACAGTTCAGCGTTTAGGGAGTTAAAACAAGATTCAATCTGGCCGACAGATCCTAGGATTTTCTCCAAATCACAAGTGTAGGAACCTCCCAAAATGCTAATAGATTGACTATTTTGCCCCAAAATTATCTCAACTTTTGAACAAAACCAAACCCTAATTTTTGGCCGAAAAGCCTGTCAATCGCGATCGACAGGTCTGTCAATCGCGATTGACAGAGGTGTCCGTCGGGGCTGTCAGTCGCGATCGACAGTGTCAATCGCGATCGACAGAGTCGATCGTGGCTGTCAATCGCCATCGACAGTATCAATCGCGATCGACACGTTTTCCGGTTTTTTCGCCGAGATTTCAGTCAATCGGGGGCCTATCAGTCGCGATGGACACGTGGCTACGCGCAAAAGTCAATCAATCGTGGAATTTCAGTCAATCACGATTGACGGTGTCAATCGCGATTGACAGAGGTGTCGGTCGTGCCTGTCGATCGCGATCGACGGTATCAATCGCGATTGACAGGGTCCTACGTGGCAGTCAGTCGATCGTGGAGGTCTGTCGGTCGCGATTGACAGGGTTTGTCGGTCGCGATTGACAGAGGCTGTCGGTCGCGATTGACAGAGGCTGTCGGTCGCGATTGACAGAGGCTGTCGGTCGCGATTGACAGAAAACCTCGGAATTTTTCTATTGTTTCTAGTGTTTTAGGATGTGCTCCTTGTGCTTGTTCTAGTGGTGCACTCACTTTTGTGAAAAGCCAAAAATTTCTGTCAGTCGCGATCGACAGAGGCCTGCGACCGCGAGACAGTTTCGATGATTTTCGTACCTGCGTAGGAAGCTGGGGATGATGATACAGCAAGAACCTGCAATGAAACTCAAGAAACATGCAAAATCCGCGCACACAATATCACTCTCTTGCTCTCTCTCACAAGTGAAATGAGGGAAATGAGGTGGGGAAGATGATATGATCAAAAAACAGAAATTTTCGTGATGATGGAGATGGAGGTGGGCGATGGTGATGATGATGATGGAAATGAAGATGGAGAAGAAAGTAAAAGAAAATCGATGAGAGTGAAGAAAATACCTACAACTCCAACGCTTCAACTCTACGTCTTACCATCACACGCTCGTCCTCAAAGCTCGATCCCCGGCAACGGCGCCAAAATTTGGTGTAGCTCAGTGATGAGTAGCACCTCCTTTAATGTCAATCCGGGAAGACGTGAGGATGGTATGAAGACCTCGAGCAAGTGGCGGCTCAAGTGCGTGAGTGAGAAGCACACAATCATGCACACACATACACACACACGCGCACACACGGCAAGACAAAGAGAGAAAGTCAATGGAGTTCTTGGATTACTTTCAAAAGCTCTTACAAGTTTGTTTCAATTACAATCTAACCTCAAAAATGAGCTCTCTAGCTCTTTTTATAGTTTTTGGCTAAGTTTTGGCCCTGTCCAGACCTAGTGTCCGGCCTAGTTAAAAATTAGGTTCCAGGGCTCATTTGAGGGCTCAAACGATATCTAAAAAATACGAAAATTGGCAGGTAGATACTTCTAAAGCTCCTCAAGCTCAAGGACTCCTTGGCTTGCACAAAATGGAGCTACAAAAAGATGAAATGATATTTACAATGGCGTTTAGTGATGAGAATCACTTTTAATTGGTGTAGAGGTTTTGAAAAATTAAGGTTGCCTTAGTGCTAAATCTGCGTGAATGTTCATAAGTGCTTCTTCCTGAAGAAAATTGTTGGCCTACTTGCCAGATCTTCGTTGACTCCCTTGTCTGCTTGTGCCTTCTCTCCCTTGTCCGCTGCTAACACCTAGCATCGAATTTCAGTCAAGGTCGATGCTGGGCATCGACTTTGAGCTTTTTTAGGCCCTTTTTCTGCACCAGAAATAGCTTCTTTTACACACACATGAAGAAGACCACTTGTATGCTAGAAGTCGATGCCAAGCATTGACTTTATGCTGAAACTCGATGCCAGGCATCGAGTTGCTCCACAAACTTCATGTTTTTAAAAGATTCAACAACAGTTAACACACAGAGAATAAAAAATGACTTATCAGTCAAGATTCGATGCCAGGCATCGAATTGCTCAGAAAACTTGAACTTTTGAATTCATCACACAGTAGGCAAGCATGGAGATGATGGAGAGAGACTCATACACAGAACTTTACTCAGTTCTTTCTCATAACTATGAAAACTCAGAAGTTTTACAGATACTTTCTCACTCAGAGAAGCCCGACTATACTCAGTTGTATAAAATGAACTCCTTCTTCTACTTCTTCTCTCTCGCTCTCTCACTCCGCGTCAGTTGATACAAACTAACTTATATAGATTTTCGTATTCTCGTGATTTTAAAAAACTTCTAGAACTAAAATGAACCAACTTTACAAATATGATACACTTGTGAATTTGTCCCTTCACATAGGCATGGGGTTTTCTTCCTAAGATTTGACCTTCAAATATATGGTCAATTAGTGAGTGTTTCTCCAATAGCTCCCCCTCAATCACTAATTGACATTCCCTATTTCTTCATATCATCTTCTTTTCTTTTACTCCTGCCATGCTTTTGAATCTGCTGGTCTTCACACCATCCAAGCTCTTTGTCATTATGTCTGCTAACTGATCTTTAGTAGAAATGTACTCCACTTCAATCTCCTTCTCCATTACCTTTTCTCTGAGAAAATGATACTGTATCTCTATGTGCTTTGTCCTTGCATGAAATACTGGATTTGCTGCAAGATAAAGTGAACTCATATTATCTCCAAGTATTGTAGGTGTACCTTGATCAATGCCTAAGCTCTTGAACAATGTCTGCATCCATATGACTTCCTTAGCTGCTTCCACAAGTCCTTTGTACTCTGCTTCAGTTGATGATAATGCTACTGTATGTTGCTTCTTTGAACACCAACTTACAAGTTTATCACCAATGTATATCATGTAACCATGAGTTGATCTTCTGTCATCTTGGTTACCTGCCCAGTCTGAGTCACTGTAGGCTCTCAACTTCAAATCTGATGTAAAAGGATAATATAATCCTTGCTTTATAGTTCCTTTGATATATCTAAGAACTCTTTGACCTGCAATCCAATGTGGGTCCTTTGGACAATGCATGAATTGTGACAAAACTCCCACTGCATAACTAAGATCAGGTCTTGTTAGTGTAGCATAAATCAAACTACCCACAAGAGATTGATACTTCCTCATATCTTTGTAGTCTGCACCATCATATTTATTGAGCTTGTGATTAACTTCAAGTGGAGTTGAAGCTTCTCTGCAATTTTCCATATCAAACTTCTTCAACAAGTTCAGAAGATACCTTTCTTGTGACACATATATGCCATGATCTGTATAAGTAACTTCCATTCCAAGAAAGTATGATAACTTTCCTAGGTCACTGATCTTGAATTCTTTTTCAAGTAATCTCTTTACCTCCTTGATTCCTTCATCTGAAGTACCTGTGATTATAATGTCATCTACATAAATACAAATGTAGATTGTACCTTCCTCTGTTCTTTTGATAAGTAGACTTGAATCTGCTTTTGAACTTTGATATCCAAGATCATTGAGATACTTCACCAGTCTATAGTTCCAAGCTCTTGGAGCTTGCTTCAATCCATACAATGCTCTTCTCAACCTGCAAACAAAATTTGGATACCTGGAATCTATAAATCCTTGAGGTTGTTCCATGTATACCTCATCTGATATGTATCCATTCAAGAATGCATTCTTTATATCCAATTGACTTAGAGTCCATCCTTTTGAAGCTGCAATAGAAATGATTGTCCTTATAGTTGACATCTTAGCTACAGGACTGAATGTCTCATCATAATCTATGCCATAGGTTTGGGCATAGCCTTTCACCACCAGTCTAGCTTTGTATCTAGCTATACTTCCATCTGCAAGCTTCTTCACTTTATAAACCCATTTATTTCCAATTACTTTCTTACCATTTGGTTTAGGAACAAGTTCCCATGTCTTGTTCTCCTCCAGTGCATTGAACTCTTCCTTCATTGCTTCTTCCCATTGCTTCTTACCTTTAGCTTCATCATAGTTCTGAGGTTCTTCATCATCTTTGACCATATATGCATAGTTCTTCTGAGTTATGTAAGAAGTATCATAAGAATACCTTTCTGGTTGTCTTCTAGTCTTGCTTGACCTTCTTGGTTCACATTCTTCATAAGTGTCTGGATACACCTCTTCATCAAATATAGGAGCTTCTTCATTTCTTCTTGTTGATCCACTTCTGGATGTACTTGCTTGCATATAGTCTTCATCTCTATTCACCTGCACAATTGATTTTCCTTTCTCACATCTTCTTACCTCTTCTTCAAATTCTTCAGCTGTATGACTTTGATATGCATACCAACTTTTCTGTTCATCAAATGTAACATCTCTAGAAACAAGAAATTGTTTTGTTAGAGGATTCCACAACCTGTAACCCATCTGCTTTTCATCATAACCAATGAACACATATTTTTCTGCCTTTGGTTCAAGTTTATGCCTAAGCTGTGATGGCACATAAGCATATGCAATTGATCCAAACACTCTACAATGATCTAGTGTTGGTTTCTTACCCCACCAAGCTTCATATGGAGTCATTCCATTCAGAGCTGCACATGGTAATCTATTCACAAGATATGTGGCTGTATTTACAGCCTCAGCCCAAAGATAATTTGGACAGTTCTTCTCCTTTAGCATAGCTCTAGCAAACTCAACCAAAGTCCTGTTCCTTCTTTCTGCTACACCATTTTGTTGTGGTGTATACCTGCAAGTTATTTCTCTCTTAATACCTGCATTCCAAAGATAATCATTGAACTCTTGGGAGAAGTATTCTCCCCCTCCATCAGACCTCAGTCTCTTAAGCTTTTGACCTGTGACTCTCTTTGCATATGCATGAAAATGCTTGAAAGCTCCAAACACTTCTGATCTTTCCTTCAAAACATATAATGTTATCCATCTTGTAGCATCATCAATGAAAAGAACATAGTACCTTGAGCCACTGATAGATCCTTCTTTTGTTGGTCCCCATACATCTGTATGAATGAGCTCAAGTACTCCATCATGTTTGAAACCTTTCTTTTGAAATGGTAACCTGTGTGCTTTACCCATTTGACATGCTTCACATTTATAAACCATATGTTGACTTTGCACATTTGGTAATCCTAGTACAGACTGATTAGCAACCATAGCTTTAATTCCTCTTTCATTGAAATGACCTAATCTCTTATGCCAGAGATCAAGTTCTGTAATCATTGCTTCACCATGTGTGAGCAAAGCTTGACCAATGTTCCCTTGCACTCTTAAAGTAAAGAGTCTACCTTCTTTCTTACCAGAGACAATCTGATTATATCCATTCTCTGGATCTTCCACAAATACTCCTTCATTTGTAAACCTGACTTGAAAACCTTTTTCAACTATCTATCCCACACTAATCAAGTTTTTAGGTATTGTAGGAACATACAAAACATTGGTTAGCAAATCTGCTCCACTCTTGCATTTCACTTTTCCAATTTAATGTACACTATGTCTTGTATTGTCACCTGTTTGAACTGTATGACTAGAAATACCTTTTTCCAATTCTGACATCAATTCTATATTTCCTAACAAATGAGTAGAACATCCAGAGTCAATGTAAAATACCTTTAGATCTTCTTTATCTGATGTGTTGATTGAGTTCATCATCAATGATGTATGACTTTCATTCTGTGTGTCATTTGCATAGTTGTAGTAGGTGGTGTTGTAGGATTGATTCTATCCCCAACTTCTTCCTCCACCTCTACCATAGCCTCCTCTTTGACTTTGTCTACCTCTTTGAAAATTACTTTGATATCTTCCACCTCGGCCTCTGCTATTGTTGTTTTGATTCTGGTTTGATCCTTGTTGGTTGTGCCAACAGTCATGAGCCAAATGATTACTCAATCCACAGATCCAGCAAGCCTTCTTGTTGTTATTTTGATTACCTCTTCCTGTTCGAAAACCTCTTTGTCTTCCTCTGCCAGTGCCTTTACCTCTTGCATAATAAGCTTGAGAACTAGACTCCTCTTCATCCTTTGATTTACCTTTATCTCCTTTCTTCTTGTTCTTCACGTACATTGCAGAACTTTGTCCTTTATCTCCATCTCCCTTCAAGTCTTGCTCATATGTGAGCATCAAACCAAGCAACTGGTTCAAATCTGGAACATAATGATTTAATGAAAGTTCTGTTGATAAGACAAAAGGTTTCCACCTTTCATCTCCTCTCAAACCTGCAAGTAGTTGAGCAATCAATCTGTGATCTTCAACATCTTCATCTATGGATCCAAGACTATCTGCTAGATCCTTCATCTTAGTGACATAATCACTAATACTTTGACTTGGCTTCTTCTTGAATGTTGTAAACTCTGACCATAGACTTGCTTTCCGTGCTTTAGTAGTGCTTTGGAAATGATATTCCAATGCATTCCATATATCTTCAGATGATTCCAATCCTCTGATGTGTGGTAGCAAATGATCAGAGATTGTATTGTAAATGTAAGCTTTTGCACTTGCATCCTTCTTCTGCCAATGCTTTAAAGCATCAAGTTCTTCTTTCTTTGGTCGGCTTTCATCTTCAAATACTGGCTTCTCTTCTTCACCTGTTACATATACCATGAGATCCTTACTCATAAGTAAGGCTTCCATTCTCATTACCCATGCGGGGTAATTATCTCTGTCCAGTTTGTCAATGGAGATATGGTCTGCCATACTCCTTGCCTTCTGCTGCAACCTGTGAGCTTAAAGGATAAAGGATAATACCTTTTGAAGTTCTTTGTGTATGAGGATACTTCGAAAGTAATCTTTTGATGCCTTGTGTCTTCAAATGCTTCACCTTTGAAACTTTAATGGAAAACTTTCCAAAACTTCTCGTACCTTTGCCGTCTTCTGCTCTCGAGAATCTTTCTGCTCTGATACCACTTGTTGATGTGTAAAACACCACAAGAAATGAATTAATGTGACACTAGAACACCTCTATGGTCATCATTAACTCATTGCCACTCCAAACTTTGAGAAATGATAGCCTAAAGTGAGAACTTTGCTTCTACAGATTTTTCTAGTCACTGAAATGACATACCTTTAGTATTTTGCTAATTTCTCTTAGCTCAAGTATCATTTCTCCATGACACTTTATAGGCTGAAACTAGAAGAGTAGTGCTTTCCAACAAGCTATCATATGCATCAAACGGATCTATAGAACTCAAGTTATGGCCTTCACAAAATGACCCTGTATGACCTTCCAAAACTAGAAATTTTACCTGTTTTAGTATTCTTGGGTGTCTAAAAATAAAAAATTCGATGCCTAGCATTGAATTTCAGTCAAGGTCGATGCTGGGCATCGACTTTGAGCTTTTTTAGGCCCCTTTTCTGCACCAAAAATAGCTTCTTTTACACACACATGAAGAAGACCACTTGTATGCTAGAAGTCGATGCCAAGCATCGACTTTATGCTGAAACTCGATGCCAGGCATCGAGTTGCTCCACAAACTTCATGTTTTTAAAAGATTCAACAACAGTTAACACACAGAGAATAAAAAATGACTTATCAGTCAAGATTCGATGCCAGGCATCGAATTGCTCAGAAAACTTGAACTTTTGAATTCATCACACAGTAGGCAAGCATGGAGATGATGGAGAGAGACTCATACACAGAACTTTACTCAGTTCTTTCTCATAACTATGAAAACTCAGAAGTTTTACAGATACTTTCTCACTCAGAGAAGCCCGACTATACTCAGTCGTATAAAATGAACTCCTTCTACTTCTTCTCTCTCGCTCTCTCACTCCGCGTCAGTTGATACAAACTAACTTATATAGATTTTTGTATTCTCGTGATTTTAAAAAACTTCTAGAACTAAAATGAACCAACTTTACAAATATGATACACTTGTGAATTTATCCCTTCACATAGGCATGGGGTTTTCTTCCTAAGATTTGACCTTCAAATATATGGTCAATTAGTGAGTGTTTCTCCAATAGTTTGTATACTTACACTCAGAAATTCTTTATCATTCTTTAAATTTCCTTTTATGTTCTTTAATAAAACATATAGTGGTCTGGTCACCCATAGACTATAGGTTCAACCACATTTGTATGAACCTAGGAAATTTGTGTTAATGATCTATGTACTTTGTGTTTTCTACATATTTTGTAGCCTCTATGTGGAGTACTGTATGTGGTATATGGAACTCGGATTTCTAATTTGAGGGTATCATCTTGGAGATCTCAAGAAGGAGAGTTCACCATCATACCTCAATGATTAAGAAGCTTGATAGATACAATTATGTTTCTTGGAAAATCAGAATGGAGGATTATTTGAAGTGAAGAAATCTATATGGGATTGTATTAGGTGATGAATCAATGCCTATTCCAAGATCCAAAGGAGGAACTACTCAAGAGGAAACTGATAAGCTGACACTTTGGTGTGCATGGGATGCTCAAAAAAGGTCATACATACTAAACTCTATCTCTTATTTTCTATTACCACATATTAGAAAATGCAAGACATCTAAAGAGATTGAAAATGCCCTATAGAATTTCTTTTCTACTAGTACAAAATCAAGGAAGAATCATCTATGGAATGAGTTCAACTAGATAAACAAGACTCCAAAACAAACCATCACATAGTTTGTTACAAAGGTCAAGGATCTTGCTGATCAAGTGGCATCCATTAGAGAGAAAATTGAAGAAGAAGCCATCATGAGGTAGATATTAAATGGGATTATAGGTGACAAGCAATGGCCATCTTTCACCATAGACTATGACCTCATCATGGATGTGAAAACTCCAGACTTCAACACCTTTCTTCGACAAATGCTCAATCAAGAGGCCAAAAATAGCATAAGAGAAGGTAACTTCACTCAAGGTAATTCAACTATTGCTCTATATGCAGATAAAAAAGGAAAAGAAGTTGAAAGGTAAGAATAAGGAAGAAGATGAAGAAGAGACTTCCCAATCCAACTTTGCAAGCAAGAGCAAGTGGAAAGGAACGAAGAAAGACCAAAGCATCACAAATCAAAAGATCAAAATTTCCAACCATGTGTCATCTATGATAAGGCCAACCACACCACTCAGAATTGTTGGTTCACTGAAAAGTCCCAGAAAGGAAGTGGAAGAGGTGGATATGGTAGCAATAGACGTAGAGGTGGACACAACTTCAACACTAACAATAGAGGCCATAATAGAAGGGACTAAAACAATTATTCTAAAGATCAACAACATAAAGACTCATTGGTTCTCATGAATCTAAGCCACAAGGAAGGTAAAGAAGATGATTATTTATTTAACATAGATTCAAGATGTTCAAATCATGTTGTAAGAAACATGGCTCTCTTATCTGATTTGGAAAGTCCATAGCATAGAAATGAAGTACAAATACGGGATGACACAAAGCATAAGGTGGAAAATATTGGTAATGGCAAAGCTTCCAATCGCAGGACAAATGTTCTGAGCAAGTGTGTACCTAAGATCACAATGTCTAAGGATTTTTTTATGAAAGAAACTAAATCTCAATCATCAAGTAAATGCATATAGTGGTGGGATTGATAGACACATTAAATTATCAATTTGAGAGTCTAACCCACTCAAGTATATGAAGATGTGTGCATAAATGATGGTTAAGTTATGAAAGGGTCAAGTAATGCATGCAAATAGTGAATATCCACCTCACATGACATCCCTTACACAATGGTGTCTATGACGATACTTGGTGTAGTAGCAGATACAAATTGAGTGACATCTCTCAACTTCGATTCCAAAATATATTTCGTTAGTGGGTTCCTTTCAAATCTATTGATGAGACGCATCCAATGGTGTATTTTTAGCTTCATTAGATCTTTATGCTTCAAGTTATGGCTAAAAATAGAGTGGTAGAAAATACGAACTCTCACTTCTAGAATTCCTATGCTTCATACACACACATTAACATCAAAAAGAGATGGAAAAGGGTTGTCAAAACCTCTAGACAAGCATTCCATGCATCAAACACACACACAAGCTCATGAAGAAGAAGGTACACAAGCAAGAAGAAGCAAATTCAAAATTTTTGCAACTTAGTTCTTCATAATGGCAAAAACGTCTTTACAAAAGAGTCACAAGTGACTCATATAACATGTGCCCTAGTTTTGATCCTTTCACATAAGATACCAACACTTCCTTTATAAATCACTATGTTCCTACTATTGTACAAGAGTGATGTTGCATGCTTCAGGTATCATGCCTCTAAGGGACTCCTCTAGAGCATTTACAATGCTTCTCACAATTATGCAATGGATTTTGGGAAAAGAAAAGTAGCCATTTCTCAAACATTTTGGGGCTTGCTTATCTTTACTTCTTTCTTGTGCATCCTTGTCTTCAGTATTCTACAACACTCTCCCCCTCTTAGTCTCTTTCGTCCCTTGATAGGCTTTTGTGGGTTTTCCTAACACATAGTTGGAGGTTTTTTCCGATGCACAGTTGGTGGCTAGAGATGGACCAATTCTTTCACCTCTTTCCCACTTATCCTTCTCCGACCTGATGCTATAATTTCCCTATGTATATTTCTTTTAACTACATGCTAGTAGGGGTAGAGGAATCCTTCAAAAGGTAAAGGCAATTTTTTACCTTATTTGAGCCTCAGATCAATGCTTCTGTTCTTCCTTTGATATTCCTTACATTCATACACTAGGTTTGTTGTATTATCCTTGTTGGCCATGCATGCAACTAGTGGATAGGATTGCATCGTTCTATTAGAGAGTGGTGCTTCAAAGGTCATGTTTGTACTTCTTTGTTTACATTCTTTGGGACATGTTGCATTCCTTCAGCTTGTGTCTATTCCTCTTCTATATCTTGTTTTAGCCTTATGTGTGCCCTTGCTGAGCTCTAGGCAAAGAATAACCATTTAGTAAATTATTTTCTTTTTTTGAATTTCTTCTTCTTTTCCTCTAATTGGTTTCTTCTTCCACACATCCCTCCTCTTGAACTATGCCATTCCCGACAGGCTTTTGATGGCAATGTGTGTAGGTCTGGCATACTTGTTTCTCTATTTGATTGATCATTGTCACTCTAGCACAATGCAAGTACCAACGTGAGGAGATCCACCTCATAATTGTCAATCTGTGGAGACATGAGGACTAATATGAAGACTATGAGCAAGTGGTGGCACAAGTGTGTGAGTGAGAAGCACACAAACATGCACACACATACACACACGTGCACACAAGACAAGAACAAGGAGAGGAAATTGGTATGTAGCTAATTCTAATACTCCTCAAGATCAAGGACTCCTTGTCTTGAACAAAATGGAGTTTATTCTACCAAAAATGACATTTGAAATGTTTGTGTAGTGATGACATCACTCTTAATTGGAAGTAAGTTTAGAAAAAAAAATGATTAGGCCTCATTGTCGGATTGTGCTTGACTGCTCTTTGGTGCCTGTATGCTCTTCATATAGCTTGTATGCCAACTCTCCCCCCTCTCTAGCATCTATCGACCCTTACAGACCTCTGTTTGGTGGGGTTGTCGATATAGTATTGGAGGACATTAGTGGCCAGCTCCTGTTTGCCTAACGGTAACCCTCATGCCAAATCAGCTTGCAACGCATCCCAATTGATGGCACCTGGGATGTCTGGCTACGGTGTCATGTAGTACTCTGAGTACATGGCTTGTTTGCATGCAAATAGATGGAGCAAGTGTGTGGGCTTAGGTGTGAACACCTCCGAGTGATATTCCCAAAATCTTGTTCTAAACATGTCTTTGAATGTTTGTTTATAACATGCGGAGAGGTACTTGATTCATGCATGTCAAGCATAGGCATCTGGAATGCTTGGGGTGGTGATCATGCCATAGGCTAGGTCATGGTTGCCATTGGTGAAGCGCGGTAGAGCCACTTGGGGTGCTTGTGTATTACGGAAGGTCTTGAGGACAACTTGCATCATATCCAGAATTTTCAACATCATTTGTGCTGCAACATCTGGCATGGGCTTCAGTTGAGGCATCCAGTGTCGGATTGTTGCCATCATGTAAGCTATTGATGGTGGTCCCTACAGTGGCACTATGTATGGATAGTTGAGCCATTCCTTGCACTGTGTGTTGTTCTGCACTTTAATATTGAATGCTTTCCATGATCTGCATCATGGGACTAGACCATGGCATGGATTGTAAATTAGATGTAGAGGTGTGTGGTTCTATGTACGCAACATTTCAGGGTATGTTTCTAAAAGCTTTTGGCGCCATGTCGGTTGATAGACCTTGCCTTTCTATGCATCTGGGGGGAGGTCCTCGGGTTGAAACTAGGTCGCAAAGGAGGGAATCTTCCTTGTGACTCTCTGTATTTCTACATTGTAATCTACAAGAATGACATAGTAGGGCTGGTATTGGAGTTCTGATGATGTGATGAGACGTCTGGGTGCCAAGTTGTTGAAATAACTGGATTGTAATACTATTTCTTCAATTATGCACATTGCTTGATTTTGCATCACAGTGCAGTCTTCATGAGAACGCCCAATTTCTTCCACCTATTTTAACCATGGCGGTTGTGGTGCTTCAAATGTGTCTTGGCCTTCGGCTATTTGTCATCCGCCTAGAATGGGTTGTGGCTCATAGTCTTCTTCAAATGTTTGTTCCATAGGAATGGATACTGTTTCTTCATTGGTGGGAGCCTCGGGTGGGGATGGAGGCCTTTCATATTGTAGTAGTTGCGCTTTCAATTCTGTGACTTGTTTTTGGAGATCTTGTAGGGCTTCTGATTCAATGATAAGCGACGAGGTTGAGGCTATGGTTTGGGGAAAATATGTCGTGTCCTTCCATCATTGCTGTTTCAGTTGATGCAATTCCTCTGATAACTGGTCATGTTCCTCGAGTAGAGTAGCATAGTCTTCAAGTATAATTTTGATTTTTTTTGGGGTCACGGCTTTAAATTTTGATGGATTGATGGGTGCCCTTTGTGTATTCTCGATGACTACCTCTAAGTTCTCTTTGTTTTGGAGTTGCAAATGTCAATTTTCCTCCTGAGCCACTCCAAGGTTTCGTTTTAGTAGCACCATATTGCGTTGGAGTTTTGAGTTTCCATCTGCGTTGTAAATGGCTTTCCACCCCGTGGATTGCTTCTTGATCTATATTCTGTAATTGTGTTTCCAACATGCTATGAGCCTCGTGTAAGGTCTGAACCTGTGTTTGGAGACTATTGTTATCCTCTTCTAGTGTAGCAAGACATTGCTGTAGTGCTTCAAAGTGCTCTTGTAATCGTTGGTTATGTTCCTGTAGTTGATTGTATTCTATCCTTAATTATGACATACACGCGAACATGGTGTCAAATGCATTACCTATAGATGAAGGTGTAGCTTGTATAGTGGAGGATGCAAGGGAAGGGAATTGGGGAATGGGAAGTGTGAATGTTGTGTCTACTGAAGATGTGTGTGCAGTTGAAATTGGTGGAGGAGGGATGGGGAATGGTGGAAGTGTGGCGGGAGGGGGAGGTGTCATTGGTGGTGAAATGTCCATGCTCGTGGCCATGGGGGTGAGAGTGGTGTCTACCATATATATCAGAATGGTAGGTGGTCTGTGTGTGATTGTGCTGAATAGGTGTGGTGTGGGTGTTGGGAATGAGATCAACCAGAAGGGTGGAGTGGTGGTTGGAAACATTCTAGAAAGGAATTCATGGGCAGGTTGAAGGACTGGTGGGATGGGGGGTGGGAAGTGCGAGCTTGGAGGTGGGAAGGCCATAAAAGGAGGCATGGTGATAGGAAATGTGAGAAATGTGAATCTAGTGTCTGGATGGCCTATGACAGAGGTTGTGGAGACTGGTTGTCCTATGGCTGGCTCCATGAGGGATTCAGTTGTGATGGTGGTGGCATGATATATAGGGTTGTCAAAGGAGGAGAACAAAGTTGAACTGGAAGTGGGACTACGAAAGATGAAGGTTTGCTCGGTGGGGTGAGTAGTCGAGAGGATATCCATAGCTTTTGTTCGAGGAGGTGATGGTGGGGGGGTCGGTGGTAGTGGCTTGGTTGACTCTTAAAGGGTGTTTATGGGTTCGTGGCCAGGAGTTCTTGCTGCTTGGGAGGTTGTCACGATCGGTTCATATGTGATAGTGGGTTCTTTCACAGTGGTGATGGGAATCTGAATGTTTTTGTCGGACCATGGTCATGTCTGGAATCTTCATGGATCATATTGAACAGGAGGCCTATGTATTGTAGATCGGACTGCTTCTACTACACCATATGTTTTTGCCATCAATAGGGAAGTTTTGTTGTATTCAGAGTCAACTCTAGCTTCTTCCAAGAGCTGGGCCATGAGCATTCTATTGTTATGTTCAGTGAGTAACTATTGTGCCCACACTCGCTCCATGATCTGATACAACCTCCAGAGTTCCTTTGTATACACTAGGGCTCTGGTGGTTTCTTCTTCTTCTACTTCTCCTTCTTCCTCTTCTTCACCCTCTGGGTGTTCTAGTTGTTGAGATAAATTTCTCTGCTGATCATCATCCCAATGTACATGGCGGCCTTCTGTGGATCTCCTCCGTCTTTGGGAAGAGGTGCCCAATTCTTCTATGTCTGAAAAGAATTCTACATCGCAGAGTTGCATATTCTGCAAGAAGGATTCAAAATTGAAGGTAGACATCCCTTCAACATCTCCAATGGTAGAAAATTCAAATTCCGGTGGGATGGGAGGAGCTGATGGGACAGCTTGTGAGGTGCCTTCTGATCTAGATCTGGGTATTCGAATGGTAAAGGGAGGCATGGTGGCATCCCCTTGTGGTGAGACTTTTGGACTTGTAAGAACTTCGCGTGTTTGGACAAAGGAATTGAGCCTCTCATGAGCTTGTATTGATGTGTGGTAGTTTTGTGTCTTTTAAACATTTGTAGTTGTGACCAGGTTAAAGCGCATTCAATGGGTACATCGTATGCTAAGCATTTGTAGATGATGTGCATTATTGCACAACAACCATTCACCACTAGCTTCCTATATTACCTTTTATTTGCTTGATATAGTTGCTTCATAATCCATACAGGAAGCTTCATCATTAGTGCACATGTCTCTGCCAAGTAAAGACCGAACTAGATCCTTTTGTGGGGTTGAGTGAACCTATCTTGACCAAGAAATGCAAAATGTTGCATACACATATGGAGAGGGATGGACACATTTGGTGTGAGTGCCACCATATCCTTTAGCTTTTGCAGTTTTTGATTCTTCATGTTATTGGGTATTAAAACTTCCTTCTCGGAGGGCACATGTGTGTCGTGCATGTTCAAAGCAGAGCTCACCAATTCCAAGGTAAGTTCAAACTTTTTCAACTCGTTGTTACCCAATACGGAAGGAAGAACGAAGGATCCTAGTTTGTCCTTTTCCTCACCTACCTGTAATGTAGACTCCAAATAGTAAACCTGCAAAAAATCTAGTTTGGGTAAGGGTGCCTCAAAGTATTCCACCAGCCCTGCACATTGTCATATGTTTTGAAGTTCTAGTGTATTTTGAAGAGTCTCAAAATCTTTGGAAAAGAATTGAAATCGCACCCATGCCTTGTCATACTCACACTTGGACTCCCAGATATACTTAGCCTCTCCTAAGGGCCCAAGCATGCCATTGAACCAATGAGAGTTTGCATGGACTCTCTCCGTTATTCATGTGGGAGGGTTTGGTATGGGTATTTGTTGGAGGTGTCACAGCTCTAGAGCTCATTCAGTTGGTGGCACTTCAATCGCTAGATTTTTTGCATTAATACCCACATTACTCACTTCTACCTGTGAGCTTGGGCCTACTGTTTCTACCATGATACTGCTTGTAGATCCTGATGCTGATCTGCTAGAAGAAGAGAAAAACATTAGCATTGCATAGGAAACATGATGTTATGGTGTTCCCTCCACAATACCAACATGATACCCCAAGTGGTTAGGGGTTAGTGGGTGAAGGGTTTGTGATGTGTGTGAATGTTGATCAGTAGGTTAGTGATTCCCCTAGATGCATACGTTTGGATGTGCACTGTACTCAGAATGCATCTACTACAAAATGGATTGATTTACAAAATTGGATCATGGGGTTTGATAAGGGGTTTAAGTCTCCACACTTTGATCGTGGGATCGTTGCTTTTAGTGGTGATGACATGTAAAGGTTTATGGACTGGATTGTGTTTGGATTTGGGACTTTTTATGTACCCATTTCTCGACATTCCTAGGTGTGGTCGGAGATGTAATGGTGTGGAGTGTAGATGTTTGCCCTAGGGTTTGTGCCAAGAGTGCTTGTGAGTGTTGATTCAATCTTTTGAGTAGAGGTGAAGCTATTTGAGCTCATAAGCAGGTCTTGGGCACCCATATTTGTTTAGTATTTGGGGTAGCCCTCATTGACCACTTTGGGACCCAAATAGACATGGTCTGTTTGTCACAAGGAAGGAGATAAGGAAGAGAGCTCACATACATACTCTCACTCTCAAGGAGAAGCACACACACAGATTGAGGCAAGGAAGAATGATCGTCTTCTTCTATTACATAAAAAGGAATTTGTTCTAGAATGGAAAATAGGATTCCGTGCTAACTGTATGCTGCTAAGATTATCACAATAAATACTGATAGGCTTTCCCACTTCCACGCCTAAATCTGCAAGTAGCATTTCTAGACATGATGCCTCACATGCTGCCATTGCAGCACCTCTATACTCAGCCTCTGTACTCGACAAAGCAACAGTGAGTTGCTTCTTGCTACTCCATGTAGCAGCTCCACTCCCAAGTGAGAATATAAAACCACTAGTAGAACTTCTATCTGGAATGCTACCAGCCCAATTTGCATCGGTGCATCCATAAACCTGCAAATCTACACCAACCTCATAAAACAATGCATAATCCAAAGTAGCACTCACATAACATAGAGTGTGCCTCAGAGCATCCAAATGTGGCTTCCTGGGAACCGGCATAAATTGACTTTCAGGTCCAATAGTGTAGCTAAGGTAAGGCCTTGTAATTGTGAGATATATCAAGCTTCCCACAATTTTCCTATACATAGAAGCATTTTCCAATGGTTCACCTGACATAGTATCTAACTTCAAATTATGATCTAATGGCATAGAAATTGGCTTACGATTAGCCATACCATACTTTTGCAACATATTCAAGGCATCTTGCCTTTGTGACATTGTTAAGGGTTCAGGGGGTTCAACACAAACATCTCAATAAAGGACAAATCAGAATTGCTCATTTCCCATTTTTTTGCACTGATCTTCTTTGTAGAGATTCCACCGAAAACACCACCGAAAGTTCACCGGAAATGCACCGAAATTCCTCATACCGGTAACTTTTATCGATTCAGCATTTCATAGTCACATTTCAAATTCCACATTTCTAAATGTAACAGCGTCTTACACACTCACAGACACATGAATTCCAATGCGCTACTATGCAAATAGCTTAAACCTCTCTCTTGACTTTACGGGAAATAGAAGATTACAAACAGGGAACTTTATCTTGCAAACATTTGTTGTTCTTTCTTTGATAAACTTGACACCGCAAATTACAGTATTGCAAATAATCGAACTTCATAGTTAGAGTTTGATTACACCGCAAGGTTTCAACACTAACATGTCTGCGTAATGGTTTCTGCAGAATCTGTTCGAAGTCCTCTGAAATTCCGGTTAGGAGAACTTCTCTTTCTTACAGTTGTTGCATTCTTTCTTCTAGTAACTTCTTCTCTTCTCAATCTGTCGCCCTCTTCCTTCTGGTAACTTCTCTCCCTTTCGGTTGTCGTGTGCCTTCCTGTTGTAACTTCTCCCCCCCACGGTTGTCGCACACCTTCCTTTTGTAACTTCTCCCTTGCGACGTGTCCTTTTTAATCTCAACATAGCCATCTTTTTTCTTTTTATTTTATTTTACTTTTCCAGATTTCCTTGCCTTCAACACCTGGCACAGCCCAGTGGGTAATTTTGTTAAAAATTAGACTCGAATTTAACAATCCCTTGATCATATAAAATTATCTCTCGTGATTGTTTATAAATATGCACTTCTTCCACTTTAATCTTCCAATTCTGCAAACTATTGACATCCTCCTCTACACCATCCTGTTTTTCCTAAAAATCTGCATCAAATGTGTCCACCTTTTCTTCTAGTTTCCTTTGCAACAACTGTTCCCGCAATTCCTTAATTATCTGTGTCTGCTCTTCAATCTGCTTCTCTTGCTTTGAAATTATACATACTAAATCTTTTTCATGCTTTGAAACAAAGCATGTCTGCACCTGTTCATACTGAAACTTAAACATACCGAGCCAACGACTTTGGAAAACATTCCAAATGTCCTGAACATACTTATGCAGTTGCTGCTTCAATAATCCTATATCCGACCTCATCATTAATGTAGCATCTAACTCCACATCTTCATCTTTTAATATCTACTTTTCTAATTCCTGCAAAACTTGTATTCTCGAATGAAGAACTACCTGTTCCTTCTACAAAGTAGCATTTAATACTGAAAAATCCATCATCTCTTTTTGAATTTGCAGTTGCACAGACTTCTGCCATTCTTCAAATTCATGCATAGACTTCTTTGTACTAGACAATTCTATCACATATTGCATCTTATCGTTCTGCAATTCCTCCAACATACATACCTTCTTATCCAATGCTTCCTGAAGTGTTTTAGTCTTCTCTTGTAAAGACTGATAATCATCGATATTAACAAGTATTTTTGTTTGCTCATGCCAAGACAATCTTTCCTCTTGCAAAAATAAGAAATCAGAAATTTCCTGCAACCTCTTCTTCATTTCTGCTACATTATAATATGAAATGTTAACATCCTTTGACATTTTCTCACCTACTGCTTGTAGTTGTTCCTCCCTTCTTCTCTTTCGGGATAACTTAAAATCTGTTCCGAATGCTTTCGGCTGCTCAACACCATCTGGCACATGCAAAAAAATATCCTCCTGTACCCCTGCTTCTCGTACATCAGGTTGAACCGTCTGACTAACCGGTTTTAGCCCTTGTGCAATATAACCTGCACAGAGAAGATCTTCACACGTCTCTGAAGGTCTATCCATTACTTCTTTCGCTGCTAGCTGGGCGTGCTCTCGACTCATCACTTGATGACCACAAACATTTATCTCCTTTGGCCACACTATCTTCTGACCTTCGACTAGCTGCACAAACTCGAATAATGTGGCTAAATATGCTGATAGCCTACTCTTTGACTCCATTTTACGCCTATTGCCAACAAAGATCTCACTATGTAGGTGATCATACACCCAATGAGCCCAACTTACTTTTCCACCTACCTCTGCATAAGCCAGAGGTGCAAAATTCTCCCTGGACATAGAATCATATTTAATGATAAAACATAATCTTTCCAAATACCATTTTAGCTGCTCCCTTCGGACATAGCTTGCGTTCTTCATCATATAGTACTGTCGTCTTCCTTCTCTGGGTCCAAAGTCTTTCTTCAAAGCCTCCTCCGAACATTTTGGGATGACTACATCATCATATATGTGCAATTGAAATAATTCTGCAACTAATTCCGGTGAAAATTTTACCTGAAGTGCTAATTGACCCTTCGTTTTCCGAATGATTTCCAGCTGGCTCTTTGCATTATAATTGCATCTCCAGCGCTCCCATGGCAATGTAGCGAACTGAAATAACCCAATCCTTCTGAGCCAATTCTCATTGAGAGCAGACTGTGTATCAACTTCCACTTTAAAGTCTGTGAATGACCCCATAAGCGTTTGCACACTCTTAGTCGTTGTAGATGGTGTTGATATTTCATCTTCATCCTCCTGTAACAAACTATCACTCTCCTCGTTGTGGTTTCTTCCTTTTGCACTACAACTTCTCTCTTTCTCATACACCCTCTCATGTCTCCTGATTCAGGCACTAATATAGAATACGCAGGACAAAGTATTATCCTGAAAGCCATTAAGTAGAACTGAAAATATTCGTTCCACAAGTGCGAATGCTTGAACTGCCACTTACTGCAATGATGAGCGTACTTACGCACATAACACTTCCTGCGACTCAATAATATTGTAGTATGGATTATCATAAAAATCATCAACAATCGATTGCCCCACATATCAATAACCCACTTAACAAATCTTCTACTCGTGCCAAAAGAATCATGGAACAGAACACTCATGCGTACTTCAAGAATACGAAATTGATATTTAAATTCCTCAATACTACATTTTATAATGCAAAAACTTCCAACCATACAATCCTGACAAATTGTACTTTGCAAGATAATCATTGGTTGAATACTAGCTTTCTTTTCATATTCCCCTCGATGCCTTTGCTTCTTATAGATCTGCTGACTTGTAATACGAAGTATACTTATTTCCAACATCTCATTACTTGTGAAGTATTTCGATGCCGTGCACCACACTAGACTCTCCTTCTCGAGAGCTCCACGACGATATGCTCAAAGTAGAAAACCGAGCTCCTGTCGCCACACACAGTACTCCGCACATATGTTGTAGAATACGCAGAAAACGCAGTACACAGGGAGCACGAAGACAGACTTCTTAGGTCTTACAAATGCGGTCGAACTTACAATCTGTGACTGACCAGGCCACTATATGTTTTATTAAAGAACATATACAAAGAAGTGTCCGGTGGCCATTTGGCCTTTCACATGGACACTAACAATAACAATCTCCCACTAAAGGCCAATATGGCCAGAGTAACTATGGGAGAAAAAAGAAAGAATGATAAAGAATACCTGAGTGTAAGTATACAAACTATACCTCCCACCTGATGGGCATGTTACACAGTATACAAGTGACTGCGTAAGATCAAGAATCAAGTAACCCCCATCAAGTGACAACAGTGTCGAAAGCTATCCTGTGGTAGAGCTTTAGTCGAAGCATCTGCAGCATTATCTCGAGTGTGAACCTTCTCAAGAATAATGCTCTCAGTGGCTAAGCAATCTCTAATGAAGTGATACCTCACCTCAATGTGCTTGGTCTTTGCATGATAGACCGGATTCTTAGCCAAAGCAATGGCACTCTGACTATCACTGAGCAAGTGAGGTACATGCTGAGGCAAACCCATATCACAAGCAAGACGAGAAAGCCACAATGCTTCCTTACATGCCTCACTTGCTGCAACATACTCTGCTTCTGTGGTGGAAACAGCTGTACATTCTTGAAGACGAGATCTCCAAGAGATAGCACCTCCAGCAAAATGAAAGATGTACCCTGATGTAGACTTACGATTGTCTACACAACCAGCATAGTCAGAATCTGTGTAACCAATAATGGATGCTTTCCCTCTACCTAAGCATAGACACTTGTCCTTAGTGCCACTCAGATATCTCAAAATCATTTTGACCACTTCCCAATGTTTCTTGCCAGGATTAGACATATATCTGCTCACAACTCCCACTGCAAATGCAATGTCTGGTCTCGTAGCTACCATAGCATACATGAGACTACCAACAGCAGACTGATAGGGAATTTTGGTCATGAATTCCTTTTCCTCATCTGATTTGGGGCAGTCATCCTTGCTCAATTTCACATATGTGGGTAAAGGTGTACTCAATGCCTTTCCACCCTGCATATTGAATCGATGAAGTACTTTGGATATGTACTCACTTTGAGACAAGTATATGCATCTTTTACTCCTATCACGAGTAATGCGCATGCCAAGAATATGTTTGGCATCCCCCAAATCCTTCATATCAAATGTCTGACTCAACTTCTTTTTGAGAATTGACAAATCATAAGAGGACTTCCCAGCAATCAACATATCATCGACGTAAAGTATCAAGCATATCAAGCTGCCATCAGAACATCTCTTTGTGTAGAGACAATGATCCTCATTGCTCCGAGAATAGCCTTGGGACTTCATAAAAGCATCAAACTTTTGGTACCATTGTCTAGGAGACTGTTTAAGTCCATACAAGCTCTTCTTGAGCTTACAAACTAGACTTTCCTTGCCAGGAACTACATAACCCTCTGGTTGTTCCATATAGATCTCATCTGTAAGATCTCCATGCAAGAAAGCTGTTTTCACATCCATTTGGACTAGCTCTAAGTCCTCCATTGCAACGAATCCAAGCAACATGCGCAAAGTAGTCATCTTGACCACTGGGGAGAAGATTTCCTCAAAATCAACACCATGTTGTTGCTTAAAACCCTTTGCAACAAGTCGTGCTTTATATTTTGGAGAAGCACTATCTGATGTGAATTTCAGCTTATATACCCATTTACATGGTAAAGCTTTCCTTCCCTTTGGCAAAGGTACTAAGTCCCAAGTACCATTCTTGTGAATAGAATCCAACTCACTCTTCATGGCACGCTCCCACTTGACATGATCCTCTGTCTGCATAGCCTCTTTGTAGCAAGAGGGCTCACCGGCATCTGTTAGCATAACAAAATCTAAACCTGGAACATATCTATCAGGTGGGTATGAGACACGTGCAGAACGTCTCAATGGTTGCTGAACAGGAACATGTGCAGACTGATCTGAATGGACATTCTCTTGAACATCCCTATGTGCAACATTTTTATGCATGCTAACCGGAGGACTAGTATCCTCAAACACCACTCTTCTCACTTCAACCTCCTGTTGAGGGCGAGACGAGTAAAAAGAGGAAAAAGAGAAAGCAACGAAAGAAACAGCTTCACTAAAAGGCAAATTTGAAGATCAGGCAATGGTAAAGCTACATCTCTGCAGGAAGCCCCGCAGGGGCGCAACACCCGTCTCTGCACAGAGCCCCGCAGGGGCACGCACCAGGCTACAAAGCTAAACCCCGGGGTCCAGAGGAGTGGATTTTTCAAACATCAAAGTAGGGCCAAAAGTTAGAAAGGGGTAGAGGCTGAAAAGTTGAAGAGGGTGACTAAGAATAGCACATTCCTAGTCACTGGTGGCGTGCGTGGCAACCCAAGTCAACAGGCAAGGCGACTACGTCAGGCTCTCGAGTTGTAGAGCGTGAAGCAAGAAGGCCATCGAATCTGCATGTCTGTTTAACTGCAGACAATACTGACCACAGGGCGCGTGCGCGAAGCAAAGTCTGTCAAAGGAAGCGAAGTCTGTCAAGGGACGACAGAGGCGAAGAGGGGGAGAGTGTTGCAGAGCCAAAGAGCGCTCAAAGCAGAGAAAAAGAAGGGCCCCAAAATTTTTCCGATCTGGACCAAATATTTTTGTAACATATTCACTTTTTGTAATATATTTCCCTTGTAAAGGCACTAGAGGAGTCCTCTAGATGCATTCCCATAGAAGAATAGAAGCTTATCCATGTAAAATAGTAGGAAATTAGCTCTTAGGGAATAAAAGTGCCGGTCACTTGTGTGAAAGGACCATTTTTAGGGCACTAGTATATAAGTCATTTGTGACTCTTTGTAAAACACTTTTTGCCATTGTGAGAATAGAGAGCACAGAAATTCGAATTTGTGTCTTCTTCCTTCTTCATCTTCTTCTTCGTGAGCTTGTATGCATGTGTATTGCTTGGAAAGGGTGCTTGTGAGTGTGATCTATCCTTGAGAGTGTTTCTTTGCTGTAGGAGAGGTGTGTGCGAGGTGTAGGAAGTGCTGAAGTGTAGGAAAGTATTCCCGCGACTCAGTATTTCTGTCATAACTTGAAGTAGGAGTGTCGGAATTGCGTGAAACCACTGCCATTGGATGCGTCTTCTCGAGAGCTTCGAAACGCATATGCTATTCGCTATGTTTGGAGCTCGGAGCTAGGAGAAAAGTCCAAAATACTGACGGCTGCTGCACCAAGTATCGTTTCGTCTGGACCTACAGTTGAAGCTTGTTAGGATAGGTGTTTTTCTCATTTTCACCTTTGAGTAATACTTTTGCATTGACCATTACGCATTTGCATGTCTTCATACACTCGGCTAGGTTAGTATACTCTTCGGATTGATAAATTAAAAGCGTGTATCCCCACTATATGCACTTGTGAGGGGATTGAGGTACAGTCTCTTTCTCCGCAAGTCCCTAAGTCGAAGCTTAGGTCAACACACCTTTTTGGCGCCGTTGCCGGGGAGTGACGAATCAAACCGAGGCATTCGTGTGATGGTAAGTAGCTTTTTGCTTTGAAGAGCTTGGAGGAGCGGAAATTTTCTCTTCTTTGGTAAGTCAATTTCAACCGCACTTGCTACTTCTCATTCTTGGAGTGTGTGTAGTAAGTTGATAGAGTAGGAGAGTGAGTAGAAGAAGTAGAATAGGAGTGAGTGGAGAGTAGAGTAGACTTTAGAAGTGTTCAAGAATTTTCATTTTTCAGTAAGTTAGGAATTCCCAAGTATAAAAGCCAAAAAAAATCTTCATTTTCAAGTGACTAGTTGAACAAGTGTCGTGGAGAGCAGAGTCGAGTATCGTGAGAGTTGCAGCGATCGTTTCGAGGAAAGCAAGCAAAAAGGGAGGGTTCAGTGCAAGAGAGTTGAACCAAGAGGTCATGGGAGCTTCAAAGGTAAACTAAACCACCTGTTTGCTCAAAAATTTTCAGTGCTTCAACCTAGGAAAGAGTAAAACGACCTGCGCTGAGTGTCGTTTGGGCCTTCAGGGGGTTAAAGGTCATTGATTGATTGCTACAGTGGGTGAGGGAAGAGAGAAGACCTAGGAGAGAAAGGGGAAAAACATCCAAACCTCAAAAAACAACACAAAAAATTTGAAAAAGGGTCAAGTATCGCTTTGCTCCTGCGGTCGAGTATCGTTTTACTCCTGCGGTTGAGTATCGCGATATTTCCCAGCGGTCGTAGATCGTTTTGTTAGAGATCGTCTCGTAGAGATCGTTTCAGGCAGCGATCGTAGATCGTTTCAGATAGAGATCGTTTGGATCAAAGGTCGTAGGTCGTTTCGCTAGAGATCGTCTCGCTAGAGATCGTTTCAGATAGCGGTCGTAGATCGTTTCAGATAGAGATCGTTTGGATCAAAGGTCGTAGGTCGTTTCGCTAGAGATCGTCTCGCTAGAGATCGTTTCAGATAGCGGTCGTAGATCGTTTCAGATAGAGATCGTTTGGATCAAAGGTCGTAGGTCGTTTCGCTAGAGATCGTCTCGCTAGAGATCGTTTCAGATAGCGGTCGTAGATCGTTTCAGATAGAGATCGTTTTGATCAAAGGTCGTCGGTCGTGTATCGCTTGCCAAGTATCGTGATCCAGAGATCGCGACACTTGTCAAAGGGCGGTATCGTTTCAGATAGGTATCGTCGATCGTTTCCAGTGAAGGTCGTAGATCGTTGCTATCCGAGTATCGTGTATCGTCTAGTGAGAGATCGTGTATCGTTTCAAGAAGTATCGCCGATCGTTTCTCTCAGAGATCGTCGATCGTGTATCGCTTCGTGCCAGAGATCGTTTTGCTAGAGATCGTTAGGTCAAGGATCGTTTTCCAGCGATCGTTTTGATCAAGTATCGTTTGCCAGCGGTCGATTTGGGTCAGAGGTCGTAGATCGTTTTGTTGAGAGATCGTGTATCATTCCCAGTCAGAGATCGTTTGGGTAAAGGTCGTTTTCCAGCGATCGTTTCACCCAAATATCGTCTGTCAGCGATCGTTTTCTTCAGAGATCGTGAGAGTCAAGTATCGTGACTTGAAATTTTCTTTCAGTCATTTTCCAGCCTAAGTTTTCCTAGACTTCTGAGCCATAACTTAGAACTCTAGACACTAAAGGTGGACAAGATTTGTTTAGAGCCCTTAAGTGAATGAACTTGAGATCAGGAAGAACCCTAGGAAGCCGAAGAAGTGTAATTTCTTCCGTAGGGAGTGTTGCCGAACCTAGTAACCGATCACACTATTCTGAGACCTCCAGTGAGTCAGAAGGAGAAATCCCCATGGCTTCCGAGGATATGCAAAACACTGTGCCCATGATTGGCCAAATGTCCATCATTGAGGGCGAATACAGAACTTCCTTAGAATATGTGAGCACTAACCACAATGAGATCCCTATCTATTTAGATGGTCTAAACAGATCAGTGGCCAGACTAAGGAAGGCTTCAGAGGCCTACATAGTGCCAAGACCGGCAGTTAAGTACATAGGAGGACTGTACATGGATAAACAAGACATTCAATACATGGTCACAGAACATCCTGAAATCATTAATGAGCATGGTGAGGAGAATAATACTTCAAGCTTAAATGGACATGAAACTGAAGTACAAGTGACTACTCCTAGAGGAAGATCAACAATCACTAAACTTTGGAGAGGAGACTTAGTTCCCCAGGATGACACTCTAATAGATGTGTATTTGATCAACGGGATGGAGCAACTGCTCAGAGCCCATTCTTCTATTTGGGAAGCTGCTCCTAATCCAGTTACCATCTATGAGTTACAAGATCCTGAATTCCCCACCATTATTACATATTTGGACAAAGACCACAGAAGATATTGGCCAGTCACTGAATTAGAGAGAGCTGAGCTAAAATATCAGAACATTCCAGTGTTCCCCCTAAGGGACCAAGCAACCACTTCACGGAACCCACATGGAATTTCTCAACATGACTCAAGTCAACATTCGGGACAAACACAACAAACTCAACAAACCCAGATCCCCATCAGACCTCATGTGCAATTTACAATACCTGCCACTAATCCTAATTACCGGCCACAACCCGCTATGGACCCAAGACCAGGAGTTCATGCTCCAGTCAGACCACAGGTAGTACGGGGACCAGGCATACCAATAGGAAGACCAAATTACCCTGTAATGCCGAGACAACCTGAAGTAGGAAGGAGACTAAGACCAATTCAGGTGGCCAAATGCATGAGAAATCATTATGATGGCTCGAGTGAACCCTATAATCATATAGCAGAATTTAAACAAGTAGTTAGAGCCGAGCAGGTAGATGACTTCATGATTCAATATGAATCCTTTGGCCTCACCTTGTCAGACACAGCCCTGGCCTGGTTCCAGCCATTGGATCCAAATACCTTCCAGAACATGGATCAAGTGTATCAAGAAATGATTGAAGAATTTACCAAGTCTGGAATCAAGAACAATTCTTCGTCATTAATCCACAGCTTCAAGCAAGTTCCAACTGAGTCAGTCAGATTGGCTGCCAGGAGATTCAAGCAGTATGTGGATAGATGCCCCGTAGAGGAGAGACCAACACAAAACAAGATGGTATCATTGTTCTTAGAGGGACTATTGAACGGAACCTTGAGGTCATTAGTGTACGTGAAGAGAGTTCAAACTCTGCAAGAGTGTATGAAGGAATGTATAGACCTAGAAGATAACCTTGCAGGAGATTTGAAAATGCCCCAAGGAAGTGCGAAAAGTGAAGAGTCATCAAATAGCACATCGAACCCTACAAACAACATTGAGGAAATTGCTGACTTGCTAGCAAAAAAACTGAATATGCAAGGACAGAGGAATTATCCCACCAATCCTATGAAAACGCCTATGCTTAGAAGATGTATGCAGTGCGGAGGGGATCATCCTTCTCACTTGTGTACTAGGGGAGTAGTCCCACCACCCGCCTATGCTCCTCATAGACCCTCTGTCCCAGGATCTCTACAGTATTGCAGCATAGAGCAGAGATACACAAATCATAGCACAGAGAACTGCCCTTACAATAGGCAGACCAGACCCACCCAGCCTTATGTGAGACCATACGGATATCCGCAAAACCAGCAAGGAGGAGAAGCTTTCAGATATCCATCATATCAGCCGCAGGCACCAATGCCACGACCATACGCCTACCCGGGATATGCACAGCCTCAACCAGTGCTAGGACAACAACCGCCCCACCCTCAGAACGTTGTCCCAGTTAAGATAGCACAGCCAGAGGAAAACTTAGAAAGGGCCATAGTGCCAGCAACACCGTTGACTAGTAGTGAACCATATGACTCATTTTACGAACCTAGTCAAGGAGCATACCCAGGTTATGAAAGTTCAACAATGGAATATGGGCAACAATACGACCCATATGCTTATGGCATGGAAACGTCGGAGAGTTCATATAACTACGAGCAAGATTATGTACCATTAATGTACTCAGCTCCTAGAGCAACCATGCCACCTCGACCAATGAATAGACCACCTGTACCTAGAGGACCATGCTACAGATGTGGGGGTGACCACTATATCAGAGAATGTACATTGCCGAACCCACCACCACCACAACGAATTTGGGAAGGATACTGTAGCGATTGCGGAAAGGAACACCTTTTCAGAGATTGTCCTAAGAACCCAAACAAGGTCACATCCAATGTACAGATTAATGTGATAGAGGTAATTGAATCGTCGGGGAGTGATAAGGAGTACACTATACCTTTAAAAGCCATAACGAGAGCAAAGACGAGAGAAAACCCTGATAAAACCGAAGAAAATAACCAAAGTGACAAAGAGGGAAATACACCCATCCCTCACAGAGTGGAAGACTTAGAAGAACCAGAAAAAAGTATCACCAGTAAACGGTCCCAAAGATGGAAGCAAAGGAGAGACAGGATAAAAGAGAAGAAATTGTTGCAAAAGAAGGAAAATGAAAAGAGTAAACACAATTCAACAGAAGAAGCACGAGTGGAAGAAGGAAATAAAATGGAGGAAGGAAGGAAGGAGGTAGAATCGGTATTAGCGGACCCAATGCCTGAAGATTTAGCGATGTGGATTCAGGCATACAAAGAGAGAATTAAAGCGGGACCTACCATAGAACAACATGAGAGAGAGTATCCGAGAGGCGACTTAGAGAAAGAAAGATTGGAAATCTGCAAAAAATTAATAGAAGTTGCCCAACAAACATTAGAAAAACCCACATCACCATTACCAAACAACCGAATATGCGAAGAAAGATTCCAAGAGTGTCTAAATAATCAGAAAAAGCCTAACGTAAATAGACTTCTGGATAACGAAATTGGTGTTGAAAGAAAGGAAGGATCCATAGTCCCTGAAACAGAAGGAGACTGGACTAAGGATTTGTGGGCGCGAGTTCAAGAGGACAAGTGGAAGAAAGTAGAGGGAATGGAACCACCCTTTGAAGAACTGAAAGCAGAAAACGAAATGGAAGATTCAATACATGAACTTAATTCAGAAGAAATTTTTCCAATGGATGTAAGTGACAAAGAAGCCGAAGACGATGTAAAGGAACTACCTAATTACACCGGGGAATACGAGCACAACTCAGAATTGTATCGCATTCCATCAATACAAAGACGGGAAACGAATCCATCAGTTCAAACATCGGAGATCATACAACGCCTTAGGGAAGTGAAAATCCCATGTACCTTAACCTTCGAAGAATTGCTAACGGTGAAACCACATCTAAAGGAAAAATTGATCAATCAGTGGGAAGTCAAGGAGGCAAAGAAGGAGTTAGATGACGAAGTGAAAACGGTGAGAGTTCCAGTGGATAAAGTAGGAGACTTTAGTGAAGGAGATGAAGGAAATACATGTCTACCAATCACTTACAGGGGTTACACAACCAAAGCCATATTAGATTCAGGAGCTGGGGTAGGCATTGCTACCAAAGAAATTTGGGAGAAATGGGGAAAACCAGCATTGAGACCAACACGTATGAAAATTCAGATGGCCGATGGACATACAGAAAGACCGTTAGGATTGTTGGAACGAGTAGTCTTCACTACGTGCGGAGTGGAATTCGAGCATACCTTAGCAATTTGTCACTTTGAAAGGCCGAGCAACTATGAGATGATCTTGGGAAGGCCATTCATGAGACAGCTAAAGGTAGTACAAGATTGGGGAAAGGATGCAGTGTACCTACAACACGCAGGAGTCACCACTAGAATCAACCTACATACGTATGCATATCAAGATGTACCTCCTCTGCAATGGAATCAAGTCCATAAAGAGGAAGACGATCAATCGATTCATAGTGCAGGTTCTAATGACCAATCCTGGATGAACGAGGACACTCATCTATGGATATGCCAAGCTGCTAAGAAGGAAGAAGAGAGAAGAAGAAGCTGGCAGCAGAACCAAGGTGTAGTGAGATCGGTACAAGATCCAGCTTATATGCCACAAGTATTTCCAGACGAAGAATTCGAACCTCACGGTTGGATGGAAATCTTAGCCACCCTCGATGTGTGTGTAAACGAAGAAGTGGTAACTATGAACGAATGTATTGACGAGGAGGGTTATGACATTAGTCTGTATATGGTAGTCCTTCAGGAGGCAGAAGAAGGAGAAGTATTTGAGAAAGACTGGAAGGAGGACTACGAGAGCATTGAAATGGAATCAGAACCCCTGGATCTAGGAATTAGTACTACCAACATGGATATCATTGCCAAGGAACAACATGAGGATCTCACACAAAAGGAAGAATTAGAAGTTGAAAGAGAGTTGGAAGATGACGATGATAAGCTTCAAGACCAATTTGAGGTACCAGCGCATTTCAAAAAATATGAAGTGGAAGAGAGGAAGATTGCTATTCAAATGCCTAAAAGAGAGGCACAACCGGGAATAGCATATGATAATAAAGAGCAGACCAAAAAAATAGTCGTAACCATGGAAGGAGGAGAGGAACGATGTACTTTCATAGGGCAGGATGTCTCAGAGGAAGAAGAACGAGAGTTAATTCAACTCATAAGAGAATATCGGGATGTCTTCGCTTGGACTTATAAGGATTTAAAAGGAGTTGATCCATCTATATGCGCGCATAGAATCCCCATGACTTCCGAGGCCAAACCTTCCAAACAGAGACCTTACACTTATAATGAGGTGTATTCAGCCAAGATAAAAGAAGAAATAGATAAATTGTTGGATGCAGGATTCATATATGAGATAGAACACACTGAATGGGTATCGCCATTAGTGGTAGTGCCCAAGAAAAACGGAAAATTGAGAGTGTGCATAAATCTGAAAAAGGTGAATGCAGCCACCATACGTGATAGCTACCCATTACCGATTACGGATCATCTATTGGAGAGGGTAGCAGGTAAAGCGGTCTATAGCTTCCTAGATGGTTTCTCTGGATACAATCAGGTGGCTATTGCGACTGAGGATCAACACAAGACAGCTTTTGCCACTGAATGGGGTGTGTATGCATTCAGAGTGATGCCCTTTGGACTCACTAATGCACCAGCTACCTTCCAACGATTAATGTGTCACGTTTTTAAGGAATTCTTGAAAAAAAGCATGGAAGTGTATGTAGATGATCTTTGCACATATTCCAATCAAAGACCCGATCATATACCGGAATTAAGTAAGATATTCAACAAATGTAGACAGTATAGAGTCTGCCTAAACCCAGAAAAATGTGTCTTCATGGTAAGACAAGGCAAAATACTAGGACACATAGTCTCTAGAAATGGGATATCGACGGATGAGGATAAGATTAAAGTCATATTAGACTTACCGAGACCCAAAAATGTGAAGGAGGTACAAGCTTTTATGGGACATTGTGGATATTACCGTAGGTTTATTCACATGTATGCCATAATAGCCAAGCCCTTATACGGTCTATTGACTCAGTTCATTTGGACAGACGAGTGTGAGAAGGCTTTCAACGAGCTTAAAAAGAGGTTGAGTACAGCCCCAATTCTAAAATCACCCAACTGGAGTAAGCCTTTTCATATTCATGTCGACGCGTCGAATTATGCAATTGGATGTATCCTAGCACAACCGGCTGATGAGGGAAAGCTTGACCATCCAATCGCTTATGCGAGTAGACAATTAAACCAAGCCGAACGAAATTACACAACTACAGAAAGAGAAGGCTTAGGAATGGTTTATGCAGTCAAGAAGTTTAGACATTACCTCTTAGCCAACAAATTCAAATTCTTCATAGACCATCAAGCTTTGTTGTATTTAGTCAATAAACCTTGTAGCACAGGAAGGTTGGTGCGATGGTTCTTGTTACTAATGGAGTTTGACTTTGAGGTGATAGTAAAAAAAGGAAACACACATGTGAGGGCAGACCATCTGTCTAGGTTAAAACACGGAGAGCCACCGAGTGGAATTCCTGATGATCTACCTGACACTTATCTCTTTAACCTGGAAGTATGTCCTCAGTGGGCAGAAAAGTTGATCCCGATACTCACACATGGACCTAAAGATGGGATCACGCCAAACCGAAAGCAAGATCTTTGGAGGACTAAAAACCTTCACATTATTGCTGGAAGTTTGTACCACCAGGAGTCAAGCGGATTACTGATGAGATGTGTGGAAGAAGATGAACAAGAAATGTGGCTTCAGAAAGCACACATAAACCAATGGAACACTCATTTGAATGCAAATGGAACATGGCAAACCCTCAAGAGATTCGGCATATATTGGCCAACCATGCAACGAGATGCACATCATTATGTGTCAAACTGTCAGACCTGTCAAGAACAAATCCCAGGAGAGAACTCTACGTTATGCTATTCTACAATAGCACCAAGGTGGAGCATGCCTTTAGTAAAGTTCTTGAAAACTCAAGAGTACCCGGAGGGAGCTACATTAGCAAGAAAACGTGCTCTTGAAGAACAGAGCAAGGATTACGTCATCCTAGGAAAACAACTCTTTAAACGCGGAAAGGATAACCAACTAAGATTGTGCATTCATGAGAATGAATATCTCTCAGTATTAGAAATGGCACACGCAGGAGCTGCGGGAGGACATTTCTCAGCAGATAGAACGGTCAAGATGATTCTCTTTGCAGGCCTGTGGTGGCCAACTCTACATATGGACGCAGAGACATACGTAAAAAGTTGCGAAACCTGTCAGAGAGCAAAATATCCTATTAGAAGAGATGACATGCCTTTAAGACCCATGGTTTGTGCGAGAGCATTTACCAAATGGGGAATTGACTTCATAGGACCCATCAATCCACCAGCCAGAGGATCACATGCGGAATACATCATAGTAGCCACCGACTACTTGACTAAGTGGGTAGAAGCAAAAGCCACGAGAAAGAATGATGCTCAAACCACAGCAAAATTTCTCTTTGAGCACATATTCACACGCTTTGGACTACCGATCGAGATAGTGAGTGATCGAGGAACTCATTTCTTAAACGAAGTCATTGAATCGCTAATGAATGAATTCTTAGTGATCCATAAAAAGTCAGCCCCATACCACCCTCAAGCTAATGGGCAAGCTGAGAGTTCCAACAAAGTACTTTGTACGGTATTGACAAAGATTGTCAATAATGGAAGGTCAGACTGGGACAAACAATTGCATCACGCAATTTGGGCCTTCCGAGTGGCTTATAAAACGGCTATTGGAACTACGCCTTTCAACTTAGTATATGGGCAAAATGCAATTTTGCCAATTGACTTCTTAGTGCCTACATTAAAAGTAGCCCAACAGTATGAGTGGAACGGTCATGAATTGTCTCAACAATTAGATCAAATAGAAAAGCTGCATGAGACAAGATTGCAAGCAGTAGCAGGCATCTATGCCGCTAAACGGAGACAAAAGGCATATTATGATGCGCATATAAAAGACAAGGGACTGAAAGAAGGCGATTTAGTCCTAGTATACACACTCAAACAGCATGCAAAGAAACTACAGAAACGTGGATATGGACCTATGATCATAAATCGAATCTCTACTAGTGGTGCAGTCAATCTCGCCACACTAGACGGAGATATTCTTCCCAACTACATCAGTGGTTGCAGAGTGAAAAGATTTATGGAGCCTCTAACGGATCAAATGTTAGCACGACTCTTAGGAGCTCAGAGTAGAAAAAAGGAAGAAGAACGCATACGCGAAGAAGCAAGGCAAGAAGCCCTAGAACGTATCAGAAAACGGAAAGAGTGGATGAGAGAAAGAGATGAGAGATATCGAGTAGGAGAAGAACTCATCCCTATGGCTAATTTTAGAGCCAAAGAAAACTCTGGACAACAAAGAAGACAACCTTATTTGAATCTGGGGGCAGGACGAACAGAGTACCACTTAGTGGATGCTCTTATAGACACAGGAGCAGCAAGAAGCTGTATTAGATCTTCCTTGTCTCAGAGGCTTAAAGAGGAGTTACGCCCATCGAAGGCACAGCTAATTGGAATAGGAGGAAAAGTTACTCAATGCATAGGTGAGATCACTCTACCTTTACATATGGGGAACAACACAATGGAGCAGAAACTCTTGGTATGTCAGGACCAAGACCTGCTTGAAGATGTGGTGTTAGGCCAAGATTGGATATATGAATATGAGGTAACCATTCAATTGGCTTTAGGATACATCTCTGCCAAAATTGGACCTCGTGAAGTATATAGTTTGCTAGACGAACGACCACCCAAAGCTGCTATTATAGAGCCGGAAGTTCATCCTAATGAACTCAGTCACGATTGTAAGTTCACTAGCAATCTAGGAACCCCATCGTCAAGCACTTCATGTGAAAATACTGTGAGTCCTGTGTGCACTCCACCCTTGAGTTTAGAGAGTCACAAGAGTGCACAAGAACATGAAATCAAGCACAGAGAACCACAAAGCCCAAGAAAAAATATTCCTCTACAAGAAATGAAGTCCACAACCGCGAAAGTGTACCCCATTCCACATTCTACACGAGCCTGGATAAGAAAGGACCAAAAGAAGGCCTACCTTCAGCAACAGAAAAGTCTTCGACAGCAGCATGAGCACTTGTATAAGAAGACCAAGAATTTCGAACACATCAGGCAAACACGACTCAAGAACATATGGATCCCAAAGAAGCTGATAACTGCACAACCTGATCGAACAAAGATTTGGATCCCAAAGTCATGTACCCAGAGGACGACCATTACAAACAAGGAACATCCTCCGAAGAGATATCATACGCAACAAGGTCAACGGACACATCAGACGAGGGAAAGGACATATTGGAGGAAGAAGGAATCTCCAAATGCAATACAAACCGACTTGAGATTCCCAAAACAGAATCAGAAGACATACAGCCGAAACCTAACAGCATTCATCAAGAAGGGGAAGAATACAGTACGTCGCAACCAAGTGAAGCAAATCTGGATGCCGAAAGACAAGACAAGCTGTATACATCGGGCAACTACTTCCAATTGCACACATGAGGAGTTGCCAAGATCCAAAGTATGCATGATAGGGCCACATTACAAGGCCAAGCATTCGGCACATCCTTCTTCTAATTTCGGATAGTCACGCACATTTTCCCTTTGGAAATAGGAGAGCACTTGTACATACTTAAAATATTACTCCAAAAAAAAAAAAGGTTTTTCACTAACCGCTTCGGCTATGTATTATCTTTTATGTTTCCTTTTCAGCAGAAAAATATAAAAAAATGCATGAAAAAATTCAGGTATTACCTTTCTCACACCCACGGGAAAGGGACGACACCATGCACTCGGAGCAACATCGAATTAATAATCAACATATGGAGGAGGATTTCTGGAAAAAAATATGGATACTAATACATCCTCTATATCGAGTGCAGATGACATCTTCTGACTCAGAAGCTACACAGCAGGAAGAGGAACTACTTCTTCCCTTGGGATCAATAACCAAGGTCAGAGGACATTGGTTTCGAGATGACCAACCTATCTCGGAACTCTTATTCATGGCAACTATCAAGATCATGGACAGGGACCACTGTTTCCCTATTATGTCACAAGATTTCAAGACCATCATACAAGGGTTGCCACATATCGAAGAAGTATGGACTCAAGCTGGCATTGAAGCGTTTTTGAAGATACCTATATGTGTACCCGACTTCCAAAGATGTACACAAGTAATGAATACTATGCAGCCGGCTGCTACAAAGATTTCAGTTCCAGAAGCAAAAGTTTTGGACAAGGTAGGCAAGTGGAAGACCATTCAATTCACTCATGAATTGATCAATAAGGCCTTTGGATGGAATCAGGAAGGCATTACCAATGTCAAAGAGGAATGCCACGACCCCAAGAAAAGATCGTTCCTGGAGATTAACAGAGTGGATATTGAAGATGCAGTACGTTTGGTACACCAACACTTCTGTTTTCCTGGCATGAACAGATACACGGCACCTCAGAAGATAGTAGTCCAACTCCTATCCCATGCCATGAGACAGATAGGAAACAAAGTGAATCTCACAGGCTACGTACAAGAGCGATTGTTTGAAGCTCAGAAAAAGTGGGGGCAAAAGAAGTTCCTGAACGGTGGTTCAGCTTTGACATTATTGATATATGAAGCCCTAGACATGAGACACTGCATAAGAGAGATGCCAACAGCAGAAGGACTAGCAAGATATGCAAAATCCGCTTCTGTCCCTAAGAAAAAGAAAGCAGCAGTTGTAGTGGAAGAGGCCGGGACCAGCACACAGAAGCCCATGAGGGGTACAAAACGCTTGCGAGAAGAAGAAGCCCAAGCAACACCGCAGTCCAAGAGAACACATCTCTTGCCTAAGGTCACGACGGCTCAAATGCCGATTTCAAAAAGAGACTTGTCTGCTGCCCTCGAGCAAACACACCAGTACATGCAAGGGCAGGTGAATCTAAATGTCCAAGGACATCAGTATAGACAAGCGAGTCAAAGTCAGCAAAAGCAGAGTACCGAAACACCTCCAAAGCAACCTGGAAGATACCAAGAATTGGGCATTGATGACTCAAGTACAAATACAGAATCCAGTCCTGAAAAAGATACGCTAGACACTGATATCAGAACAGAAACCTATGAAGAGGAAGGACCGGAACTCAATCAAATGGAAGTAACACCGGACAGCCAGAAGGAAAAAGAAAAGAAGAAGGATGATGCTCAGGAACAGGAGCATGTCATTCAATTGAATGACACTACCAAAGTCAGCATCAAGGAAGACACAACTATTGGGGTCACACATGTCAAGATACCTATTAAAGAAGAAGAACAAACCCCAAAGAATATGGATGTGGAAGAGATCCCACAAAAAGAACAAACAATAATCGAGGTGCCTGATGACACACCTCAAGCACAGGATGAAAACATGGGGGCTGAGCCACGGATACAGCTTCAAATCAGGCAGCCCCATGATACCACTTTACACATAGCCCAAGGCAAAGACGTGACTACCGGAGCAGAACCATCAATACCAAAAACATGGCTCAATGTGGATGTGACTCAACTAAAGCCAGTAGTGAAGCAAATGATCCAGACCGCTATGGATACGCAACAGCAAATGATGGATATAGATGCAGATTATGACAAAGCCATGCAAGAAAAGAATCAGTTTCAAGTTATGAGTGAACAACTGTCTGCACAACTGATTCAGGTGCAAAAAGAAATAGCCATCAAAAGCACGGAGTTGCTAGAATCACAAACGAAGTATGAATCATTAAGCACTCAGCATCACCAACTGCAAAAACAGCTCGAAGACATGCAGAAATTATATGATGCTACGGTAGCAGAGAAAGACAGAATGAAAACCAGAAGCACTCTGCTAGAAACACAACTAAAATTATATCTGGAAGAGAATGACACTTTACGGAACAGGAACAAAGAATTGATGAAATCATTGTTATACGACCAACCAATAAAGCAACTGGAATTAACGGAAAGGAAAGAAGATGACTTAAGAGATCAACTCGCACAGTATGAAGATTTACTAAAACAAGAGCGCGCAACAAGAGAAGAGACAGAACTTAAGTACCATCAGGAAATCAATGAACTCAAACGGCAGCTGAACTCAGCACAGGCCAAACTGGTACAGAGCTACATTGAGAACATGGACCACGTAGCCGACATAGGTAAGGAGCTCCTAGCCACCAAAGAAAAACTCGGTGAGGCCTTACAACAGATAAAAGAAAAAGAAGAATGCATTGAAGAGCTACAGAATCAGCAGAAAGGTAAAGAACCGATCGGGACATCAGTAGTGCCAGAAATAGAACATCCTACTGACGAGGTAGAGGTAAGCCCTCTATCTCAACCGATCTATAATTCTCCAATACATGAGCAGATGGCGGATATGCATGATGATCATCCAATGCCATACACTGCAGAAATAAGTCAGAAGGAACGGGCACTAGTGGTGTCCCGATTGACGGAAAATTTTGAGAATGAAGTCATCAAGGTCATGAGGGAAGCAAAAATCAAAGGTAAAGACTTGGAAAAGATCATAAAGCCTTTCAACATTCCCTATGGACTGCTGAAAGAGAAAACAAGGCAATATATAAAGAAGGTTACGCACAAAAGTCCAGATGAGCAGCTCAATTTCAAGAAGGACACATTCATGTACACTCAAGCAGAGTTTGAAGCTGCACAGCCGGTGTGGAGAAGAAAATTTTTGGAGAAGCATCCCACACTACGGGTGCACTGGGAAGCCGCACCTTATTCATTCCAGGTAAACCCTTCCTTTTGCCCAATACCACGCAGAAGGGAGCCAATGGAATTTTTGGCCTTACAACGCAGCGGCAATATTAATAAACAGTGGCTCAACTATCCGATGTTACCTAGCCCGCCGCATAATTATTTGCCAACCGAGGATTATATGATCAAGACCATAGAATTTTGGCTACAACACTATGCGACAGTACCAGATTTAGCAGTTAGAATGACAAATAAAATACTTAGTATGCTACTTACAGTTTTGAAAGTCTTCAAGCATGCAGCGTATACATTTCTGAACTTCATCGGCATTAATCAAGGCACAGATGTACTTATTTTTGATCTATCAGTAATGCCGAGCCGCCCCACAATAATGGCATACTATTCTAGACTCATGTTTTTGCCAAGCTCGTATATGCAGACATTCGAAGAAGCGTTTTTCACAGGATTTTTTGAAATCGATTCAGAGGTATTTTTAAAGATGTCATCCAATCTGAATGCCAGACTTGTGGCATACGAACTGAGCTTCTTCGCAGATCATAGACAACCGCCAAACGATGGAGTCAAAGCGGAACAATGGAAACAGATCATGATACGTGAAGCTAATCAGCTAAACGCTACAGAGCAACAAGTATACAGAACATATGCCCGGCGCTTATCAAAGCCTGTCGGGGACGACAGAGTTCAGGAGGGGGGCAGTTGTTGAGGGCGAGACGAGTAAAAAGAGGAAAAAGAGAAAGCAACGAAAGAAACAGCTTCACTAAAAGGCAAATTTGAAGATCAGGCAATGGTAAAGCTACATCTCTGCAGGAAGCCCCGCAGGGGCGCAACACCCGTCTCTGCACAGAGCCCCGCAGGGGCACGCACCAGGCTACAAAGCTAAACCCCGGGGTCCAGAGGAGTGGATTTTTCAAACATCAAAGTAGGGCCAAAAGTTAGAAAGGGGTAGAGGCTGAAAAGTTGAAGAGGGTGACTAAGAATAGCACATTCCTAGTCACTGGTGGCGTGCGTGGCAACCCAAGTCAACAGGCAAGGCGACTACGTCAGGCTCTCGAGTTGTAGAGCGTGAAGCAAGAAGGCCATCGAATCTGCATGTCTGTTTAACTGCAGACAATACTGACCACAGGGCGCGTGCGCGAAGCAAAGTCTGTCAAAGGAAGCGAAGTCTGTCAAGGGACGACAGAGGCGAAGAGGGGGAGAGTGTTGCAGAGCCAAAGAGCGCTCAAAGCAGAGAAAAAGAAGGGCCCCAAAATTTTTCCGATCTGGACCAAATATTTTTGTAACATATTCACTTTTTGTAATATATTTCCCTTGTAAAGGCACTAGAGGAGTCCTCTAGATGCATTCCCATAGAAGAATAGAAGCTTATCCATGTAAAATAGTAGGAAATTAGCTCTTAGGGAATAAAAGTGCCGGTCACTTGTGTGAAAGGACCATTTTTAGGGCACTAGTATATAAGTCATTTGTGACTCTTTGTAAAACACTTTTTGCCATTGTGAGAATAGAGAGCACAGAAATTCGAATTTGTGTCTTCTTCCTTCTTCATCTTCTTCTTCGTGAGCTTGTATGCATGTGTATTGCTTGGAAAGGGTGCTTGTGAGTGTGATCTATCCTTGAGAGTGTTTCTTTGCTGTAGGAGAGGTGTGTGCGAGGTGTAGGAAGTGCTGAAGTGTAGGAAAGTATTCCCGCGACTCAGTATTTCTGTCATAACTTGAAGTAGGAGTGTCGGAATTGCGTGAAACCACTGCCATTGGATGCGTCTTCTCGAGAGCTTCGAAACGCATATGCTATTCGCTATGTTTGGAGCTCGGAGCTAGGAGAAAAGTCCAAAATACTGACGGCTGCTGCACCAAGTATCGTTTCGTCTGGACCTACAGTTGAAGCTTGTTAGGATAGGTGTTTTTCTCATTTTCACCTTTGAGTAATACTTTTGCATTGACCATTACGCATTTGCATGTCTTCATACACTCGGCTAGGTTAGTATACTCTTCGGATTGATAAATTAAAAGCGTGTATCCCCACTATATGCACTTGTGAGGGGATTGAGGTACAGTCTCTTTCTCCGCAAGTCCCTAAGTCGAAGCTTAGGTCAACACACCTCCTTAATTGGTTGTTTATGCATCTTAGACTCATTAAAAATGACATCACTACTTCTGATCACTGACCGTGTTTCAGGATCCCATAAGCGATATCCAAATTGTCCTTCTCGACCATATCCAAGAAAAATGCATTTCTTTGACTTATGGTCCAACTTCTGTCTAAGATTCTTGGGTATATGAACATATGCTTCACACCCAAAAGCTCGAAGATGATCATAATATGGTGGTTTCCCTGTCCATAACTCTTGTGCCACTTTCAGACCTTTGGCAGTACTAGGTGAAAGGTTAATCACATGAACTGCAGTCAATACTGCTTCTGCCCAAAAACCTTGTGAGAGGTTTGCATGATGCAACATAGAGACTACTCTATCTTGAATAGTTCTATTCATCCTCTCAGCTACACCATTCTGTACTGGGGTATAAGGAGCTGTAAACTCTCTACGAATCCCTCTACACTGACAGAAAAGGCTGAATTCATGTGAGGTATACTCACCCCCATTATCTGAACGTAAAGCCTTAAGCTTAGTTCCTTTTTCAGTCTCAACTGAAGCAAGCCATTTTCTGAAAGTAGGGAATACATCATCCTTCGATTTGATAGGATATACCCAGACTTTTCTAGTAGCATCATCTATGAAAGTAACAAAGTAAAGAGAACCACCTAAGGACCTAGTGGGCATAGGACCACACACATCTGTATGAACAAGATCTAAAGGCTGAATTGAAGAGTCAATGTGCGTTTTATGCACATTTCTGGTTTGCTTTCCATATTGACAATGCTCACAAAATGAAAAATGATACCATGATCGTAGAGAACTGAATAGAATGATAATGGAGCTAGAAGAGTCCAAACACCAACAAATAAGTGTATCAAGGAGTAAATCGACCACTATATAGTTGACTAAACCAGAAATCTGGAAAAATTTTGCCAGAGTATCCTCTGCAAAATTAGCATATGACCAGTGTCAAAGTATCATAAAACTGCAAGTACTAACATGTCTACCTGCATAGTGAATCACTGACTCCACTGCATATAATCAGTTACCCAATAGAAGCCAACTAGGATTATCGAGCACCTATGAACAACTATCATACATCTCCTATGGCGAGGCTGGGTAAGTCTTCCACCTGCATCACCGAAGAGACCCCGACATCTGGGTGTCTCCCAGTTAAGAAAACCTCACCACGACCCTCTTTATCAAACGTAAAAGGCTTTATGCAAAGAACGTAACCGCTATATCAATGCCCACATGGACGTACATAAGCGGTATCCACAGAAGCGTACATGGTGTGTATGTGCTCAATATATGCAGTAAAATGACACTGAAAGGCTGAATACACAGCCCAAAAAACTAGCCAATAACACCTGCAAGTGTCTATCAACTCTGATGTTTTAGGCTTTAAAAACCTGCATAAATTTGCAGCGACTACTCCCACCAAAACTGAAAACCCCTCAAGAAACCTGTAGTTTTACGAGTGTGGCTGAAAATACAGCCCCAAAGGTTGATATTTATTGTCTGAGAAGTACAAGGAACACTCTTCTTGATGTTCTTGGACCTGTGTGAAGAGAACTACGTGCGAAAGTACTCCAAAATGGCTCCAAAAACACCCCAAAATTGCTTCAGAAATAGGCTTTAAAAGCAAAAATGAAGCTTTGAGGGACCAAAACTTGTTCAAGGTAATGCCAACCTTAGTCTTTCCCCTTCTTCAAACACCACAAGAGTGTAGCTTAGTGGCAAGAGATTGCCGCGGTTAAGCGAGCTCTGGGGGGAACAGTACTGGGATGGGTGACCTCCCGGGAAGTACCGGGAACCTCTATATTCCTTGATCGTTGAGGTCCTCCCTCGCGCGCAGCCAACGGCGCCAACGGTGACTTCGGTGACTCGGATGACAAGGTATGCCAAGGTCTATGCCTTGGTCGCCGCCTTAGTCGCCGCCTTGGAGAAAACCTGGGGGGGGGGTGCTCGCTTCGCTCACACAAAAGGAACAAAGCTTTTTCTTGCCTCGAACTGCTCTGATACCAGTGCAGTATTTCGATGCCGTGCACCACACTAGACTCTCCTTCTCGAGAGCTCCACGACGATATGCTCAAAGTAGAAAACCGAGCTCCTGTCGCCACACACAGTACTCCGCACAGATGTTGTAGAATACGCAGAAAACGCAGTACACAGGGAGCACGAAGACAGACTTCTTAGGTCTTACAAATGCGGTCGAACTTACAGTCTGTGACTGACCAGGCCACTATATGTTTTATTAAAGAACATATACAAAGAAGTGTCCGGTGGCCATTTGGCCTTTCACATGGACACTAACGGTAACAACTTGCAGACCTGGAATATTCCTTTGTTTGTACACCCTGATTCAGCAATGCTTCATTATCCATCATTGGCCCTGGACTAACCCCTAGGTCACTGTTGAGCTACAACTGTAAACCAAGCCTCCATTGTAATCGTAAAAATTTACTTAATGTAGTTTTAGACCAACACGAGGTCAAAAACCATTATACCACAGATAAAAATGCAGAGAAATAAACTCTTTTACTGTGATGATCACAAACATTACTGAAATATTGTTCTCGATTATGAACGACTTGCACCAGATTAGTAGATAACCAGTCCAAATGTGGCGGCTTCCCTTGAAATAATTTCAGCCTAAATCCATTTACTGGCTTGTCCATCCATGTGCCAAACACATCTGCCACTCGAAAAGTGCCTTGATCCAAATCTTGCACAATCTGATATGGGCCCCTGTATCTCAATGTAAGCTTTCCTGGATGGGGTCCTAGCTTAGAATTATACACCATCACCCAATCGCCTTCTTTGAATAACTTAAACTTCACATTCTTATTTACCCAGGCTTGTCTCCACCTTTGAATCACCTCCGTAATATATGCACTTATCAAACGATCTTCCTCAATCTGTAAAAGATATTTACTCCTATGTTTAACCGATAACTCAGACGACATCTTCTCTGCCGTAATCCGCAAACTTGGAACTACAAACTCCATAGGTACTACTGCCTCCAATCCATATACCAATCGGAAAGGTTTCATACCTGTTGTCACTTTAAATGCTGTTCTGAATGACCACAAAGCTGAGTCAAGAAACAAATCCCATTTGTGCTGATTTTCATGCACTAACTTTTTAAGAATACGCATTAAAGTTTTATTCGTGCTTTCTGCCTGCCCATTTGCTTGAGGATGATAGGCTGTAGTCTTTTTATGCAAGATTAAATGAATCCTTGTTAGCTCTGAAATCACCTCATTCAGAAAATGAGTGCCTCTGTCACTCACTAACTCAATCGGACACCCAAACCTGGTCATAATATTACGATAAAGAAATTTGGCCACACTTGCTGCCTTATTATCTTTTAATGCCACTGCTTCCACCCATTTCGTACAATAATCTGTTGCCACCAATATATATCTATTACCCCGCTGAGTGGTAGGTTTAATAGGCCCCACAAAATCCATGCCCCATTTTTGGAAAGGATCCAGTGGTAATACCGGATGATCAATCATCCGGTTAGAGTTATTAGGTTGACCTAACCTTTGGCAAATCACACATTCTTTGGCATACTCATGCGCATCTTTTAACACCATCGACCACCACAACCCAGCTTGTAATACCTTCTTGCCTGTAATATCTCTTGACAAATGACCTCCTACTGAACCTGAATGTGCTTCCTGTAAGACAGCTGGTTGTTCGAAATCTGGTACACACCTCCTTATGACCTGATCGACCCCCTTTTTGTATAATGCTCCTGCTATAACCAAATACGGCCTACTTTTAAGAGAAAACTTCCTCCTCTGATCAGGTGTAAAATACTGTGGTAAAGCACCCTCCGTCAGAAAAATTAATAACTGATCATACCACGAATCTGCCTCTACCACCTGCGTTGTAAACAACTCAGCATCCGGAAATACATCAAGCGCACCAGTGGGTGTTTCTCCTGATTCCAATGGACTAAAATAATCTGCCATTGCATGCTCTTTCCCCGGAGTATGCACAATCACAAAATCAAATTCTTGTAACAAAAGCATCCACCTGGCTAATCGGCCTGTTAATAAGGGCTTCTTGATTAAATAAACCAAAGTCTGATGATCCACATGAAAAACCACCTTATTGCCCAACAAATAATGTCAAAACTTGTTAAGGGCATATACCATCACCAAAGCTTCCCTTTCCGTCACCGGATAATTTCTTTCAGCCGCAGCCAATACTCGACTGGCATAATGGACAGGTCTATACCATCCTTTGTCTTTCTGCTGCATCAAAACTGCTCCTACGGCCACATCCGATGCATCAACAAATATGTGAAAAGGTACTGACCAATCGGGTGGTTGCAAAATGGGTGCTACTGACACCATCTTTTTTAACAACTGAAACGCTTTCTCTTGAGCATCAGCCCACATAAACGGAACATCCTTCTTGGTCAAATGTGTCAGTGGTAAAGAAATGTTTGCTAAATATCTTAAGTATCAGGAACGCCACTTGATTTGGCCCACAAACCACATTACTTCTTTAACGTTGGTCGGTGCTTAAGTTGTACTTATAGCTTCAATTTTCTTAATATCGATAGCCATTCCTGCTTGTGATATAACATGGCCCAATAAAATACCACTTCTGACCACAATCACACTTTTAAATGGATTCAATACCATCCTAAACTGCCGACATCTTTCAAAACATGCTTTCAGGTGTAGTAAATGCTTAATCATTTCACCGAAGACCGAAAAATCGTTGACAAATACTTGCATAAAGTCCTACAGATAAGGTTCAAACACTTTATGCGCCACATAATTGAATGATGGTGGTCCATTCTTCAAGCCAAAACTCATGACAGTAAACACATAAGCACCAAATTCTGTAATAAATGCTGTTTTATGCTGATCCTCCTCAGCCACACTGATCTGATTATAACCGGAAAATCTATCCAAAAAACTATACATTTCATGGCCTGCTACTGCATCCAACACTACATCACAAAACCGCATAGGAAACGGGTTTGTAACCGTTGCCGCATTTAACTTTCTATAATCAACACAAATTCTGAGCTTCCCATTCTTTTTGGGGACCACGATGATAGGAGATAGCCAAGTCACCTGATTCACTGGTTTGATAAATCCGACTGCCAACAATTTATCAATCTCTCCCTTCAATTGTTTAGCAAAATTAGGATTCATTCTATATCTTTGCTGCGCCACAGGTACTGCATCCGTCTTTAAATTAATCATGTGTTGATGCAACTGCGGATCTATGCCTTTCACTTGAGTATAATCCCAAGCAAACACAACTACGTACTCTTTAAGCAAACAAATAAGATCCTCCTTAAACTTTCCTTCCAATGTTTTACCAATCCGCACCATCTTGGGTTTAGCTTCGGTTCCTAAATTAACCTCTTGAAGCTCCTCCTCCTTCACCCGCATAGAACCTGCATACTTCTGATCATACATCTTTTCCGCCCGCGCAATTATCTCTTCCTCCTGCTGTTCCATCTGTTTCTGCACCGGACTGTCTATACGTTGATCAACTATCTTTTGTAACTGGGCACCTGCCACCTGTTCACCAGGAACTGGTCCTTCTACCTTTGACCCACCACTATAATCCTTACTTAACACTCCTGCAACATCGACTTCTAATACCGGCACCACCGTTGGGTTTGCTTGCAAAAACTTTTCCTCTTCATCATCTTCAATCTCATCTGCTAAATTAATTGTCTGAGCCATAAGTGGTTTCTACTGTACCGACATATTTTTCCGTCCACGCATAGGAATCGTCAGTTGCTTTTTACCTTTGGTAATCATTATGACATTCAAGCCCCAATCCTGCTTGACTTTGGCGAGCCGAAACCAAGGTCTTCCTAACAACATTTCATACGGATATGTGGACTGAGACATTCGGATAACCACAAAATTGACCATAAATGTCATACCGAAAACGATAATTTGTTGTTGCTTCAGAATGCCAATCGGCTGTACCCGTGTTTGATCTGCCATCTTTACCTGAAAAGGTGCTGGAGCCAAAACTCCTCTACCCATTTCAATAAAAAATATGTTTAGGTAATATGTTCACTCCTGATCCTCCATCAAGCAACACTTCGGCAAATCGCCGCTGGTTATACTGCACCTGATTTACTGGTACTACAAAATCCACATCTGCTGGATCAATATTGTTAGCCAAAATTGAAGGGATCGACCTAACTTCGGGCTTTGCATGATATCCAAGTAGCTTTTTCAACAATTTCTCCCGAAACACAGGTACCAACAATAACAGTTGATCCAAGGACAACTATAATGGTGAACTAATGATTTCATGAAACCAATCATTTGCCAAGCTTTGCTGTCTCGGCGCCTTATCCTACTCCAGAATGGGAGGTATCGATTTCACACCCTGTTGTTGCTCAGTCTGACCTCCACACCTCACCTGATTAGGAGACTCCTCTCGAACCTGCTTCAAATCCTTATCTTGGATTTGCCTTTGTTCTTGCCAATCAATAGGGCCTTTATTCCTAGATCTTGTAACCGCCAACACTTCAACCTCTTTACCTTTCCCACATTTTTTACAATCACACTGCCATTGGTTATTATTCTTAACGTGCATTCGATCAGATGTACCGGGTGCATCATGGGCTCTATCCGCTTGCTCTGGCCATTCTATCAGCATGGCATTCGCCTGAGCCGCCTGCTACCCCTATTGTTGATGTTGTCCTTGTTGATTATGCTGATTATACCGAATGATGGGTATACCTCTTTCTTCATGATGCTTTACCCACAAAGGGCAATTCGGCCCTATCCAATGATCAGGAGCTGAACAATACCCACAAGGCATTACCCTTGGTGGTCGACCTTGGTGATTGCCTTGTTGGTTAGTCCCTTGCTGATTCCCTTGATCTCTCCATGGGGGTCTTACTTGTTGCTGTCTCGGAAAATTACCTCGCCCTTGGATAGGAATAGCCTGATTGGCCGCTACGTCATTTAGATTTCGATTGTCTTGCCGAGAACTTTGCCCTCTATGCTTAGGGTTATACCAACATTGTGTTGTTGTGTGTCCCTCTTTGTCACAGATATCACAAAATCGTTTCTCCTTTGGAGCTAGTATAGAATATCCATGTCTCTTTAACTTATTAATCCATTCCTCCTCTTTACTATGCTTAGCTTTATGCTTACGATGCTTTGTCCTCACCATTTCATCATCATAGTCATCAGTGTCAGAATCACTTGAACTCTTGTGCGACTCCGTTGCTGAATCCGATTCAACCTCTGAACCAGAATCAGACTACTTCTTTTTGGCTCGTCCAAACCTTCTTTCAACACATGCCGCTGCTAATACTAATACATCAAAGCCATTTGCAATGTCCAGACTGGCCACCGCATGTCTTATTGTGCTCCTTAATCCTTTCAAAAAAAATCCTGCCAACATCTCATCAGTAGGTCGTTCATTACCTTGCAACCATTCCATTAAAGTCCGGAACTTTTGAGCATAGTCTTCCACTAGCATGGTCTTTTGTCTAATGGCTCTCAACTTCCTTAATACATCGGAAGGCGTCTTTTCTTTTCTGCTATGCAAATAGTTTAAACCTCTCTCTTGACTTTACGAGAAATAGAAGATTACAAACAGGGAACTTTATCTTGCAAACATTTTCTGTTCTTTCTTTGATAAACTTGACACCGCAAATTACAGTATTGCAAATTATCGAACTTCATAGTTAGAGTTTGATTACACCACAAGGTTTCAACACTAACATGTCTGCGTAATGGTTTCTGCAGAATCTGTTCAAAGTCCTCTGAAATTCCTGTTAGGAGAACTTCTCTTTCTTACAGTTGTTGCGCTCTTTCTTCTAGTAACTTCTTCTCTTCTCAATCTATCGCCCTCTTCCTTCTGGTAACTTCTCTCCCTTTCGGTTTTCGTGTGCCTTCCTATTGTAACTTCTCCCCCCCACGGTTGTCGTGCACCTTCCTTTTGTAACCTCTCCCTTGCGACGTGTCCTTTTTAATCTCAACATAGCCATCTTTTTTCTTTTTATTTTATTTTATTTTTCCAGATTTCCCTGCCTTCAACAAACATCCATATACCTATTTTTGTATGAATAAACTCAATGCCCAAGAAATAGCACAGCACCCCAAGATCTTTCATGTAGAATTCCTGTATAAGAAGTTGCTTTACCTCTTTGATGCTTTCTTCATTATCACTATATGCAAGGAAGGTTGATGCTATCATCAACCTTCCTTGCATATAGTGAATGATCTGCATTACACATAGAAAACCCAATGTTGGTTAAGTAATCAGCAATCCTTGCATGCCATGCACGTGGAGCTTGCGTCAGCCCATACAAAGCCTTTTGCAACCTGCAAACATATTCTGGATGCTTTGAATCCTCATATCCTTGTGGCTTGTCCATATATACTTCTTCCTGTAACTCACCATGTAGGAAAGCATTCTTCACATCCATTTGATGCAAGGTCCATCCTTTTGCTGTAGCTAATGCAACAAGTGTTTTGACAGTAGACATTTTAGCTACATGGCTAAATATTTCCTCATAATTAATGCCATATGTCTGTGCATATCCTTTAGCTACCAATCGTGCTTTGTACCTGCTTATGCTACTATCATCATTATGCTTTACCTTGTAAACCCATTTACAACCTACGGGGTTCTTTCCTTGTGGCAATGGAACCAGCTTCCATGTATCATTCCCATAAAGTGCAACCATCTCCTCATCCATAGCTTTTTCCCAATATGCATTTCCAATTGCATCTTCAAAGCAAGAAGGTTTAACATCTTGTATTACCTTTGTCATGTAGGCACGATGACGAGCCATGTAACTATCATATGTCAATCATTGCATTGAATTCCGCATCCTCCCTGATCTTCTTGGTCCTGGGTCACTTCTCCTTGTATCATCTACATGTGCCCTTCTTACTCTTGGAGTCTTCACAGAGGGAAATCCAAGTTCCTCATCAAGACTCTTTTCTGAACCGCTTAAATCTCCATCAACGTCTTCAAAGTCTGCACATGTTTTATGAACTGCAAAAGACTTTTCTTTACCTTTCTTGGATGTATTTGATGAATTTGCTGGACTACAATTTCCATGCAATCTTCCACTCCATGGATTTGAGTTGGAACTATTGCTTGGTGATGCATCCAATCCACTCAAAACTTGAGATTCTGCACTTGATTTTTTAGCATTTTCTTTGTCATTTGGTTCAAGATTCAGTCCTTCTTTGGCATCTACATAGAAGCTTGACATTTCATCAAAGACCACATCTCTGCTCACCTTTACCTGTTGTGTGAGTGGGTTATAAAATTTATATCCCTTTTGCTCAAGGGAGTATCCAATGAAGACACATTTTTCTGCTTTTGGATCAAGCTTCATCCTCAACTCATCTGGAACATGTACATATGCAATACTACCAAAAACTTTCATATGTGATAAGTTTGGCTTTTTATCTGTGAACTTCTCTTCAGGTGTAACTTGATGTACAACAACAGTTGAAGTTCTGTTCACAATGTATACAGTTGTATGCACAACTTTTGCCCAATAACAATGAGGCAAATTCTTTTCAGCCATCAAGGCTCCTGCTATTTCTGTAATATGTCTATTTTTGCATTCAGCAACACCGTTGTGTTGTGGTGTGTACCTGCATGAAAACTGACGTAGAATTCCATGACTTTTAAGAAAATTGCTGAAATCATTTGACATGTATTCACCTCCTCCATCAGATCTTAATGTCTGAATATACTTCTGTAGCTCAAGCGTAAGCACCACCTCCTTTACTTGTCAATCCGCGGAGACGTGAGGACCGGTATGAAGACCACGAGCAAGTGAAGGCACAAGTGCATGAGTGAAAGCACACAAACATGCACACACATACACACACACGCGCACAAAGTAAGATCAAAGAGAGGAACAATGGAAAGCTTAGATTGCAAAAGAGTTCTCTTACAAAGGTTCTATTCACTAACAAGCTAACCTCAAAAATGAGCTCTCTAGCTCTTTTTATACTTTTTTGACTAGTTTTGGCCCTGTCCAGACCTAGTGTCCGGCCTAGTTAAAAATTAGGTTCCAGGGCTTATTTGAGGGCTCAAACGAAGTCTAAAAATTATGAAAATTGGTACGATGGTACTTCTAATACTCCTCAAGCTCGAGGACTCCTCGGCTTGAACAAAATGGAGTTACTAAAAATAGATAATGGTATTTACAATGGTTTCTAGTGATGAAAATCATTATTTTTGTAGGGGATTCTTCTGAAAATTTGACATACACTTCTTGGAGCTCCCTACTTGCTCTCTCTTCTTCTATGTCCACTTCTTTGATGTGCTTCCATGCTTTGTCCTTAACCTTGAGCTTCAACACTCCCCCCCCTCTCGAGTCTGTCGTCCCTGACAGACCCTTGTTGTAGTGGTTGTTCCAAGTAGTGCCTTGAGAGGGAGTGTCTCTTCTGTATGAACACAAGTCGTCCGACGTTCTTCATCTATCATTGTGAGTCTTTGCAGGTTGTAGTCTCTTGGTATGTGCTTCTGCCTTGTATTCCAGCATGACTGTGTCGTTGTGAGTCTCCGTTGATGTTTTCTAGATCTTCCAAAGTTGATCTTCATAGTAGTCATGCCAAGTACTCATAACCCATATTGAGTGATGGGTAAGTGTGTTCGTGCATGGGTTGAAAAAAGTATGTGCCTTGTGCACGGCCTTGTAATGTAGCCCTACGCATGCTTACTTGGAAAATGCATTGGAAGAAGTATGGTGCAAAAATTGCGGGTCTTGAGCTAAGTGCTCAAGGGTATGCTGACGAAGAGGTTTCCTAAACTATCATGGTTATGGTGTTTCGAGAGTAAAGATACGTACCATGGCGAAGGTTGATGGATGTTTGCCTCTTCGTGTTGTACACTCGGCCTTTGGGATGGAACCTTGTTGATGAATGTCCATGTTGATTGTCCACTGATGAGATCTTTTGAGTGGTGGATCCCCTCTCCTCTTTTCAAAGCAACATTTGTCACTAACAATGTGCATTTCTGAGCTTGGGCTCATGCACGTTCACTTCCCTATATTGACACTCAGAGGAATATTGGACACGTGCCGGTTTCTAAGAGATTACCATGCTGATTGACATAGACCATTCACCAGTGCTACTGTTCCATACTGGTTCAGGAAATACTGAGAATTGAACTGCTTTATATTCCTTGGCAAGCAACATCGGGTAACTACACCAAGCTGAGTTTCACATATGCTCTTTAGCTCACCATATGCAAGAGTCTTGTCCTCCAGAACTACCTTTTGCAGATATCTCCTTGGATGCTCTGGTACATGAAGTAGTTAAGCATCACGCAAGTTGCGGACCTTCAAGCTCTTCATTCCTACCATGGTAAGAGAAAATCATAGTTGTAGATGCCATGTTCATGCCAAATTCCTGTCCTCTACCAGATAAGGCAGCAATAATCTCACTGCTGGCCGAGACACACTGGGAACAAGCTTTCTCCCACTTCTCCTTTTTTTTTTTCTTTTTTTTTTTTTTTTTTTTTTTTTTTTTTTTTTTTGGAGGAACAGGATATCACAAAACAAGAACACAAAAGTTAGTATCAATCGAAATGTTCGACATATGTCACTGTGCTCTTGTGCATGGGATTCTCAAGTGTGTCTATGCACGGCCGTGTAATGTGGCCCTATATTAATGCATACTTTGGAAATGCATGACCTAAATGGTGCAAAAGACAGGGTTGTGCAAGGAGCACATGGTTGTTGCTCGTTCGAGGCTTTGGATGTTAGTTGTGGAGGTTGATGCCGGCCTTAGTGGAGGTATCCATTGAGTCTCGAACTGATGTAATCCTCCTTACGGGAGTCCATTTTAGAACATCATTTGGCACTGTAGAGGTCACTTCAGGCGTCTTTCTCTTTGGATGCTTTCTGAACTGTGGTATCCAGTGTGGTTGATGCTTTGGTTCGGTGGAGGCTACTTGAACTTTTGGCTTCCAAACCCATATCCTTTTTGCATGTCTTCCTACTAATGTTGAAGAGCTGATTTGATCTTCCTTTGGTCTCTGTACGTGGTTCTTACCCTTTTCTCTTTTTGGCCTCTTTGTTGAAACCTTTTGCATGTAGGAGAACAAAGGTTGTTGTGGTTGTAGGATTTTCTTAGGTACCCACATCTGTAATTGCCCTTGTTGAGCTGCACCTAACTTCTTAGGCACCCAAACTTGTTGGATATCTTGTGATGGAGCTTGTCTGAGCTGCTTCCTTCGTCTTCTGGCTTGGTTAGTGTGCATGGATGGGATTTGTGGGGGTAAGGCTGGTGGTTGCTCTCCTTTGCGTACCCAGATCTGCTTCATGCCCAGAACCGCTTTTTTATCGAATGGTGTCTTTCTATTTGATGTAGCAGTTGTCGTGAACGGTTGTGTTTGCTTGTGTGGTGGGCTCACTACTGTGGCTACTTGAGTCTTTGGAGAAGAAAAAAGATCCACCCGCCTTCGAACCTGGTCTTCCACGATTGACTCCTTCTGCATCATAGAGATTTGGACACATACAACATCTTCTTTCATATGATTAGTCTTGGAAGAACTAAGAGAGTGTGTGGTGCCATGATCTAGGAGCATGCAGTTCTCTAATTCTAATGTAATGCATTGTTCATGTACCCAAACTTGAAGAATTTGACTTCTTAGGTTTAAGTTAACTGCATGGTCATAGATCCAATCTTGACCCAAGACAAGTGGTTCTGTAAGGTTCTCATCTTGACATACTAGCGCTTTGACTTTCATTGGAACATCTTGAAGGTAGATGGGAAGTTCCACCTCGCCCAAACAAGGGGTTTCCACACCTCCCAATCCTATGAGATAAGCTTCTATGGGATTGATGTTCAACCCCAAGTCTTGGCAGTAGGAAAGTTTAACTGCACTACTTGCTGCACCTGAGTCAATCAATGCTTTCACCGTCCTTGCACCCTTCCCTTGTCCTATCTCTATGGTCACAAAGGGTCTTCGGTCAATGACCTGAGAAGTCGCAATGCTTGACTTTTGACACATATCCATGTGATATTTTGGGGCTTTTGAGTTGACATCTAGGCCTAATCGCCTTAACTTATTTTGCCTAATACGCTCTCTGGCCTCTTCCTGTGCTTCTTCTCTCACTCTTAACTCTTCTTCTTTTCGCTTCTTCGCAGTGTTGAGTCTCATTAGCATATCCTCAGTAAGAGGTTCTTGATATAGCTTGACTCTACAGCCACTAATATAGTTTGGCAAGATATCTCCTTCTAGAGTGGCCAACTGAACTGCACCACTAGTGGAAATTCTATTAATGATCATGGGTCCATAACCTCTTTTTTCCAACTTACGGGCATGTTGTTTTAGTGTGTATACCAACACTAGATCTCCCTCTTTCAATCCCTTATCCTTGATGTGTGCATCAAAGTATGCCTTTTGCCTCTTCTTTGCAGCGTAGATGCCCGCTGCCGCTCGTAGCCTCGTTTCACCCAAGCGTTCGAGATCAAAGATCCTAGAGGACAATTCATGCCCATTCCACCCATACTCTTGTGCTACTTTTAAGGCAGGGATTAAGAAATCTAATGGTAGCACAGCGTTCTGTCCGAAGACCATCTGAAATGGGGTGGCATTGAGTACCGTTTTGTAGGCAACTCGATAAGCCCAAACAGCATGATGAAGTTGTTTGTCCCAATCAGAGCGTTTATTATTTACCAATTTTGTCAATACGTTACAGAGGATCTTATTGGTACTCTCGGCTTGTCCGTTGGCTTGTGGATGATAGGGGGCGGATTTCTTATGTATCACCAAGAATTCTTGGAGAAGATTTTCAATGACTTCATTCAAGAAGTGTGTGCCTCTATCGCTCACCAACTCTATTGGTAGTCCATATCTCGTGAACACATTCTCGAATAAGAACTTAGCCGTAGTCTGAGCATCATTCTTTGTTGTGGCTTTGACTTCTACCCACTTTGTAAGGTAATCTGTGGCTACAATGATGTACTCTGCATGGGAGTTTCTAGCTGGGGGGTTAATAGGACCTATGAAGTCTATGCCCCACTTCGAAAATGCACGTCCTCCCATCATTGGCCTCAAGGGCATCTCGTCTTTTCTCACTGGATATTGTGCACGTTGGCAAGTGTCACATTTCTTCACATAGGTATGTGCATCCATATGAAGAGTGGGCCACCAAAGTCCTGAGAATAGAATGGTTTTAATCACTCGGTCAGGGCCAAAATGTCCACCTGCAACACCACTGTGTGCAGTCTCTAAGACCCTTAAATAGTCTGATTCATGAACGCACAGTCTTAAGTAACCATCTTTACCTCTTCGGTATAGGTTTTCTCCTACTAAGGCATAGCCTTGAGCCTCTTGCTCCATATTTCGTCTTCTTGCTAGACTGGCCTCTTTGGGTAATCTTCCCGATCTCATAAACTCTACCAATGGAGTACTCCAATCTGGAATTAATGATACTTGATAAAGGGTCGCATGCTCCACTGGTGGTTTCTCTCTACACATTGGACAATTCTTGATCCACTCATGTATTTCTTTGTCCATGCTAGGCCAATACACTCCTAAACGTTTCAAATTATGCAATGTTCGTTGTTTAGAATAGTGATTTCCTAGCAATCCCTCATGAGCTTGCTGCAACCAACTACTATGTTCATCATCCTCGACACAACAAGCTAATACACCCTCAGTATCTTGTTTGTACATGCTTCCTGCCAATATGTGATATTTTTGTGATTTTACAATTTCTTCTTGTGATGTTTTCACATTCTTATTTGCAGGGCCGAAGGTTAGGACTGGTACCAACTTATTTGCCCATTTAGGAACAACTTCCAAATTGAACAGATAAGCATCAGGTAGTTCATCAGACACTCCTTGTGGTGACTCTCCTGAAGTAATGCGAGAAAGGTGATCTGCCCGAAGGTGGGTTCTACCTTTCCTGACAACAACTTCAAAGTCATACTCCATTAGTAAGAGGAACCATCTTACTAAGCGTCCAGTATTGCAAGGTTTATTGACCAAATATAACAAAGCTTGATGATCAGTGAAAAACTTGAACTTGTTGGCCAATAAATAGTGTCTAAACTTCTTTACAGCATATACCATGCCTAACCCTTCTCGCTCGGTTGTGGTATAATTTCTTTCGGCTGGGTTTAGTTGTCTACTAGCATATGCTATGGGCAAATCTAAATTCCCTTCACTTGTGGGTTGTGCTAGCACACATCCTATGGCATGATTGGATGCATCCACATGGACATGGAATGGCTTATTCCAATCAGGAGTGGTCAATATTGGTGCTGTGCACAAACGTTTCTTCAGTTCATTGAAAGAATTCTCGCATTCGTCATTCCACTCAAAATTAGACAACAAGGCATAAAGGGGTCTAGCTATGATCGCGTACATGTGGATAAACCTACGGTAATATCCACAATGGCCCATAAAGGCTTGTACCTCTTTAACATTCCTTGGCCTTGGCAGCTCCGCTATGGCTCGTACCTTATCTTCATCCGTTGAGATTCCGTTCTTAGAAACAATATGACCGAGGATTTTACCTTGACGCACCATGAACACACACTTTTCTGGGTTCAGACACACTCGATATTCTCTACACTTGTTGAAGATCTGTCTGAGCTCAGGGATGTGAAATCTTCTTTCTTGGGAATGAGCACATAAATCATCCACATACACTTCTAAGCTCTTTCGCAAGAACTCTTTGAAGACATGACACATGAGCCTTTGGAATGTTGCAGGTGCATTGGTGAGCCCAAATGGCATCACCCGAAATGCAAAGATTCCCCACTCTGTAGCAAAAGCTGTTTTGTGTTGATCTTCTGGGGCAATGGCTACTTGATTGTAACCTGAAAATCCATCAAGGAAGCTATAAACTTCCTTGCCTGCAACACGCTCCAATAGGTGTTCTGTGATTGGAAGTGGATAACTATCTCTAATCGTAGCGGCATTAACTTTTTTAAGGTTAATACACACTCGCAACTTCCCGTTCTTCTTGGGTACCACAACAATGGGGGACACCCATTCGGTATGCTCAATCTCATAGATGAATCCAGCCTCAATCAACCTATCAATTTCTTCTTTGATTTTGGCTGCATAGGTATCATTATATGTGTAGGGCTTCTGTTTGGTGGGCTTAGCATCAGCAGTCATGGGGATAGTATGAGAGCAAATTCTTGGATCTACCCCTTTCAAGTCTCTATAATGCCATGCAAACACATCCCTATATTCCCTTAATAGAGCTATGAGCTCCATTTCTTCTCTTGCACTTAGGTCATCTCCTATATATGTGCATCTCTCTTCGTTCTCTTCAATGGTCACTACAATCTTCTTGGTCTTTTCTTTATTATCATATGATTCTCCTATGATGGCCTCTCTCTTAGGCATTCGTACCAAAATTTTGCGGTCGTCAACTTCATATTTCTTGAAGTTTTCTGGTACTTCAAACAATGATTCCTCCTTTTCTTGTTTCACTGCTTTTCTTTTCTTTTTCTTTTGACTACTCTCACTTCCATCCTTTGAGTTTACTGTTTTAATACTTGTGAGAGGTTCTTCTTCTTTCTGGGTGAACACTCCTATATCTTCTAGATAGTGCTGCTCTGAGTTAAAGCAACTATCCATCACAATAGACTCCAGATCATCGTCATTCTCTTCTTCTTCTATGACATCACTAGGGTCACATTCCTCTAGCAAGGGTTGACACATGAACACTGAGATATCATAACCCTCCTCATCACAATGAGGTGTCCACTGTTCCTCATTGACAGCAATGTCCATGGTGGCTAAGATTTCTGGCCAGCCATGAGGCTCAAACTCCTCATCTGGAAAGATCATCGGTGTGTAGGCTGGGTCTCTAACTGGTCTATCTCCTAGTGAAGTTCCTTCTTCCCTTGCCTTTAAACGTTTTTCCTCTTCCTTTGCGACTTTGCACATCCACAAATGAGTATCTTCATGCAGCCATGATGGATCAGGTGAACTTTCAGAATGCACAGAGATGGAATCTTCTTTCACTTTGTGGATAGAATTCCACTGTAGGGGTGGTACATCTCTGAAGGTGTAATCCTTCAAATTGACCTTGGTGGTAACCCCTAAGTGCTGTAAGTACAAGGAGTTAGTTCCCCAATCCTGTACTATTTGCAATTGTCGTAGGAAGGGTCTTCCTAGGATCATCTCATAGACATTATTTTTCTCAAAGTCACATATAGCAAATGTGTGCTCAAACTCTACACCACAAGTGGTTAGAGTGATCCCTTCTAGCAATCCTAGAGGTCTTTCAAAATGACCATCAGCCATTTGAAGCTTCATTCTAGTTGGTCTTAATGTGGGCTTGCCCCATTGCTTCCACAAGGAGGTGGTCGCAATAGCAACACCAGCACCTGAATCTATGATTGCTTTGGTTGTGTAACCTTGGTAGGTGATGGGAAGATAAGTATTACCTTCTTCACCCTCACACATGTCCCCTATTTTGTCTAGAGGTATCTCTGGTACCCTTTGCTTGGAGCCTGCTTTTGGCATGTTGGAATCAAGTTCTGGAACCTGATCCTTCACATGATTCCAGAGCTCAGGTTTTGCTTTGAGCAGCTCTTCTACAGTGAGATGACACTGAACCTTAGTGTTCTTCATGACATCCGTGTTCCTTGGAACCACTGAGTCTTCATTTCTTACTAGTATTGTGGGAGCTCTAATCTGGAGAGATTCAGATTCCCATGGGCCTGGAAATTGAGGCAGTTCTTCTAAGGTATTAGATTCAAAATCTAATCTTTCGTCTTCTTGTTCTGCTTCATCTTCGTAAATAGATGGAATGTCTTGGGGAAATTGATCATGAAGATCATCAATCTCAGGAATAGGAGGGGAATTACCCTTCTCCTTGGCCCATTTCTCCTCTTGTATTTCCCGCAAGAACTCTTGAGAGTACTGTTGAATAGAAGGAGGTATTCCAGCATCCGTGGAATTAGGAACATAAGCTCCCCTTGGTGGTGAGCTTCCTCTTTCAATAACTGGTTGAGCCTGTGGAGGTAGAGAAACTTGTGGTTTATTTACCAACTGCTCTAATCGTTCTAGTAAGCCCTGGAAATGCAAATCCGATTTGATAGAGTTTGTCTGATTGAACTTTTGACTAGTCTCAAGTATGGCTTGAGCTTGTTCTACCATTTTCATGCACATTTTCATCCGTTCAATCTCTAAATCTGCTCTAGGGTAACTCTTGTCTAGGTTTGCCGCTGTAGGCCCTTCTTGAAGTCGAGCCTGGTAGGCTTTGAACATCATGTCCAAGCCTTCTGGGGTTGGATCTGCAAGAACAGACCCTGGTTGCGGTCTATTTACAATGGGTGGTGGGGTGGGATGAGGTGGAGTGGATGGAGTTTCGGCATGCGAGGGGCTTTGAGATGCAATGTCTTCTATTTTTGTTTTCGCTTCTTTTAAGCTTTCTTCTAGTTCCGATAACTTTTTATTCCACTTGCGATTGGCCTTCTCTCGGGTATCCTTCCATGTTCTTGTTTTCCTCTTACTAGGCTCTCCCGATTCACTCGACTCTGATTGTTCTACTGGTTTATCCTGTTTTAAGGCTTGTGCTCTAGTGACAGCTTGTATAGGAGCCACATTGCTACTACTTGAACTTGGGTCTGCCACTAAGCCTACCACATTAATGGGTGTAATCTTGGGTGCACTAGAGGGGTTTCTTGGACAATCTCTGGGGAGATGGTCTTTGCCACAATCAGGACAAAAAGCCTGTATTGTGATAGCCTGTCCTTGACTCGGAGATGGTGGGTGGGGACAGTCACGAATGAAATGGTCACCATGACATCTGAAACAAGATCCTCTAGGGGCTTGTGGTCTCATTTGTCTCAACTGGGGCCTAGGGTTAGGATTTGTGTACATGACATTGGAGTATTCTGGCTCCCAATTTTGCTCCATAGGCGGTGCCTCATATTGATACGAGTAAATCTCACTATGTTCAGGTGACTCTGTGTAATGAGCATGTGGACTACCTTCATGGGAGTAGTCTGAACTATGAGCATGAGAGTCATTATCTGGTATCAATGGGGTTAGTGGCACCAAAGCTCTATTTGGATTTTCCTCTCCCACAGCATACTTGACTGGAATCACGTTGGCTGGAGCTGGTGGTTGGTTTACCAAGACAGGTTGTGGCCTATATGGTACCTGATATTGCTGTTGTGGTCTGTAATATGGCTGTTGGTATTGATTCTGATACCTACCTTGTGGGTAAGGTTGCTGATAATTTTGTCTAACAGCCTGCCTATTGTAGGGACAATCTTGAGCCGTGTGGTTTGTGTATTTTCTCTCAATAGTGCAATATGGAGCATTCCTTTCTCTAATGTTTTGGTTTTGCATTGGGCATACGTTAGCCATGTGGTCACCTCCGCAAGTATAGCACCGATTCAATGGAGTGACTCTCTGTGTTTGTTGATTTTGGACTCCCAGCTTCTTGGCCACTTGCTCAGCTATCTCTTCTATTTCTGTGGAGATCTTTGAAGTATGACTAGTAGAACTATCCGAATCTTTGTAGAGTTTGGCCAACCCCAACTCCTCACCCAAGTTATCTTCTATGTCGATGCACGTCCGCACGCACTCTTCTATGGATCTAGGCTCTTTCAAGTACACATATGATCTTAATTTTGTGCTCAGTAGGCCATCTAAGAACAAAGCCACTTGTTTAGCTGGTGTGGGTAACTCTGGAGTAGGGCATCTTTCTAGGTACTGTCTGAACCTTCTACCTGCTAGTCGCACTGTTTCTTGGGGTGTCTGCTTGAAACTATGGATCAGGGACGATGTGTTATGCCTGATACCACTCTTGGAAAATTCTACAATGAATTCGTCTAGCAGTTGACCTATATCGCGATAGCTGCTTCTACTCAATGGTTGAAACCAAGCTAAGGCAGTGCCTTTAAGGGTCAAACCAAATGCCTCGTACTGGGTGAACCAGTCCTCAATTTGTTCGGCTCTCAGCACTTGTTTGTACTCGGCCACATGATCATAAGGATCCCCTGTCCCATCGAAATAGTTCTTCATTGCCTTGATCACGTGAATGGGTCTAAGGGTTCTTGGGTACTCCCGGGGTCTAAGCAAAGGAAAATCCTGTTCATCTCTTTGTTGCCTATGTGCTTGATGTCTCTCCCTTTCAGGTCTTTCATTTTCAAATCCTGACCTATTCCTGCCCACGGTGTGTGCAAAACTTACCTCAGGTCTCTCTCTAGTTCTTTCTCTCTGGGCTTCATGAGCCTGGGATGATCCTACCCCTTGGAGGCCATGGGAAACATTGGATCTTGGTGGGGGGAAAATCATTTCATTCTTCCAAGTATATACATGTCTATCATGTTCTGTTACCAAGAAAATTTTCTCTGATGTGTTATCCAGGTAGACAACTTTGCCTGGTATCTCAGGATCTTTGAATTCATAGATGATAACTATGCCCAATTGGCTAGGTTGATCTGGCTTGAACCTCCAAAAGGCTTCCTCTGTTTCTCTATTCAAAAATAGTTCTATGCTTTTGTTATCTTGAGGGATCCAGTCTGGAGTGATCACTCGAGTCAAAACTGACTTGCCTCTAGGAGTCTGGGGTCCTTGTCCTATATTTCCTTGTTCTAGGTCTCCTATCTCATTCTCATGAATGATATTTCCAAACTCATCGGTCCTATCTGGTTGGTTGGTAACCACATACATGGTTCCTTCCTTATCAATGTATGACCCCTCTTCGAACTTGACCACCGGGTGTTCAAGTCCAAAGGATTGATCTGGATTTTTGAGTTGGACCACTGATCGCCTCAGACCATCCTCATAGATGCGAGCACCTAATTGGTTGGTCCGAATATATTCCAACTGTGTCTTATAGGGACCTTCCGGTGTTTGTAGATGGGCAGTCCCTGAGCCACCTGCAGGTTTTCCCATACTAAAAGACATTTCTGAATCACTTGTGTCTGATCTGAGTAAAAGATGACCACTTAGTTGTTGTGCCCAAGACTTGGATGTATGGTTGACACTAGCCTCAGAAGATCTAATGCTTTGTTTATCCTTGCCTAAGTGTCTACCAGATCTCAGGTTCATAAGCTTTAGTCAAGAGTCCAAATTTTCCCTTTGGTATGGTTCACAATTCTTTAGAGCCCCCTTGGTTCCCTAGTCCCACTTGAGGGTCAACTTCAAATTATCCTATCTCAAAATCAACGCATTATTCTTGAGAAAAACAGTTGAGATCGTGTAGGATTTGAAACGAGCTTTCCAACAAGCTATAGAGCTCAAAAAATGGACTTTGGATGAGAAAGTTATGTCAAATCAGGCTCCTGGGGGTCAAAACAGGCAAACAGGACCTTTGGAGAAAATCGCGATTTTGTGAACTTTCTGAAAATCGCGATGCTGTGAAGTCAAAAAAATCGCGATGTTGAGCACAAAATCGTGTTTTTGAAAATCGCGATTTTGAGCAGAAAATCGTGATTTGAAAATCGCGATGTTGATCACAAAATCGTGTTTCTGAAAATCGCGATTTTGATCACAAAATCGTGTTTCAGAGAATCGCGATGTTGATCACAAAATCGTGTTTCTGAAAATCGCGATTTTGATCACAAAATCGTGTTTCAGAGAATCGCGATGTTGATCACAAAATCGTGTTTCTGAAAATCGCGATTTTGATCACAAAATCGTGTTTCAGAGAATCGCGATGTTGATCACAAAATCGTGTTTCAGAGAATCGCGATGTTGATCACAAAATCGTGTTTCTGAAAATCGCGATGTTGATCACAAAATCGTGTTTCTGAAAATCGCGATTTTGACTCAGAGAATCGTGATTCACAAAGTCGTGTTTTTCACAAAATCGTGTTTTTGACTGAAAATCGTGTTTTCTCAGAATCGTGTTTTTGACATGAAAATCGCGATTTTGAGCAAAAATTCGTGTTTTCTCAAAATCGTGTTTTTGACTTGAAAATCGCGATTTTGTCCCACAGAATCGTGTTTTTCTCAGAATCGTATTTTTGGCTGAAAATCGTGATTTGTGAGAATCGCGATTTTGAGCAGAAAGTCGTGTTTTTCACAAAATCGTGTTTTTTTGCTAAAAATCGTGATTGGTGAGAATCGCGATTTTGAGCAGAGAATCGTGTTTTTTGAAAATCGTATTTTTCACATGAAAATCGCGATGTTGAGCACAAAATCGTGTTTTTGAAAATCGCGATTTTGAGCAAAAAATCGTGTTTTCACAGAATCGCCTTTTTCACAAAATCGTGTTTTTGCTGAAAATCGTGATTGGTGAGAATCGCGATTTTGAGCAGAGAATCGTGTTTTTCAGAGAATCGCGATTTTGAGCAGAGAATCGTGTTTTTTTTTTTGAGAAAAACACAGAATCGCGATTTTTTCAACCAACTTTTAGGCGGGAAAACTGAAAATCGTGATTTTTCAAAAAATTTTGAATTTTCACAGAATCGCGATTTTCATCACAGAATCGCGTTTTTTTGGCGGGAAATTCAAATTTCTGAGCGCCGGCTATGGCGAGCTCCGTATGAGCAGAAAATCATGAAAAAAATACAGCGCTTGCTCTCCCTTGCACCTCCTAACTCCTTCCCACACAATAATGCATGAAAAATGGTATGAAGATGGTGAAAATGCACTAAAAAACAAGAATTTTCTATGAAGAAGAAGATGGGAGAAGGTGGAGATGATGATGATGATGAAGATGAAGAGGAAAAAACAGAAAATGAACTGAAATGACAGTTTTTTTACCTTCCAACGTCGCAAATCTACGATCTTACCATCACAACGCTCGTCCTCGAAGCTCTCTCCCCGGCAACGGCGCCAAAATTTGGTGTAGCTCAAGCGTAAGCACCACCTCCTTTACTTGTCAATCCGCGGAGACGTGAGGACCGGTATGAAGACCACGAGCAAGTGAAGGCACAAGTGCATGAGTGAAAGCACACAAACATGCACACACATACACACACACGCGCACAAAGTAAGATCAAAGAGAGGAACAATGGAAAGCTTAGATTGCAAAAGAGTTCTCTTACAAAGGTTCTATTCACTAACAAGCTAACCTCAAAAATGAGCTCTCTAGCTCTTTTTATACTTTTTTGACTAGTTTTGGCCCTGTCCAGACCTAGTGTCCGGCCTAGTTAAAAATTAGGTTCCAGGGCTTATTTGAGGGCTCAAACGAAGTCTAAAAATTATGAAAATTGGTACGATGGTACTTCTAATACTCCTCAAGCTCGAGGACTCCTCGGCTTGAACAAAATGGAGTTACTAAAAATAGATAATGGTATTTACAATGGTTTCTAGTGATGAAAATCATTATTTTTGTAGGGGATTCTTCTGAAAATTTGACATACACTTCTTGGAGCTCCCTACTTGCTCTCTCTTCTTCTATGTCCACTTCTTTGATGTGCTTCCATGCTTTGTCCTTAACCTTGAGCTTCAACAACTTCCCTATCTACTTTTCCACCATAGCTTTAAAATTATGGAAGTGAGTGAATACCTCACTCTTCTCTTTCATGAAATATACCCACACTTTCTCTATATGGTCATCAATGAAAGTAACATGAAACCTGCAACCGCCCATAGATGTGGTCTTTGTAGGACCCCAAACATCTGTATGTACTATTTCTAGCACATTCTCACTAACATGCTTGTCATGTGGGGACAACAATCTTGACTGTTTACCAAATTGACATGTTGCACATACCTTTTGCATCTCTCAAACCTTGAAATTTGGTAGTCACTAAACGATCTCCTTTGACTACATCAGTTTTAGCCTTTGCAGATTTGCATCTCCAATTCGTTTGCGCCAGATCTCTATATCAGCAATAACTCCTCCACCTTTTGTAAACATGGCTGCATTCATTTCAGGAACTTTCACATTTAAGGTGAACATCCTACCTACTTTGTTTCCTTTGGCAACCAATCGTCTATCCTGCTTGTATTCTTCTACATATAATCCATCAACATTGAACCTAACGTCTAATCCTTGGTCAACCATTTGTCCAACAAAAACTAGATTCTTTGCTATGTTTGGAACATGCAGCACATCAACAAGATGTTTTACCTTCCTGTCCTCCATAGACAATGCTATGTTTCTTGATGCTCGATAGGATGCGATGTATCATCACCTATTTCAACATATCCACAAACTGGCAGTTTCTGCAAACTACTAAACCATTCTACATGATTGGTCATGTGATTTGAAGCACCTGAATCAACTTACCAGACATTATCATTTGATTTTGAAATACCAGTAGACATCGTATTCATCATGTGATGTTGAACCATGAATAGCTTCTCAGAATCATCTACACTTATGGATGCATAGTTGTTTTGCTGCCTTCTATTATTTTGATTCTTCAACCTACAATCACGTTCAAAGTGTCCAGGTTTACCACAATTCCAGCATCCTTTATTATCATTACCTGAATCATTTCTTTGGAAATTTTTGTGACCTCTTTGGCTCCCCCTGCCTCGAAACTGTCCTCTTCCTCTTGCATGATTTTGTTGTTGACCTTGGTCTTGGTTAATGTTTCCTCTTCCACTTCCGAAACCTCTATCTCTGCCTCTTCCATTGCTAGAGTAGAATACCTGCTCAGAACTGGGCTTTACATGGGAGTTTGAATCACCAAGATTCTTTTCTTCAATAATCAACATGGATACCAAATCAGCAAAATTTGAAATATTTTCTTTGGTCTATATAGACATTCTGAACTTCTTATATGTAGCTCCTAAATCATGAAGGCACACTTCCACCTTATCATCATCATCTACATTCATGATGCAAGTGACTCATATATGCTTTTGATTTTCAAAGTGTAGTCACTTACCGACATGCTCTTCTTTTCCAATGTATGCAGGCTCGTTCTTGAGTTGCAATTTCCATGCCTTTGTATTAGTCTCATTCAAAGTGACCAAACTGTTCCAAGCCTCTTTTGGTGTCTTGGCATCTTGTATGTGCCCAATCATGCTATCCTGTATGCTAACAGATAGTCAATACATTACCTTTTGTACTCCTTGATTCCATTCCGCATATGCTCTTAACTAGTTCGTAGTCTGATTCCTCTCTGGTAACTATGGAGCATTTCCGTTCTCTTGTTCGATGTACTTCCAATAGCCTTTTCCCATAAAAAAATTTGTCATTGTGAATCTCCAAGCATGGAAGTTGTTCTTGTCCAGCTTATCGCTGATAAGCTGACTCATTCCATCTGCGTTTGCCATTTCTGTAGCAATTCAGAACACTGCAAAACACTACAAGCAACACTTCTGCTTGAACAATGTTGCACTATGAGGTGACAATTCGATCTCAGAAAAACATAGTTTTCGTGTATCAACAGTGCACTGAATTTCTTGAAATTCTGGATCTGGAATATATGAGTGTTTTCAAACACAGTGCAAGTTACAATATCTGAAATTGACCTGGTTTTTCTATGGGCCCCACCTTGGAAGCTCGAAATGGAGGTCGCGATGGCTCCAAAATTTCGATCTGACAAAAACAAGTGATCCTAAAGGGCTAACTCTCAAAAATATTTTGAGGTCTTCTACCTTGAAGCCAATTTTCGTAGCAAATGGAGATCATTTGTGAATCGCATTTTCTCCATGCCTTGCCATGTAGTCTTCACTGTCGCCTTCTCCACGAGCTCTCTACAGCCACGCTGGCTCTGATACCATGTCATGAGGAAGGAGATAAGGAAGAGAGATCACATACACACTCTCACTCTCAAGAAGAAGCACACACACAGATTGAGGCAAGGAAGAATGATCTTCTTATTCTTCTTCTATTACATAAAAAGGAATGTACAAGAATGACCTAAAAAACAAGAATACAACAAGTGCAATATATAAAGATCAGTAGATAAGGAAAAAACTAATGTCTGCAAATGAGTGAGCTGGTAAGGAACAAATGTGCCATCACTCTCCGTAGATAAATCTAATAAAGCTCAATGAAGTATCCCTAACATATACTAGCATGACCGCTATACATGTCAGAGAAACGAAAAACTAGTATGTGTCATCGTGGATCATCACATGTTGAGCTTGATATTTCAACACTGTTTAGATTGATTCCTAGGATAGTCCTTCATTATAATCCTCGATTGTGTAGCTCGTTCGGTGCATCTTTGGGATCCTATCTCTAGAGCCAAGGGTTGTTCACCCTTGCGTATCCAGATCTACCTCATGCCAAGAAGTAATTTATATTGCATTGGTCATTGCTCATGCTTCTTGATTATCAGCCTGCTCTATGTCATGGGTTGTCCTTCTTGCTTTCCTGGGATCCTCTTTGGAAAAGAAGGGAACTCCTCATTGAATTCTACACCTTCTTCAAGAGTGACAATCTTTAGCACCATAGAACTTTGGACAGGAATAGCATCAGTATCTTCATGTGGGTTCATGGAGGGACCAAGATTTGGTGCCTTTTCTCGTGACCTGAGTGCTTGATTGTCTAACTCAATTGTGATGCGGTTTTGGCCCACCCAAGCCCGAAGAATTCCACTTCTTAGGTTGAGGTTGACTGCATGATCATAGATCCAGTCTTGGCCCAAGATAAGAGGTTCGGTAAGATCCTCTTCTTCACACAGTAGCACTTTGACTACCATTAGAACCTCTTGACTGGAGAGGGGAAGTTACACCTCACCCATGCAAGGGGTTTCCACACCTCCCAATCCTATGAGATATGCCTCTATAGGATTGACCTTCAATTGCAATTTTTGGCAGTAAGAAAGTCGGACTGCACTAGTGGTTGCTCTTGAGTTAATCAAAGCCCTTATAGTTCTTGCACTCTCTCCTTGTCCTACCTCTAGGGTCACAAAGGGTCGTCGATCAACTATCCTATGGGAACGTTCACCTGATGCTTCACACATGGCCATGTGATAAAGTTGAGCTTCCTAAGTGTAAGACCTAGGCTGATCTCTACCTTGTGTCGTCAATTTCATGCGTCATATGCATTCTAAAGCTTCCGCCTGTGCTTCTTATCGAATTCATTTTTCTTCTTCTTTACATTTCTTTGCAGTATTGAGTCGGTTTAACATTTCCTCTTTGAGGGGTTCTTGATATAGTTTGACTCTCAATCTACTGATGTGATTGGGTATGATGTTGCTTTCTAGAGTGGCTAACTAGACTTCTCCACTTGTGGAGATTCTATTGATAATCATTGGTCCATAGCCTCTCTTCTCCAATTTTCGTGCATGTTGCTTCAAAGTATAGAGTAAGATTAGGTCTCCTGCTTTCAAGCCCTTATCCTTCACATGTACATCAAAATATGCCTTTTGCCTTTTCTTGGCTGCATAAATTCCTATTGCTACTCTCAATCTTGTTTCATCTAGTCATTCAAGATCAAATATTCCAAAGGAGAGCTAATGGCCTATCGAGTCATGCTCTTGTGCTACTTTCAATGTGGGTATCAAGAAGTCCAATGGTAGCACTGCATTTTGGCCAAACACCATCTGAAAGGGTGTGGCTTGAAGTACTGTTTTATAGGCAACTCTGTATGCCCAAACATCATGGTGTAGCTATTTGTCCCAATCAGAGCATTTATTATTAACCAATTTTTTCAATACATTGCATAGAATCTTATTGATGCTCTCGGCTTGCCTGTCAGCATGTGGATGATAGGGGGTAGACTTCTTATGTATCACCAAGAATCCTTCAAGAAGGTTTTCAATGACTTCATTCAAGAAGTGCATGCCTCTATCACTTACTAGCTCTATTGGTAGCCCATATCTGGTGAACACATTCTCCAATAAGAGCTTAGTAGTCGTTTGAGCATCGTTCTTCATTGTAGCTTTTACTTCTACCCATTTGGTTAGATAGTCTATGGTGACAATGATGTATTGAGCATGTGAACCTTTAGCTTAGGGTTAATAGGACCAACAAAGTCTATTCCCCACTTAGAGAATGCACCTCCACCCATCATAGGTTTCAATGGCATCTCATCTTTACGTATAGGATACTGAGTCTACTAATAAACATCACACCTCTTCACATAGGTATGTGCATCCATGTGAAGAGTTGGCCACCAAAGACCTACAAATAGTATTGCCTTAATCACCGTATCTGGTCCAAAGTGTGCTCCAGCTACACCGTGGTGAGCAGTCTCCAAGATCTTGACATATTCACTCTCATGGATACACAGCCTAAGGTATCTGTCTCTTCCACGCTTGTATAAGTTATTTCGAATGAGGGAGCAGTCTAGTGCACCTGTTCTAAGCTCCTTTGTCTCACCAAAGTCATCTCTTGAGGGAATGTTTTCGTCCTCAGAAAGGCTACTAACGGTTCACTCCAATCTAGTACTAAAGACACTTGATATAGAGTGGCATGTTCCACAGGTGGCTTAGTACTAAAAATTGGGCATTCCTTACAGATCCTATGAACATTTGTTTCCATTGTTGGCCAATGTACCCCTAACCTTTGCAGAGTGTGTAGGGTTCTATGTTTTGAATGGTGTTGCTATAGCACACCTACATGTGCGAGATGCAACCATTTTGCGTGCTCGCCCTCTTCTACACAGCAAGCTAGTATGCCTTGATTGGTGTGCTTATACATGTGGCCTGCTAGTAGGTGATATTTTTGAGATCTAATGACTTCCCTATCTTTACCTCTCACTACGGGATGTTTAGGTCCAAAGGTCAGAATAGGCACTATCATTTTGGCCCATTCAAGCACTACTTCTAGATTGAACAGGTAAGCATCAGGAAGGTCATCTGATACTCCTTGAGGTGACTTCCCAAAGTTAGTTTAGAAAGGCGATCCAACCTAAGATGATTTCTACCTTTCCTAACCACAAATTCAAAGTCATATTCCATTAGTAAGAGGAACCATCTTACTAATCGGCCTGTATTGCAAGGTTTGTTCACTAGATATAGTAAGGCTTGATGGTCTATAAAAAATTTAAACTTATTTGCAAGCAAATAGTGTTTAAACTTCTTAACCGCATATATCATGCCTAATCCTTCTCGTTCAGTAGTGGTATAATTCCGTTCAGCTACATTCAACTATCTACTGACATAAGTGATTGGAAGATCCATATTACCTTCACCCATGGGTTGTGCTAGTACATATCCAATAGCATAATTGGATGCATCCACATGAACATGGAAGGACTTGTTCCAATCTAGGGTAGTCAAGATTGGTGCTGAACACAATCTTCTCTTGAGCTCGTTGAAGGAGTGCTCACATTCTTGAGTCCACTCAAAGTTAGTCAAGAGGGAGTATAGAGGCTTAGCAATGATCACATACATATGAATGAATCAGCGATATTAGCCACAATGCCCCATGAAAGCTTGTACCTCCTTGACATTCTTTGGCCCAAGTAGCTCTCCAATAGCTCTAACTTTCTCCTCGTCAGTGGATATGCCATTCTTTGACATTATGTGTCCTAGAATCTTGCCTTGCCTAATCATGAAAACACACTTTTCTGGGTTCAAGCAGACTTGATATTCTCTACATTTGTCAAAGATAGCTCTCAGCTCAGGGATATGGGTTTGTCTAATGTTGGAATGAGCACAAAGATCATCAACATAGACTTCCAAGTTCTTCCTCATGAACTCTTTAAATACATGACACATCAACCTCTAAAAGGTAGTTGGTGCATTGGTTAGACCAAATGGCATAAGCCAAAAAGCAAAAAAGCCACTCTGTGGCAAAAGCCAACTTATGTTGATCTTCTGGTGCAATGGCTACTTGATTGTAGCCAGAAAAATTGTCAAGGAAAATGTATACTTCCTTGCCTGCTACTCTTTCTAGTAGATGCTCGGTGAAAGGAAGCGGATAACTATCTCTAATAGTGGCTGCATTAACCTTCTTCAAGTTAATGCATACACGTATCTTGCCATTCTTTTTGGGCACCACTACAATGGGGGACACCCATTCAGTGTGCTCAATTTCATAGATAATCGAGCTTCAACCAAGCGATCTATCTCTTCTTTGATCTTGGCAGCATAGTTGTCATTATAGGCATACGGATTCTGCTTAGAGGGTTTGGCATCTAAGGTCATGGGAATCGTATGTGAGCATATGTCAGGGTCTACTCCTTTCAAGTCCTCGTAACTCCATGTGAATACATCTCTGTATTCTCTTAGCAAGGCTATCAACTCTTGCTCCTCATCTTCACTTAGATCGTGTCCTATATACATGCATCGTTCTTCACGTTCCTCTATGGTCACAATGATTCTCTTAGTTTTCTCTTTGTTATCATATGTCTCCCTTGCTTGTGCTTCATGTTTAGGCATCCTTATCATGACTTTACTATCTTCTACTTCATATTTCTTGAAATTTTTAGGGACCTCAAACAATGATTCTTCCTCTGTGGGTGCGGCTTCTCTCTTTTTCTTTTTCTTGTCTTCACTCTTGGTGGTTATCTGGGTGGTTAATCTCACCTCATTCATAATTTCTTCATGTCTCTGAGGGTGAGCTTCTACTTTTTAGAAAAATTCCTCCTCTGATGCAAAAGGTGGGTCCATAATAATTGACGTAGATCAGAGTGCTCGCATCCTCGAATGCATCAATGCTAGGTACGCATTCTTCAATAATTGAATCACACATGATTGGCTCTATTGTGAAGATTGCAATGTCATAGCCATCCTCATCACAATGGGCTGTCCATTCTTCTTCATTGATGTCTACGTCCATTGCTGCTAGAAATTTATGCCAAACCATGAGGTTCAAACTCTTCATCTGGAAATACTACAGGTGCGCAGGCTAGGTCTCGTATTGATCTATGAGTTTTCTTTGCACCTACCTCTCTAGATTTTTCTCTTTTCTCTTCTTCTTCTGCCACCTTGCACATCCACAAGTGAGTGTCTTCATGCATCCATCAGGATTTGGATCCTATGGAGTGCACTAACTCTGTATCATCTGTGGTTCTATGGATGGGATTCCACTAAATAGGGGTGTTGGCAGTAGTCACGGAACCGAAGGAGTCACAAGACAAGGAAGCCTATGAAGGGAGTCGGAACGAAGAGAAAGCACAGGCAGACACAGTAGTCAAAGAAGATCTGGCAAGTAGGCCATTTAAATTTTTCAGGCATCAAGGAGTTGGGCACACAAGAAGAAGGAGCAAGTAGGGAGCTCCAAGAAGTGTATGTCAAATCTTCAGAAGAATCCTCTACAAAAATAGTGATTTTGATCACTCAAACCATTGTAAATATCATTTCACCTTTTTGTAACTCCATTTTGTTCAAGCCGAGGAGTCCTTAGCTTGAGGAGTATTAGAAGTACCATCATATCAGTTTTTATAATTTTTAGACTTCGTTTGAGCCCCCAAATAATCCCTGGAACCTAATTTTTAACTAGGCCGGACACTAGGTCTGGACAGGGCCAAAAGCTAGACAAAAACTATAAAAAGAGCTAGAGAGCTCATTTTTGAGGTTAGCTTGTAATTGAATTGAACTTGTATGAGCTTTTTGAAAGTAATCTAAGAACTCCATTGCTTCTCACTCTTTGTCTTGCCTTGTGTGTGTGTGTGTGTATGTGTGTGCATGTTTGTGTGCTTCTCACTCACGCACTTGTGCCTTCACTTGCTCGAGGTCATCATACCATCCTCACGTCTTCCCGGATTGACATTAAAGGAGGTGCTACTCATCACTGAGCTACACCAAATTTTGGTGCCGTTGCCGGGGATCGAGCTTTGAGGACGAGCGTGTGATGGTAAGACGTAGAGTTGACGCGTTGGAGTCATAGGTATCTTCTTCACTTTCATCTATTTTCCTTTGTTTTTCTCATCACCATCATCATCCTCACCATCTCCCACATCCATCTCCATCATCGCGAAAAATTTCAGTTTTTGGTCATATCACCCCACCCATACCATTTCCCTCATTTCACTTGTGAGAGAGAGCGAGAGAGCGTTTGTGTGCTTGTGATTTTCTGTGTTTTTTGAGATTTTCTACAGGAATCAGCATCCCCAGCAGCTGCACCAGCTCCAGCAGGTAAAAAATTTGACTGTGCAAGTCCCGAGGCGTTGACCTCTATCAATTGCGACCGACAGAAAAAATGGTCTTTTTGTTAAACAAAGTACATAATCATGATCTACATGCCTAGAGCTTCCCAAATGTGTGCTTGAAATTTTAAAATTCCTCAGATTTCTATCAATCGCGATCGCTCTGTCAATCGTGATCGACAAACCACGACGGACACTTGCCGACGGCTCTGTCAATCGCGACCGACACGTCAATCGCGACCGACAGAGTCAATGATCGACTGACCACGACTGACAGAACCTACGCGTGACACGTGTCAATCGCGATCGAGCCATCAATCGCGATCGACCAGTCAATCGCGACTGACAACCCCCGACGGCTCTGTCAATCGCGACCGACACAGTCAACGATTGATTGACCACGAGGGACAGACCCTCGCAAAGGACCTGTCAATCGCGATCGACCCATCAATCGCGACTAACAGAGTCACCGACCCTTTGACCACGACCGACTGAAAATCCGGGCCACGTGCAATCGCGATTGACCCATCAATCGCGCTTGACATCCACGACGGACCTATCAATCGCGACTGACAGCCATGACGGACCTGTCAATCGCGACCGACACGTCGATCGCGATTGACCTATCAATCACGAATGACAGAGCTTGCGAACGCGATTGAAGGGCAAATTTGGCCAACTTTTTAGGGCAAAAAATAGTGGGCTATTCTTGATAAATTGTGGGACAAATATTAGGGTTCATCATTGCATTGTGAGGCCATTACACAAAGTATTTTGAGAAGTCATGTTTGCCTGCTAACCTGTATAAAATCCTGATTTGGCCCCAAAACCTTGAGTGGACATAACTTCCTCATATGAAATCCGATTGCGGTGATTTTTGTTTTGTTGGAAAGCTCGTGGGATTATTAGATAGGATAATTTGAAGTTGACTATATCCCGGGGTAGGAAAAAATTGAGGGTCCTTTGGGATTGTTTTCCATAAAGGCAAAAGGCAATTGGGTCTGTGAATTACATGCATGAAAGTGATCTGTCTGTCAACTGAATTCAATTCTTGAGCTAATTGTGGACTTTTTCAGGTACTTTGAGAGCATCGAAGGGTACTCGAAGCAAGAGTAAGTGCGAGCTTGGGAACACGCTTCCTGGGCATACAAGGGCAACCAAGGGAAGAAACTTAAGGTTGGAAATTCTAAACACCCTCTGTCAATCCCTAGCCTAGGCTAAGTACGGATAGAGGTTTTGATTAATTAGGAACACGTTAAGAAAAACCAAGTCCAAGAACTCTGATCACTCAAGTGCAAGTGATAGGAGATTACAATTGCGAAACAATCTAAGGGAAAAGAAATTAAATCGAGCGACTGCACTCAGAGTACGATAAAAACTTAAGTGTTCCTTGCGACGAAGATTAATTGGACAAGAAGTGACACCCTAAGGGCAGTTAAAGAGAACAAGTGACTAATACAAAAGAACTCAGCAACGCAAAGTGTACTTGGGAAAATTTGAGGTCATTCAAGTGGGCTTATGAACCTTAGATCAGGACGACACCTAGGGAGAGATAGACAAAGTCTTAGATCTTCAGAGGCTAGTGTCAATCATACTGTTAGGTCTTGGGCCCAGCAGTTGAGCCATCATTCGTACTACCCTAGCTCTGAGACGAGCGAGTCTGAGATGTCCCACGGTATGGAGAGACCTAGAGGAAGTTCTCGGGTGCCATATTTACATAGAGTGGAAGGCCCTTACAAGATGCAACTCGAATACCTTAGGACCAACCGATTAGGTGCTAGCATTTATGAGGACGTCTTAGGAAGATCTGTGGTCCAGATTAAAAACCCTGACCAATCCATTGGACTAGAGCACCTAGCTGTCAAGTTTGAAAACGGAGCATACTTAGACAAAGAAGGGACAATATATGTAGTCACCAGTCATCGAGATAGGACAGATGAATTTGGGAATGTGGTCCCAGAAATGGACTTAGGTGACCTAGAGCAAGGAAACATGGGAGCAGAACCTAGAACCCCCCAAGGCAAATCTGTTCTCACTAGGATTATCACACCAGAGTGGATTCCCCAAGATAATAAGAGCATAGATCTACTCCTGAACCGAGAGACGAATGAAGCCTTTTGGAGATATAGATCTAATCAGCCGAGTGAGGTAAGAACAATCATGATATATGAGTTCAAAGATCCTGATATTCGAGGTAGAGTGACCTACTTAGATCACTCTTCAGAGAGGATCTTTGGGGTTACAGAAAATGATAGGCATGCTTACACTTGGAAAGGTGAATTCGTTTTCCCCCAACCAAGATTGAACGTGTCCTTTTGTCACCCAGGAGCTGGAACATCCCAAGCTCATGGAAGTCAAAGAGACAGACATAGAGATAGACCGGAGGTAAGCTTTGCCAACCTAGTGGGAAGAGACAGAACGAGAACGGAAACAAATAGAGCGGAACCTGAAGGATTTAGAGCCCCAAGGGATCAAAGGAATACGGATGACTTCCCTCTACCAAGGCCTAGGGAACACACAAGGACTTTGAGACCGACTCAGATAGTTAAGTCCATGAAGAATTACTTCGATGGCACAGGAGACCCATATGATCATGTGGCCGAGTTTAGGCAAGTCTTGAGAGCTAAACAAGTTGAGGACCTATTCACGCAATATAATGCCTTTGGTCTAACACTTAGGAACACAGCCCTTATGTGGTTTCAACCATTGAATGAGAGACAGTTCAGGAACATAGACCAACTCTTAGAGGCTTTCATCACCGAATTCTCTAAGAGTGGCATAAGGCATAATACTTCCTCATTGATCTACAGCTTCAAGCAGAACCCCCAGGAGACTGTGAGACTTGCAGGAAGACGATTTAGGCAATATCTTGAGAGATGCCCTGTTCCTGAGCTACCTACACCGGCCAAACAAGTGGCTTTATTCTTGGATGGATTGCTAAGTACGAAGTTGCGATCCTATGTGTACTTGAAGGACCCTAGGACCATAGAAGAGTGTGTACACATGTGCATCAACATTGAGGATAACCTAGGGGAGGAGTTAGAGCTTTCCAAAATCTACAAAGATTTAGATAGTGCCTCTAGCCTCTCTTCCTCGCAATCCACATCAATTGAGGAACTTGCGGAAAAAGTAGCTCAAAAACTAGGTGTCTCTAGTAAACAAATTCCTAGATTTGCCCCAGTAAAGAGGTGCTATACTTGCGGTGGTGATCATATGGCGAACGCATGTCCCATCATGGCTCAACCCCAAGTGAATCCTAGCAGCCAATATTGCACCATAGAACGGAGATACACCAATCACACAGCACAAGATTGCCCATACAATAAGCAAATAGTTAGGCAAACCTACCCTCAGCCCTATCCACAACAGGGAAGATACCAAAACCAGTACCCCCCACAACAATATGGTAGACAGCAGCAACCCTATCAACAACCCTACCAGAACCAACAAAGGCCACAGCCTGTGTTAGCACAACAACCCCCTGCTCCAACTAATGTAATTCCGGTGAAGTATGCAGGTGCAGAAGAAAATTTGAATAGAGCTATAGTGCCGGTAACACCACTGCTTTCAAAAAGTGATCCTAGTGACCATAGCTTTGATTCTACGCATATTGATAGTCCATAGGCTTACTACATGCAATCTCGTGAACATGGTGAGTCCTACTACAGTGAGGAACCTAATTGGGAGCCAGAGTAGACTAATGTCATGTACGCAAACCCCAACTCTAGACCTCAACCTAGGCAAGTAAGACCCCCATTTCCTAGAGGACCATGCTACAAATGCCAGGGAGATCACCTCATTCGTGATTTCCCCCTACCTCCACCTACACCACCCCAGTCAGTGACAATTCAAGGCTTTTGCCAAGATTGTGGAAAGGAGCATCTCTTACGAGACCCATTGAGGTGGATGAAACGCATGAGGAACCATATGTTCCTATGCCGATGCCAGGTGGTGAACAGACCTCAGAAGGAATGGACACCTTAGAAGTTGAAGTACCTGAATGGCTCTAGACACTAGAGAAAACAACAACAACCCATGAAGATCGAGTGGGAATCCAAATCCAATCAATGGCCAAATTGGAAGACACCATCATAAAGTTAGAATATTTCCGCAGCATGTCTCATCATAGATGGATCGGCACCAACGACGATCAATATGTGCCATATTGTGTACTCCTTGCAGATTACAACGCAGAGATTCAACACAGATGTGGCACACCTCCAACTTTCGCCACACAATTTGGGCCAGATGATATCCCAGAAAGTGCTAAGAAAGGATCCATTCATCAACCCACCTGGAGGATCTGTCTTTTTGAGACCTACCCAGAGATGGTTCGTACTTGGACTAACATGCCACTTTTTATTAAATACAATCCTTGTTATGTTCCAGTCTTCCGCAGGCGCACCTCGCCAGAGTTTACAATTGTTGTCAAGAACATCAAAGGTTGCGCAAAGTGGTTAAACTATGTTTATCTAGCACCTCCTGAAGGACCTCCCACTGTGAATTATATGATTTCTACCATCCGTCACTGGAGCATTCGACTACGGAATACCCCCGATGTGATGGCCCAAATGTGCATGAAAATCTTTGAACTAATGCTAATCACATTCAGGACTTTCAAGAATATTAAAGACCCCCACTTCTCAGGTGTCGGATTTCTTACAGGAAACCAAGATCTCGTATACGACATGAGCACCACCCCATCAATAGAGGTAATATATGCTTGGCACGCCAGAATCAAGTACCTCCCAACTTGCTTTAAACAGACATTCGAGGAGATGTTCGTAACAGGATTCTGGGAATATCACTCAGAAATATTTGTACCCAGGTCCTCACATCTCCTCCACTTATTTGCTGTGGAGAGAACCATCCATTCAGAACAACTGCAGGTGCCACATCCGGACGTACCAGGACCAGTGAATTGGGATGCATTGTTAACAGATCTAGCACGGGGGCTACGATTAGAAGAACACCACCTCACTGTCGATGTTGTTCAATATTATGTCCAACGCATAGCTAGACAAGGGTCTGTCAGAGACGATAGACGCGAGAGAGGGGGGGTGTTGGCAGTAGTCAAGGAACCGAAGGAGTCACAAGACAAGGAAGCCTACGAAGGGAGTCGGAACAAAGAGAAAGCACAGGCAGACACAATAGTCAAAGAAGATCTGGCAAGTAGGCCATTTAAATTTTTCAGGCATCAAGGAGTTGGGCACACAAGAAGAAGGAGCAAGTAGGGAGCTCCAAGAAGTGTATGTCAAATCTTTAGAAGAATCCCCTACAAAAATAGTGATTTTGATCACTCAAACCATTGTAAATATCATTTCACCTTTTTGTAACTCCATTTTGTTCAAGCCGAGGAGTCCTTGAGCTTGAGGAGTATTATAAGTACCATCGTATCAGTTTTCATAATTTTTAGACTTCGTTTGAGCCCCCAAATAATCCCTGGAACCTAATTTTTAACTAGGCCGGACACTAGGTTTGGACAGGGCCAAAAGCTAGACAAAACCTATAAAAAGAGCTAGAGAGCTCATTTTTGAGGTTAGCTTGTAATTGAATTGAACTTGTGTTGACCTAAGTATCAACTTAGGGACTTGCGGAGAAAGAGACTATACCTCAATCCCCTCACAAGTGCATATAGTGGGGATACACGCTTTTAATTATCAATCCAAAGAGTATACAAACCTAGCCGAGTGTATGAGGACATGCAATCATGTAATGATCAATGCAAATGAACTACTCAAAGAATGTAAATGAGGCAAAGACTTATCCAAACAAGCTTCAACTGTTGGTCAAGGCGAAACGATACTTGGTGCAGCAGCCATCAGTATTTTGAACTTTTCTCCCAGCTTCAAGCTCCAAATATAGCGAATAGCATATGCGTTTCGAAGCTCTCGAGAAGACGCATCCAATGGCAGTGGTTTCACTCAATTCTGACGCTCCTACGTCAAGTTATGAGCAAAATACTGAGTCACGGGAAATACCTTTCTACACTTCAGCACTCCCTACACTTCGCACACACCTTACCTACAGCAAATAAACACTTTCATGGATAAACAACACTCACAAGCACTCTTTCCAAGCACTACACATGCATACAAGCTCACAGAGAAGAAGATACAGAGTGAAGAAGACACAAATTCGAATTTCTGTGCCCTCTATTCTCACAATGGCAAAAAGTTCTTTACAAAGAGCCACATTTGACTTATATACTAGTGCCCTAAAAATGGTCCTTTCACACAAGAGACCGGCACTTTATTCACTAAATGACTAATTCCCTACTAGTTTACATGGGTAAATCTCTAATCTCCTGTGGGGATGCATCTAGAGGACTCCTCTAGTGCCTTTACAACGGAAAATATATTACAAAAATGATTATGGTACAAAAATATGATGTCCAAATCGGAAAAATTTTGGGGCCCGTCTTTTTCTCTGCTTTGTACTTTCTTTAGCTCAGCAACACTCTCCCCTTCTTCGTCTCTGTCGTCCCTTGACAGGCTTTGCTTCTTGTCATCAGTTTGTTGTCTGCACGCATCCAGTGGTCAGTATTGCCTGATTCTTGATCTTGCATTACGTTTTAGAGGCGCTCTGATTTGTCCTGGTTGTACACGTCGGACCTTGTTGTGTTATTCACTTCTTTTCTCTGCACGCAACCTTTGCTCATTGTTACCTGTTTATAAAATAGGTGTTCAGTTTTGACGGCCTCTTCTTAATTCTTGTTTTACATTCTCTGGGCCTGATGTATTCGCCTTGCTTGCCCGCAACCCTCGGAGTTAGACTAACTACCTGATATTCCTCAGTCTAATTCACCTATAGGCTCATTAATTCTGGTTGCCACGCACGCCACCAGTGGAAGGTCTGAGGATGTGGTGCTTGAGTCTTCGATCTGGACCTTCCAGAGATCAAGAGGTTGAAGCACCCATGTGGGTTACGTCCTTTCCTTGGTGTGTGTGCCCCTGCGGGGCTCTGTGCAGAGATGGGTGTTGCGCCCCTGCGGGGCTTCTTGCAGAGATACATCTTCAGATATTGCTTTTTAGTGAAGCTGCTTCTTTCGTTGTCTTCTTCTTTTCTTCTTCTTACTTGATTCTCCTTCAACACTGCCCCCCTCCTGGACTCTGTCGTCCCCGACAGGCTTTGATAAGCGACGGGCATATGTTTGATATACTCTTTGCTCTGTATCATTTAGCAGATTTGCTTCACGTATCATGAGTTGTTTCCATTGTTCTGCCTTCACACCGTCATTGGGTGGCTGTCTGTGATCTGCGAAGAAGCTAAGTTCATATGCCACTAGTATGGCATTTAAATTGGATGACATTTTCAAAAAAATCTCTGAATCCATTTCAAAAAATCCTGTAAAGAAAGCTTCTTCGAAAGTCTGCATATATACACGTGGCAAGAACATAATTCTAGAATAATATGCCATAATTGTTGGTCTGCTAGGCATAACTGATAGATCAAAAATGAGGATCTCCGTGCCCTGATTAATGCCTATGAAGTTCAAAAAGGTGTAGGCCACATGCTTGAATACCTTTAAAACTGTAAGGATCATGCTAAGTATTTTGTTGGTCATTTTTACAGTTAAATTAGGTACTGTCGCGTAATTCTATAGCCAAAATTCTATGGTTTTGACCATATAGTCCTCTATTGGTAAGTAGTTATGTGGCGGGCTCGGAAGCATGGGATAATTGAGCCACTGCTTATTGATAGTTCCGCTTCTTTGTAAATCCAAAAATTCCCTGGTATCCCTTCTGCGTGGTATTGGACAAAATGAAGGGTTTACCTGGAATGCATATGGCGCTGCTTGCCAATGCACCCGTAGTGTGGGATGTTTCTCCAAAAATTTCCGTCGCCACACTGGTTGCGCAGCTTCAAACTCTGCCTGAGTGTAAGCGAACGTGTCGTGTTTGAAATTCAGCTGCTCGTCTGGACTCTTCTGTGTAATCTTCATTATATAACGTCTTGTTTTCTCTTTCAAGAGTCCGTATGGAATATTGAATGGCTTCATAATTTTGTCCAGGTCTTTACCTTTGATCTTGGCCTCTTTCATCACATTTGACCACTTCATTTTCAAAATTTTCCGTTAACCGGAACACCACTAGTGCCCCTTCCTTCTGACTTATTTCTGCAGTATATGGCATTGGATGTTCGTCATGTATGTCAGCCAACTGCTCATGTAGTGGAGAATTATAGATCGGGTGAGATAGAGGACTTACCTCTACCTCGTCAGTAGGATTTTCCATAGCCGGCACTACTGGTGTCCCGATCGGTGTTTTCTCTTTCATCTGAGTCTTCAATCGTGCTATGCATTCATCTTTTTCTTTTACCTCTTGCATGGCTTCTCTGAGTGTTTCTTTAGTGGCCAGCAATTCTTTACCTATGTCAGCTACATGATCCATGTTTTCACTGTAGCTTTGGATCAGTTTGGCGTTCACCTTTTGTAATTGACTCTTTAATTCACTGGTTTCATTGGCGTATCTGCTTTCCTCTATCTTTGCTTGTTCTTGCTTTAGCAGCTCTTCATATCTTGAGATCTGATCTCTGAATTCTTTTTCTTTGGTTTTTGTGGATTCCTGATGTACAATTGGTTGATCATATAGTAAAGAATTCATTAATTCTTTATTTCTGTTGCGGAGGCTGTCGTTCTCTTCCATATACAACTTGAGTTGTTGTTCTAATAGCATGCTTCTCATTTTCATTTTCTCTTTCTCAGCCTCGCTCGTATCGTGTAATCTTTGCAACTCTGTTAGTTGTGTATGCATCTGTTGATTTTGAGCGATGGATGCATCATGTTGTAGCTTGATTGTCAGCACCTCCGTATTTTTGATTGCCAATTCTTTTTGTGCTTCAATCAATTGTGCCGATAGCTACTCACTCATGATTTGAAACTGATTCTTTTCTCTTCTTGCCTGATCATAGTCGGCATCTATTTCCATCAACTGCTGTTGAGTGTCCATGGTTGTTTGAATCATCTGCTTGACTACCGGCTTCAGCTGAGTGACATCCACATTCAGCCATGTTTTTGGAATGCTTGGTTCTTCGCCGGTATTGATGTCTTTGCCCTGTGCAATATGTAGTGTAGTGTCATGGGGCTGCCTTATCTGAAGCTGGATCCTTGGCTCAGCCCCCATGTTTGCTTTATCGTCTTGAGGTGTATCATCTGGCACCTCGATCACAGTCTGTTCTTGGTTTCGTAGCCCCTCCGTTTCCTTACTCACTAGAGTTTGTTCTTCCTCTTTAATAGGTTGTTTTACATGTGTAACATTGGTTGTATCTTCTTTGATGCTTATCTTTGTAGTGTCATTCAATTGAATGACATGCTCCGGTTCCACGGGATCTTCTACATTCTGTTCCTTTTCTTTATGACTTCTTGGCGTCACTTCCACTTGATCGATCTCATTCCATTCACCTTCTTGAGTTTGTGTCCCTATATCAGTATCCAAGGTATCTTTTTCAGGGCTGGAATCTGTATTGGTGCTGGAATCGTCAATGCCCAGCTCTTTGTATCTTCCAGCTTGTTTTGGTGTCTTCTCTGGACTCCGTTTTTGTTTCTCTTGACTCGCCTGTCTATAATGATGACCTTGAATGTTTAAATTTACCTGCCCTTGTATATATTGATGTGTTTCTTCGAGGGCAGCGGAAAGATCTCTCTTTGTAATAGGCATTTGTGCCGTCGTGATTTTCGTTAAGAGATGAGTTCTCTTTGATTGTGGTGTAGCTTGGGCTTCCTCCTCCCGTAGACGCTTCGTACCCCTCATGGGTTTTTGTGTGCTCGGTCCAGCTTCTTCAACCATCACAACTGCTTTCTTTTTCTTAGGGGCCGTAGCTGATTTTGCGTATTTGGCTAGCCCTTCAGAGGTCGGCATCTCTCTCAAACAATTCTTCATATCGAGAGCTTCATATATTAATAATGTTAATGCAGAACTGCCATTCAAGAACTTCTTCTGGCCCCATTTCTTCTGGGCTTCAAATAGCCTTTTTCGGACATACCCTGTCAAATTGATTTTGTTTCCTATTTGTCGCATGGCATGTGATAATAGTTGGACTACAATTTTTTGTGGAGCCGTGTATCTGTGCATGCTGGGGAAACAAAAGTGTTGATGCACGAGACGGACAGCATCTTCAATGTCTATTCGGTTAATCTCCAGGAAAGATCTCTTCTTAGGGTCATGACATTCTTCTTTGACACTAGTAATACCCGCTTGATTCCATCCAAAAGCTTTATTGATTATTTCGTGAGTGAATTGGATGGTTTTCCATGTCCCTACTTTATCCAATACTCGTGCTTCTGGGACTGATATTTTTGTTGCAGCCGGTTGCATGGTATTCATGACTTGTGCACATCTTTGAAAGTCTGGAACATAGATAGGCAATTTGAGAAATGCCTCTATGCCTGCTTGTGTCCATACATCTTCAATATGAGGTAGCCCCTGTATGATTGTTTTGAAGTCCTGTGACATGATAGGAAAATAATGATCTGTATCCATAATTTTGATTGTTGCCATGAAGATGAGATCTGCCACTGGTTGATCATCCCGGAACCAGTGACCTCTTGCTTTTGTAATGGACTCGAGTGGGAAAAGCTGGACTTCTTCCACTTGGGTAGCTTCAGAACTAGTAGACGCCATCTGCACTCAATGTAGAGCATGAATTAGTTGCCATATATTATCAGAAATCCTCCTTTATTTGTTTGTCATAAGCTCGATATTGCTCCGAGTGAATGGTGTCGTCCCTTTCCCGTGGGTGTGAGAAAGGTAATACCTGGATTTTTCACATTTTTAAGTATTTTTATACTTTCATCTGAAAAGAAAAATAGAAAAGTTATGTTATAGCCGAAGCGATTATTATTATTTTTTTGGAGTAGTTTTCTTACTGTATGTACATGTGCTCTCCTATTTCCCAGAGGAAAATGTGCTTGACTATCCTGAAATAGAAGAAGGATGTGCCGAATGCTTGGCCTGGTAATGTGGGCCTATCATGCATACTTTGGGTCTCAAAGGCTCCATATGGGTGCAATTGGAAGTAGTTGGCTGATGCATGCCGTTTACTTTGTCTTTAGGTATCCAAATCTGCTTCATTGTGCTGGGCTTCGTTGTATGTTGCCCACTTCCACTGAAAGTGGCTCTTTTCTTCTTGTTGTAGGTCTGCTTGATCTGATTTGTAAATCTCGGAATGGCTCGGGTTGCCATTACAGACTCCTTCTTTCTCCAGTAACTCTTTTTTTGTGGCTTTTTTGCCTGTGGACCATATTGGTTCTTCTTGTGCTGAGGATCATCATTTCGGTTTGGTTTCTTTGTAGCGCATGACTTAGGAATCCAGATTTGCGAACGATCCTGTTGAGCGGCTACTACTTTCTTTGGGATCCATATTGTAGTAATTCGTCGATGACTTCTTTGTTCAGACTGAGTTGGTTTCTCCTTTGACTGTTTGTTTTAATGTCGGTTGTGCTTCTGTCGTCGAAGATATTCTTCCACTTCATCTTTCTTTATCCACGCTTGGTTAGAGTATGGAATAGGGTATATTTTAATGGGTACAGATTTTGAATTACTTAGAGGACTAGTCTCTCTGATGCATGGTGCTTCGGTGAGCTGGGTTTCAGATAGATTGACACTCTCATGACTTGTGTTGTTATAAGGGTTGCCCACAATTTCCTCATGCAATGGCACCCTCTAGCCCTCATAAAAATATCTCTTTTTGTATTTAGGAGATGTCCATATGAACACTCTCCTAAAACCCCTTTTTGATAATTCCTCTAGTCTATGGTATGGAAGCCTTTTCAAATAAAATCTCTTTTTGCACACATCCATAGATTTCCCACGTAGATTTCCCACGCATATATTTGTATTGAAGAGGGTGGTTGGAAGGAATATTTGAAAAGATCTAGAGAGATATGAGCATGTGCTCCTTTTTGACTAGTCAAAAAGAGCACATGGGAGAATGAGCTGAGCCTATAAATAGAGGCTATTTCTTGTAAAGAAGAGGTCACTTGGCCATGGCCTTGGCCTCCATTTTGGTAATGGAAGAAGGTGTCATTTGTTACTCTCTTGCCTCCTTGTGTGTAATGGCGTTGGTCTTGGTGTATGGATTTGCATGTGTGTGTGCATGGTTGGGAGGATGTTCCCCTTTGCTCCTTGTGACGTTGGCCATTGTTGCCATTGCTCCATGAGCGTGGGTGAACCTCTCCTCTCATTCTTTGCCCCAACTTGGAGAAACCTCTCACTTCCATGTGAGGCGGTTAGGGTTGTTGCTCCCCTATTCCCAACATTTTGGCGCCGTTGCCGGGGACGTCGGCCTTTAGCCGTTGGTTTTTCCAAGTTTGCGTGTCCATACTTCGTGAGATGCACCTTGACACTTGGAGAAGGATGAGTACGTGTGGCCTTCGGTTGGTCAAGGGTACCTCTTCCTTTTAATTTTTTGAGTAAGTTTTAGTTCAATTTGAATGTTTCACCAAAAACACCTCCTAACCTCCTCTCTCTCTCTCTCTCACCTCCACACATATACACACTCTCCCACACTCACTCAGTGGCATCACTCACATCTCTGTCATTTCTTGAAGTTGATGCTTGTTTGGATTCAGGGATGGGTGATCCTCTACCTTGCCCTTCCCTCTCTTCAATTTTTCAAGAAAGCCAAAATAACTTTTTTTTTTTTTAATGCATTTTTACCATCGTAGTTCAACCAAAGGTAGGTGAGGACTTTAAGTCGACTTGCACGATTAAAGTTTGGGAGGGCGGGACGTTTTCTCTCTCTCTCTCTTCATTCACTACAGATCGTGGGGAAGTCAGAGATGTACGCTTAGGGGAAGGTGGAGAGTAAATCCCCCCTTTCTCTTCCTTTCCTTACCCTTTCTTGGGTCGACGCTTTCTGGGTGCCCCCGCTTTGTCTGTGCCATTCATGGCCATGGTGGGTTGAGCTCTTTGCTCCCCAAGTGCCTGTTGTGTGCAAGTGAGTTTCTATGGGGAGGGTGATGGAATGATCCTTATTCGGAGAACTCTCTGTCTACTCATGTACCTCAGGTTGAGCTCCCGTGCTCCCTCATCTTCGCCTTGTTCGTGCTGTTGGGGTCGAGCGTCTGCTCCCCTTTTTCCGTGACCATGGCGTGACGTCTCTACTGTAACTCTTGGGTTCAGCATATTCTTCCCCTTTGGCATCTCCAACTCGGGGTCGAGCTTGATGTGGGTCCTTGGATTTTGAATCAGTGGAGGCACGCATATCGTCTCGCGTTTGCATCCAATGAAGATTGAGTCGAGCTCCAGCAATGTTGTCTCCTGCATGACTGTGCATCGCTGCTGCTCTTTTCCCTATCATCCCCGTACGCTGAGTCATTGCTCAATTGAGTTGCTGTAAGTGTTTCTCTGATTTGTGTGTGCTGGAAGTCGGTCCAGCCGTGAGCTCCCTCATCACGGGGTTTATGATTCCTCCTTCCCCATCTCAGGAACTCTTGGAATGGGTCCCAACGACCACCAGTTTGTGGCAGGCTCCCAAATGCACCACCCCATAGCACACCTCAATGGTTTCTCCATGGGCTGGTGTTGTCCCTTTGATTCATCATGCTGCGATGCTGTATGTTTGATGGTCTGCGCCTGCTATTCTTCACTGTAGCTTCTCCATGTCCCCATGTAATGATCTAGCTCAATACACATGTCGTGGTTCTCTTCCCTCGGCTGTGGGGTTCTTCCTCTGCATGATGATATTAATGTGTTTGGGCAAAACTTTGTTGAATCGATTGCGCCTTTTGGCAACTGTCGGAACGAGAACAGTCATGCTTTTATCTCTCTCAAAGTTGTTGAGATATAGAAATTATGTTCTGTATTTTGATACTTACTCGGTCGATTTACATCGCACTCTTTGCATCGGTTGATTGGCTTGATGAAGTTTCGCTTATAGATAAAGGTCAATTGTTCACCTATCTCAGAACGTTGTGATTATGTTGGGCCAAGGGCTCTCATACTCTTCAAGGATACGATTCATGTTCTCCATATGTTTCCTGAATGCCTGCACAATTTATGTATCATGTTCAGATCAATAATGTGGGTGCAGGTTTCTGGCATGCCTTAATGCCTTTCAGCTTGGGTTGAACTGTAGGCTATTGCTATTTTTGATGCACATGTTCGGCCTTCACCTGCACACGCATGCCTCGCTCCACCTGTTGCCTGTGATGGATGTTTGTGTTTTGGGGCCCTCGATGGAAATAATAGGGAGTCTCCATGAGAAAGCCAAGCTCTCATAACATCTTGTGGAGTTTTTTTTCTTTGGGTGGTACTCTACTGCCTCAACGTTTCAATGCTAACTGAATTAGAAAATTATCAGGTTGCGGTCCATGGGTTGTGTTTGTGCTTTAAGGTGTGCATCCATTGGTTTGTAGGATGTTGCTACTTCCGAATCGGCTTTTTTAGTAAAGTCCAGTAGCATTCGTTCTGATTGAAGTTAAAAGGCATAGCGCAGCTTCTGTTTTGATGTATTAACTCTCAGGATACCACTTTGTCTACAATATGTCCTATGACCACTTTCTGGTATCTTTTTCTACGGTAAGGCAAGGATAATCCTAGGGCTGACCTTGATGTTCCTTATGTCTGAACATGTGTTGAACAGCTCCAACTGCAAGATGGGATTACCCAACACACCTTGATATCTTCACTCTCATGCGACAGTGTCCTCACATGCCCCGCTTTGTATCCAACCCTCCAAATCAATGCCTATGTCTGTCGGATGATACTTTCTGGATGGATAGCTTGCAGTCTTATATGTGTTTACCTGCTCTCGGTACTCGTGTAGGTGTGACGTTGAGCCAATAATTTTGCTGCATTGGTCTAGATGTATCTTGCTCACAAGGGTGGGAGAGTTTAAGGCTGGAAACACGAATGTACTTCTTTATGTTGCTTTTTATGATTGATAAATTAAAGAATGATTAGTTATGGCTTGGGTCTTTGTAAAAGGGGTTGTAGCCATGATTGGAAACAAGAAATGATGTACCTGCCCTTTAAGTTTATCAGAGTGTTCCTCATGTGCAACTAATTGTTTTGATAGGACGACTAATGTGTCGGAATTATTTTTTAAACAGACTATGAGCAATAATCACCATTTTGACATTATTTTGAAGCAGCCCACTTTTAGATGATACAGAGCTTGACTTTTGGTTTTGATCTGATGGTTTGTATCATTCAGTGCTCATACGTACAAGGAGATATAAAGAATTGCATTCTGGTGCTCATAACATGCAGACATAATCACCATGCACATTTGAATTGCCCTCCTTTCAAGGATGTTCATTATAGACTTGGGAAGCTTTGATGAATTACGATGTTACTTTTGAACAATTACCCCTTGAAGTTTCGATAGGTGTTTCTTTTGAAGATTGTTCATATGTGTATTTGAAGTTTGAACTGATTGGTAGAAGTCTGTGTGCAAGCAAGGACTTTGATTTAAGGATGGATCTGATTATTCTTAATACATAAATGACTTGGACACATTCATAGAACCATAGAAGGATTGCTACATCCAAAAGGAAGAACTATCTATGAAGATGACACATAAACCCCCCTTTTCCTTTATTGGTTTGCTCTCATGCTTGCAAAGCCTCAATGTTCATAATTCCTCATCAATCTAAATGTGGCCACTAATTGAAAATGATATGAATACTCCATTACTTGGTGATTTCATAAGTTAACGCGTGCAGGTAATTGATCACACAGGAGTTCTCTAAGGAGTTTTTCCTTGATCTTCTTGACATTTATGTAAGCAGGAAGTGAGGAGTGTTTGGATCTTATTGATCCTTGATATGTAGGCCTTGCCAAAACTGGCTAATAAAGGTTTTGGGGTCTGCAATGCATTTCTCCAAGCTTGCATTATTAAAGTTGTTACACACTCCCTCTCAACAAGAAAACACTTAGCAATTGAAGATAGACAGTATGCACATATGAATCCATTTCCTTTTTATCATCAAATGTTCGTTTTAGAAGGAGTATTGTTCATTTATGAGAGTTCTGTCAAAAAGATATTCAGAAATCGTTGAGGGGTTGTCTTTGGTTTATAGCTCACTTGCCTTGACTCTAGTTGGCATGTTGGTGTTTGTGCCCAAAAAGGACTCCTGGGTTGGGACACATATTATTGTATGTTTGTATGCTCAGGCCTTGATCAAAGGATTATGCTTCTACTATCTTATGCTGATGACTCCTCCGGTTGATCTTGTTACTCTTGTATTCTCATGATCACATGAACATATGCAGGCCAATCATCAGACGCATTACAAGAGCACTGGTTATCTCATGTTTTGGTTTATTTCTAGGCTAACACAGTAGGATGGTTAGCATGGTAAAGAATCACAAGAATGTTTGGAGGACAAAGAATGAGCATTTGTTTTTTGCCAGGGAAGAAATTCTCTGGTTTTACAATGGTCTCGTAATGCATCACAGACTTACACAGAATTTGGCATTGATTCTTTTATGGTCCCTATAAAATAATTTGCAGGGATAGCTTTGATAATACTGTTTGCTTGCACAGAACACTCATGTTAAATTGCAAGCTTGATTGACTAGAAGCTTAGTATAAATGATGGCAGGACCATAGGCTACATTCATCTCATGCTTTACATTGCAAAAATGTCCCACTTTCACTTGAAAATAACAGAGTATGGAATCATTGAGACATAAGGGACAGACACTCATGGTCTTGATAAGGGCTCCTTGTTTCAAGACTATGGTTTTTCTTTTCTTTGCAGGAGCAAGACGGTTTTTCATACAGACTTCTCTCTAATAGAGCAAGTCTTGTGGCAATGGATGCCCCCTGAAGTGGAAACTAAAAATGGAATTAACATTTTTTTGTTGCTTCTTTTCAAAAATCAGTCTACTTGTTGTGTATGTTTAATTTTCAGGTATTGGAGCTTTGAGTGAAGGCATGGGAAGGAGGCTGGGCTGACTGCCCCCCCAGGGGATTGTGTCGCTCAGCACTGCTCGATTAGAGATTTGCAGGCAGACGGCTTGCTGATTCAAAAGATTTGCAGCCTTGCAAAATTCAGATTGGAACTGCTGCATATTTGAAGAATTGAAGACTCCAAACTTGGACCAGTTCGGCACTATATGCTTCTCTCTTAGCTTTGTCGAGGACGACAAAGTCTAGGAGGAGGAGGGTGTTGTTATAAGGGTTGCCCACAATTTCCTCATGCAATGGCACCCTCTAGCCCTCATAAAAATATCTCTTTTTGTATTTAGGAGATGTCCATATGAACACTCTCCTAAAACCCCTTTTTGATAATTCCTCTAGTCTATGGTATGGAAGCCTTTTCAAATAAAATCTCTTTTTGCACACATCCATAGATTTCCCACGTAGATTTCCCATGCATATATTTGTATTGAAGAGGGTGGTTGGAAGGAATATTTGAAAAGATCTAGAGAGATATGAGCATGTGCTCCTTTTTGACTAGTCAAAAAGAGCACATGGGAGAATGAGCTGAGCCTATAAATAGAGGCTATTTCTTGTAAAGAAGAGGTCCCTTGGCCATGGCCTTGGCCTCCATTTTGGTAATGGAAGAAGGTGTCATTTGTTACTCTCTTGCCTCCTTGTGTGCAATGGCGTTGGTCTTGGTGTATGGATTTGCATGTGTGTGTGCATGGTTGGGAGGATGTTCCCCTTTGCTCCTTGTGACGTTGGCCATTGTTGCCATTGCTCCATGAGCGTGGGTGAACCTCTCCTCTCATTCTTTGCCCCAACTTGGAGAAACCTCTCACTTCCATGTGAGGCGGTTAGGGTTGTTGCTCCCCTATTCCCAACAACTTGCTAGACTAGAAGATTTGTGTGCAAGCAGAATTCAATGTGTCCGCACATACAGTACTTGATGAAGGTGTTTCTATAGTGCTAGTGACCATACATTCAGGACTTTGTTCTTTAGAATGAACTTTTTGCTCCATGCTCACAGATTTGATTGGTCGTTCGTCTAGCAGACTGAATACTTCACGATGTCCTATCTTGGCTGAGATGTATCCTAACGCCAATTGAATGGTCACCTCATATTCGTAAATCGAGTCTTGACCTAACACTACCTCTTCAAGTAAATCTTGATCATGATACACTAATAGCTTTTGTTCCATAGTGTTGTTGCCAAGATGCAGAGGTAAGGTGATCTCACCTATGCATTGAGTAATTGTTCCTCCTATTCCTATCAACTGGGCCATCGATGGGCGTACTTCCTCCTTGAGTTTTTGGGTCAAAGAAAGCTTGATGCAGCTTACAGCGGCTCCTGTGTCAATGAGAGCATTCACCAAGTGGTACTCCGTTTTACCTGCTCCCAAATTTAAATATGGTTGTGATCTTTGCGATCCTAGGTTTTGAGTGGCTCTAAAATTAGCCATTGGGATGAGTTCTTCTCCTAGTCGATATCTCTCATCTTGCTCTCTCATCCACTCTTTCCGTTTCTTTATTCTTTCCAATGCTTCCTGTCTCGCTTCTTCTCGTATCCTTTCCTCTTCTATGCGTCTATTCTTGCCTTTGATTAATCGAGACATTGTTTCTTCGGTTAATGGTTCTAGATATTTTTTCACTCTACATCCACTGATGTAGTTTGGTAACACGTCTCCATCTAAGGTTGCTAAGCTAATGGCTCCACTTGTAGATATGCAATTAATAATTAATGGACCATATCCTCTCTTTTGCAACTTCTTAGCATGTTGTTTCAAGGTGTATACCAAAACTAAATCTCCTTCCTTCAAATTTTTTTCCTTAATGTGCGCGTCAAAGTAGGCTTTCTGTCGTCGTTTAGCAGCATAAATGCCCGCTACTGCTTGTAACCTAGTTTCGTGAAGTTTTTCTATTTGATCCAATTGAGCTGATAGTTCATGTCCTGTCCACTCGTAAGTAGTTGCTACTCTCAGAGTGGGAATTAAGAAATCAATTGGCAAAATAGCATTTTGTCCATATACTAAGTTAAAAGGAGTAGTGCCTATGGCGGTTTTATAAGCTACTCGAAATGCCCATAAAGCATGATGTAATTGTTTATCCCAATCTGATCTTCCATCGTTAACAATTTTGGTGAGAACTGTGCACAAGATTTTATTCGAACTTTCGGCTTGTCCATTGGCTTGTGGGTAATAAGGAGCTGATTTCTTATGAATTACCAAGAATTCATTCAATAAAGCTTCTATAACTTCATTAACAAAGTGCGTACCTCTATCACTCACAATTTCTATTGGTAGTCCAAATCTAGTGAAAACGTTCTTAAAGAGGAACTTGGCCGTGGTTCTTGCGTCATTTTTCTTGGTTGCTTTTGCTTCAACCCATTTAGTCAGGTAATCTATGGCTACAATTATATATTCAGCATGGGATCCTTTTGTTGGTGGGCTAATAGGTCCTATGAAGTCTATTCCCCATTTTGTGAAAGCTCTAGCACTCATCATGGGTCTAAGTGGCATCTCATCTCTTCTAATTGGATATTTCGTTCGTTGACATGTATCACACCGTTGCACATATGTTATGGCATCTTGGTGTAGAGTTGGCCAGCACATTCCAGCAAAGAGGATCATTTTTGCTGTTTTATCCGCAGAGAAGTGTCCTCCTGCAGCTCCTGTATGAGCCATCTCTAAAACAGAAAGATATTCGTCTTCGTGAATGCACATTCGTAATTGGTTATCTTTCCCTCGTTTAAAAAGTTGTTTTCCTATAATGGTATAATCCTTACTTTGTTCTTCAAGTGCACGTTTCCTTGCTGAAGTAGCTCCTTCGGGGTATTCTTGAGTTTTCAAGAACTTTACCAGAGGCATGCTCCATCTCGGTGCTATGGTAGAATAGCATAAGGTAGAGTTCTCATCTGGGATTTGTTCTTGACAGGTTTGACAGGTTGACACATAGTTAAGTGCATCTCTTTGCATGGTTGGCCAATATATGCCAAGTTTCTTGAGTGTTTGCCATGTTCCATTTGCATTCAAATGAGTTTTCCATTGGTTTACATGTGCTTTCTGAAGCCACATTTCTTGTTCCTCTTCCTCCACGCATCTCATTAATAATCCACTTGAATCCTGGTGATACAAACTTCCTGCAATGATGTGAAGGTTTCTAGTCTTCCAGAGATCTTGGGTTTGGTTTGGTGTGATCCCATCTTTAGGTCCATGTGTAAGTATAGGGATCAACTTCTCTGCCCATTGAGGGCATACTTCCAGGTTAAAAAGGTACGTATCTGGCAGATCATCTGGTACTCCTATGGGTGGTTCTCCATGGGTCATTCGTGATAAGTGGTCTGCTCTTATGTGGGTATTTCCTTTCTTGACTACCACCTCAAAATCAAATTCCATTAGCAATAAAAACCATCGTACTAGTCGTCCTGTATTACAAGGCTTGTTGACTAGGTACAGTAGGGCTTGATGATCAATGAAGAATTTGAATTTGTTTGCCAGCAGGTAATGTCTGAACTTTTTGACTGCGTACACCATCCCTAGGCCTTCTCTCTCCGTGGTAGTATAATTGCATTCTGCTTGATTTAATTGTCTACTAGCATAGGCTATAGGGTGGTCTAATTTTCCTGTGTCAGCAGGTTGAGCTAAGATGCAACCAATGGCAAACTTGGAAGCATCCACATGAATGTGAAACGGCTTATTCCAGTTAGGGACTGGAAGGATTGGTGCTGAACTCAATCGATTTTTTAACTCATTAAAAGCTTTTTCACATTCCTCGGTCCAATTAAATAGAGTCAATAATGCATAAAGAGGTCTAGCAATTATGGCGTACATATGTATGAATCTTCGATAGTATCCACAATGTCCCATAAATGCTTGAACTTCCTTAGCCATCTTAGGTCTTGGTAAATCCAGAATTACTTTGATTTTGTCTTCATCTGTTGAAATCCCATTCTTAGAGACAATATGTCCTAAGATTTTTCCTTGTCGAACCATGAAGACACATTTTTCAGGATTGAGACATACTCGATATTGTCGACATTTAGCAAAGATCCTTTCTAGTTCAGGGATATGCTCTGATCGCATAGCTGAATAAGTACAAAGATCATCCACATATACATCCATACTTTTTCTCAGAAATTCCTTGAACACATGACACATCAATCTTTGGAAGGTAGCTGGGGCATTAGTCAGACCAAAAGGCATGACTCTAAAGGCGTATACTCCCCATTCAGTTGCGAACGCTGTTTTATGTAGGTCCTCAGGAGCAATGGCTACCTGATTATACCCTGAAAAGCCATCCAGAAAGCTATAGACTTCCTTCCCTGCTACCCTTTCCAAGAGATGATCCGTAATTGGTAAAGGATAACTATCCCTTAAGGTCGCAGCATTTACCTTCTTCAATTTGATGCACACTCTTAACTTTCCATTCTTTTTCGGTACTACCACCAAAGGTGATACCCATTCTGTGTGCTCAATTTCGTATATGAATCCAGCATCTAGTAACTTGTCTATTTCTTCCTTTATTTTGGCTGAATACACATCATTGTAAGTATATGGTCTTTGTTTAGAAGGTTTGGCTTCGGATGTCATGGGGATTCTATGCGCGCATATAGATGGATCTACTCCCTTCAAGTCCTTATAGGTCCAAGCAAAGACATCCCGATATTCTCTTAGACGAATTAACTCTTGTTCTTCCTCTAATGAGACATCCTGTCCTATGAAGGTGCATCGTTCCTCTCCTCCTTCTACAATTACAACTATCTTCTTGGTTTGTTCCTTATTATCATATGCTATTCCAGGCTGTGCTTCTCTTTTCGGCATTTGAATAGCAATTTTTCTCTCCTCCACTTCATATTTTTTAAAGTGAGCTGGTACCTCAAATTGGTCTTGGGGTTTATTTTCTTCATCTTCTGATGCTCTTTCAAATTCTAATTCCCCCTTCTGTGTGAGTTCCTGGTGTTTCTCTTTGGCTGGGATACTTATGTCAGTGGTACTATTCCCTAGATCCATTGGTTCGGGCTCCATTTCAATGCTCTCGTAGTCCTCCTTCCAGTCTTTCTCGATCACTTCTCCTTCTTCAGCCTCCTGAAGGACTACCATATACAGGCTAACATCATAACCCTCCTCATCGGTACATTCGTTCATGGTCACTACTTCTTCGTTTACACATACATCGAGGGTCGCTAAAATTTCCATCCAACCGTGAGGTTCAAATTCTTCATCCGGAAATACTTGTGGCATGTAAGCTGGATCTTGTACAGACCTAGCTATTCCTTGTTTTTGCTGCCAACCTTTTCTTCTCTCCTCTTCCTTCTTTGCAGCTTGGCATATCCACAGTTGAGTGTCCTCGTTCATCCAAGATTGATTACTAGAACCTACACTATGAATCGATTGATCGTCTTCCTCCTTATGAATTTGATTCCATTGTAGAGGTGGAACATCTTGATAAGTGTACGTATGTAGGTTTATTCTAGTGGTGGTTCCTGCGTGTTGTAGGTATACCGCATCTTTTCCCCAATCTTGTACGACCTTTAACTGTCTCATGAAAGGCCTTCCCAGGATCATTTCATAATTGCTTGGCCTTTCGAAGTGACATATTGCTAAAGTGTGTTCGAATTCCACTCCACACGTAGTGAAAACTACTTGCTCCAACAATCCTAAGGGTCTCTCCGTATGTCCATCTGCCATTTGTATTTCATGCGTGTTGGTCTTAATGCCGGTTTTCCCCATTTCTCCCAAATTTCTTTGGTAGCAATACCAACACCAGCTCCGGAATCTAAGATGGCTTTGGTAGTGTAACCCCTATAAGTAATTGGAAGGAAGGTATTTCCTTCATCTCCCTCACTAAAGTCTCCTACTTTATCCACTAGAATTCTCACTATGTTTACTTCGTCTGCTACCTCTTCCTTTTCCTCCTTGACTTCCCATTGATTGATTAATTTCTCTTTCAAGTGTGGTTTCACCTTCAACAGTTCTTCGAATGTTAGGGTACAAGGGATTTTTACCTCTCTAAGGCGTTGTATGATCTCAGATGTTTGGACTGATGGGTTCGTTTCTCGTTTCCTCATTGAGGGAATGCGATACAACTCTGAATTGTGTTCGTACTCCCCTGTGTAATTGGGTAGTTCTTTTGCATCTTCATCTCCTTGGTCACTTGCATCCATTGGAAAAATTTCTTCTGAATTTAGTTCAGGTATTGAACCCTCTATTTCATCTCCTGTTTCTAGTTCTGCAAAGGGTGGTTCAATTCCTTCCACTTTCTTCCATTTGTCCTCTTGAATTCGTTCCCATAGGTCTTTAGTCCATTCTCCTTCTACTTCAGGAACTATGGATCCTTCCCTTCTCTCAACACCACATTCGTCATTCTGTGATCTATTTACTTCAGGCTTTTCATGAGTGTTTACACACTCTTGGAATTCTCCTTTGGAAATTCGGGTATTGGGTAAAGGCGATGCAGGTTTTTCTAAGGTTTGTTGTGCAACTTCTATCAATTTCTTGCAAATCTCTAGTCTTCCTTTTTCTAAGTCGCCTCTTGGATATTCTCTCTCGTGTTGCTCTATGCTAGGTCCTGCTCTTATTCTTGCCTTGTATGCCTGAATCCACATGGCTAATTCTTCAGTCATAGGATCTGCTAAGACTGATCCAACCTCTTCTTTCTGATACTTTTCATTTTTAATTTCTTCTTTCTTTTTCTGTTCCTCTTTTGGATTTTGTTCGTTCTTCTCATTTTCCTTCTTCTGCCGTAATTTCTTTTCTTTTATCCTATCTCTCCGGTTTTTCCATCTCTGGGACCTTTTACTTGCAATACTCTTCTCCGGCTCTTCTGAGTCTTCAACTCTTTGAGGGATGGGTGTGTCCCTCTCCTTGTCACTTTGGTTGTTCTCCTCCGTTTTATCAGGGGTCTCTCTAGCTTTGGCTCTCGTTATTGCTTTCAATGGTACTGTGTACTCTTTATCACTCCCTGATGATTCAATTACTTCTATTACGTTGATTTGCACGTTAGATGTAACCTTGTTGGGATTCTTGGGGCAGTCTTTGAAAAGGTGTTCCTTACCACAATCACTACAGTAGCCTTCCCAGACTCGTTGTGGTGGGGGTGGGTTCGGCAATGTGCATTCTCTGATATAGTGATCACCTCCACATCTATAACATGGTCCTCTGGGTACAGGCGGTCTGTTCATGGGTCGAGGTGGTATGGTTGCTCTAGGAGCTGTATACATTAATGACACATAATCCTGCTCATAACCATATGAACTATCTGATACTTCCATGCCATAGGCATATGGTTCATATAGTTGTCCACATTCCATCATTGAGCTTTCATAATTAGGGTATGTTCCTTGACTAGGGTCATAAAACGAGTCATATGGTTGATTACTAGTCAAAGGTGTGGCTGGGACTATAGCTCTCTCTAGGTTTTCTTCTGGTTGAGCAATCTTGACTGGGAAAACGTTCTGAGGATGGGGCGGTTGTTGTCCTAGTACTGGCTGTGGTTGTGTGTATCCCTGATAAGCATATGGTCGTGGTGTTGGTGCCTGCGGCTGATAAGATGGATACCTAAAGGCTTCACCTCCCTGATCTCTCTGAGGGTATCCGTACGGTCTCATGTATGGCTGTGCAGGTCTAGCTTGCCTATTGTAAGGGCAATTTTCCGTATTGTGATTTGTGTATTTTTGTTCCACACTGCAATATTGTAGAGGTCCTGGGATAGTGGGTCTATTATAGGCATAAGTAGGCGGTGGGACTACTCCCCTAGTACACAAGTGAGAAGGATGATCACCTCCGCACTGCATACATCTTCTGAGCATCGGCACTCTTATAGGGTTATTGGGGTAGTTCCTCTGTCCATGAATGTTCAACTTTTTCGCTAACAATTCGGCTATTTCCTCTACATTGTTTTTAGGAATTGATGAGTTACTGGCCGAATCTTCACTTTTTAAGCTTCCTTGAGGTATTTTCAGGTCCTCTGCTAGGTTGTCTTCTAAATCTATGCATTCCTTCATGCATTCTTGCAAAGTCTGAACCCTTTTTACATACACCAATGATCTCAAGGATCCGTTCAATAATCCTTCCAAAAATAATGACACCATTTTATTTTGTGTAGGTCTTTCTTCTACTGGGCATCGGTCTACATATTGCTTGAATCTTCTTGCAGCCAATCTCACTGATTCGGTAGGGACTTGCTTGAAGCTATGGATCAATGATGAAGAATTGTTTTCAATTCCTGATTTAGTATTCCTCAATCATTTCTTGGTATACTTGCTCCATGTTCTGAAAGGTATTAGGGTCCAATGGCTGAAACCATGCTAACGCTGTGTCTGACAGTGTAAGGCCAAAGGACTCATATTGAATCAAAAAGTCTTCTACCTGTTCGGCTCTGATTACTTGTTTAAATTCAGCTATATGATTGTAAGGTTCACTAGAGCCATCATAGTGATTTCTCATGCATTTGGCAACTTGGATTGGCCTTAGTCGTCTTCCTGCTTCGGGTGGTCTAGGCATCACTGGGAAAATTGGTCTTCCTATTGGTATGCCTGGTCCTCTCACTACCGGCGGTCTGACTGGAGCATGAATTCCAAGTCTTGGGTCCAGAGTTGGTTGAGGTCGGTAGTTAGGGTTATTTGCAGGCATTGCGAACTGCACAGGAGGTCTGACGGGGATTTGAGTTTGTTGTGTTTGTTGTGTTTGGCCTGACTGTTGATATGAATCATGATGGGACGTTCCAAGAGGATTTCTTGAAGTAGTGGCTTGGTCCCTAGGGGGAAACACTGGAATGTTCTGATATTTCAACTCAGCTCTTTCCACTTCTGTTATGGGCCAATATCTTCTCTGATTTTTATCCAGATATGTGATTATGGTGGAAAAATCAGGATCCTGCAACTCATAAATGGTGACTGGATTAGGAGCAGCTTCCCAAATTGAGGAATGTGCTCTAAGGAGATGCTCCATCCCATTGATCAAATATACATCCATTAAGGTGTCATCTTGGGGAATCAGATCTCCTCTCCATATCCGCGCAACTGCAGATCTTCCTCTAGGTGTAGTTACTTGCTCTTCATTCCCTCCTCCATTTAAGTTTGAAGCATTATTTTCTTCACCAATTTCGTTAATGTTCTCTGGGTGTTCTGTGACAACATATTGGATATCTCTTTTGTCCATGTAAAGTCCTCCTACGTACTTGACTGCTGGTCTAGGCACTATGTAAGCCTCTGACGCTTTCTTTAACCTGGCCACGGATCTGTTTAGACCATCCAGATAAATGGGGATCTCATTTTGGTTGGTGTTCACATACTCCAAGGAGGTCCTGTACTCCCCCTCAATGATCGACATCATGCCAATCATGGGTACTGTGTTCTGCATATCCTCGGAAGCCATGGGAATTTCTTCCTCTGATTCGCTGGAGGTCTCAGAATAATGTGAACGGTTACTTGGCTCTGCTACACTACCTATAGAAGAGATTACACTTCTTCGGCTTCCTAGGGTTCTTCCGGATCTCAGGTTCATCCACTTCTAAGCTCTGATCAGCCTTTGCTAACTTTTAGCCTCTGAAATTCTTCACTACAGGTCAGAGTTTCTAGAAGAATGTTGGTTGAAAATTTGACTGAAAATAACTTTTCAAGTCACGATACTTAACCTCCAAAATCCACGATACACGATTTCTGGACCGAAACGATACCCGATACTTGGGTCAGAACGATACACAATATCTCAATCCCGATGATATTCGATACTTGCAGCAGGCGATACACGATCTCTGAATTGGAACGATCGACGATACACGATATTTGGTGAGTATCGTGATCTCTGAGAAGCGATACACGATACTTAACCCAAACGATACACGATCTTTCTCCAAACGATACCTCAGAAAATGATCGCTCGCAGACGATCGCTGGCAAAACGATACACGATACTTGTTAGGTATCGCGATCGGTAAAAACCAAACGATACTCGATCGCTCACGATACTTGACTATCACGATACTTCGAACAAACGATACTTAGCACACGCGATACACGATCTTCGATGAAGACGATACACGATCGGCAACAAGTATCGCGATCTTTAGCGAAAACGATACACGATACTTGAACCACCAAACGATACACGATACTGATTAAGTATCGCGATCTCTGAAGACCAAACGATACTCGATCTCTGAGAGGTATCGCGATCTTTGATCAAAACGATACTTCTCAAGTATTGCGATCGGCACGGAACGATACACGATCAACGATACACGATCGACGATCGTTGGCAAAACGATCTCTGACCAAGTATCGCGATCGGTATGAAACGATACACGATCGGAGGGAAATATCGCGATACTCGACCACAGGAGGTCACGATACTTCCTAAGTATCGCGATACTCGACCGCGGGAGTAAAACGATACTTGACCCTTAGTCAATTTTTGAGAAATGTTTTTTAAGTTTTGTTTTGATGCCCTTGTTTTCCTAGTTCCTCTCTCCTCTCCTCACTCTCTGTATCAAGCAAAGCACTCCTTTTACCCCCTGTAGATCTCAGACGATACCTGACGCAGATCGTTTGACACTGATATTGAATTTTTTGAGTGATAAAAAAGAACTAGCAACTGAGTGGCTCACCTTTGATGCCCTTTCTCACTCTTCTAGCACCCTTTCTTGCTTAACGACGCTCCACAAGCTCAGAAACGACACACGATACTCGGCAGCTCGTCCCACGATACTTGCTCAGAAAACAAGTGATTTTCAAAATGACTCTTTTTGGCTTTTATACTTGGGATTTTCTATCTACTTAAAATGAAACAACAAGACAAGAAGTGAAAGCTACTCTAATCTACTCCTCCACTTACTTCAATGCAAAAAGCTACTTACCATCACACGAATGCCTCGGTTTGATTCGTCACTCCCCGGCAATGGCGCCAAAAAGTGTGTTGACCTAAGTATCAACTTAGGGACTTGCGGAGAAAGAGACTATACCTCAATCCCCTCACAAGTGCATATAGTGGGGATACACGCTTTTAATTATCAATCCAAAGAGTATACAAACCTAGCCGAGTGTATGAGGACATGCAATCATGTAATGATCAATGCAAATGAACTACTCAAAGAATGTAAATGAGGCAAAGACTTATCCAAACAAGCTTCAACTGTTGGTCAAGGCGAAACGATACTTGGTGCAGCAGCCGTCAGTATTTTGGACTTTTCTCCCAGCTCCGAGCTCCAAATATAGCGAATAGCATATGCGTTTCGAAGCTCTCGAGAAGACGCATCCAATGGTAGTGGTTTCACTCAATTCTGACGCTCCTACTTCAAGTTATGAGCAAAATACTGAGTCGCGGGAAATACCTTCCTACACTTCAGCACTCCCTACACTTCGCACACACCTTACCTACAGCAAATAAACACTTTCATGGATAAACAACACTCACAAGCACTCTTTCCAAGCACTACACATGCATACAAGCTCACAGAGAAGAAGATACAGAGTGAAGAAGACACAAATTCGAATTTCTGTGCTCTCTATTCTCACAATGGCAAAAAGTTCTTTACAAAGAGCCACATTTGACTTATATACTAGTGCCCTAAAAATGGTCCTTTCACACAAGAGACCGGCACTTTATTCACTAAATGACTAATTCCCTACTAGTTTACATGGGTAAATCTCTAATCTCCTGTGGGGATGCATCTAGAAGACTCCTCTAGTGCCTTTACAATGGAAAATATATTACAAAAATGATTATGGTACAAAAATATGATGTCCAAATCAGAAAAATTTTGGGGCCCGTCTTTTTCTCTGCTTTGTACTTTCTTTAGCTCTGCAACACTCTCCCCTTCTTCGTCTCTGTCGTCCCTTGACAGGCTTTGCTTCTTGTCATCAGTTTGTTGTCTGCACGCATCCAGTGGTCAGTATTGCCTGATTCTTGATCTTGCATTACGTTTTAGAGGCGCTCTGATTTGTCCTGGTTGTACACGTCGGACCTTGTTGTGTTATTCACTTCTTTTCTCTGCACGCAACCTTTGCTCATTGTTACCTGTTTATAAAACAGGTGTTCAGTTTTGACGGCCTCTTCTTAATTCTTGTTTTACATTCTCTAGGCCTGATGTATTCGCCTTGCTTGCCCGCAACCCTCGGAGTTAGACTGACTACCTGATATTCCGCAGTCTAATTCACCTATAGGCTCATTAATTCTGGTTGCCACGCATGCCACCAGTGGAAGGTCTAAGGATGTGGTGCTTCAGTCTTCGATCTGGACCTTCCAGAGATCAAGAGGTTGAAGCACCCATGTGGGTTACGTCCTTTCCTTGGTGTGTGTGCCCCTGCGGGGCTTTGTGCAGAGATGGGTGTTGCGCCCCTGCATGACTTCTTGCAGAGATACATCTTCAGATATTGCTTTTTAGTGAAGCTGCTTCTTTCGTTGTCTTCTTCTTTTCTTCTTCTTACTTGATTCTCCTTCAACAACTTGTATGAGCTTTTTGAAAGTAATCTAAGAACTCCATTGCTTCTCACTCTTTGTCTTGCCTTGTGTGCGCGTGTGTGTGTATGTGTGTGTGTGCATGTTTGTGTGCTTCTCACTCACGCACTTGTGCATTCACTTGCTCGAGGTCATCATACCATCGTCACGTCTTCCCGGATTGACATTAAAGGAGGTGCTACTCATTGAGCTACAAGGGGGCACATCTCTATGAGAATAATCCTTGAGATTCACTTTGCTTGTGAAACCTAAGTGTTTCAAATACAAAGAATTGGTTCCCCAATCTTGTACTACTTGCAATTTCCTTAGGAAGTGTCTTCCCAGAATCATCTCGTAGGACTGATTTTTGCTAAAGTCACATATAGCAAAAGTATGCTCAAACTCTACACCACAAGTAGTGAGAGTTATCCCTTCTAGTAGCCCCAAGGGTCTTTTGATGTGACCATCAACCATTTGTAGTTTCATTCTCATCGGCCTGAGTGCAAGCTTGCGCCATCGCTTCCATAGGGAAGTGGTAGCAATTAACACAATACTTCAGAGATGATCTTTGTGATCACAGAGCATGGTAGGCATGCCTACACTTGGAAGGGTGAGTTTGTTTTTGCCCAACCAAGATCTAATGTCTCTTATGGTCACCAAGGAGCTGGAACATCCCAAGCTCATGGAGCTCAAAGGGATAGGAGTAGAGATAGATAAGAAGTGAGCTTTGCTAATCCAATGGGAAGAGAACGAACGAGAATAGAGACAGATAGAATGGAAACCGAGAGACCCAGAGACCTAATGAATCAAAGAAATACAAATGAATTAATTTTGCCAAGGCCTAGAGAAAACACGAGGACCTTGATGCCTACACAACTAGCTAAGTCCATGAAGAATTGCTTCAATGGCATTGGAGACCTGTACGATCATGTAGCAGAATTTAGGCAAGTCTTGAGGGCAAAGCAAGTGGATGACCTATTCATGTAGTACAATGCATTTGTTCTGACTCTCAAGAACACAACCCTTATATGGTTTCAACCACTACATGAGAGGCAATTCAAGAACATAGACCAACTTCTAGAAGCTTTCATCACAGAATTTTCTAAGAGTTGCATAGGGCACAATACTTCCTCACTGATACATAGCTTCAAGCAAACACCTCAAGAGACAATTAGACTTGCAAGAAGAAGATTTAGGCAATACCTAGAGAGATGTCCTGTTCTAGAGTTACTCACTCCAGCAAAACAAGTGGCTTTATTCTTAGATGGATTGTTGAGTACCAAGTTGAGATTATATGTGTACTTGAAGGACCCTAGAACCATAGACGAGTGTGTACGCATGTGCATAGACATTGGGGATAACCTAGGGGAGGAATTAGAGCTTTCAAAAATCTACAAAGATTTAGATAGCTCTACTAGCCTCAATTCAAATCCATCCACATCTATTGAGGAACTTGTTGAGAAAGTAGCTTAAAAGTTAGGATTCTCTAGCAAACAAATACCAAGGTTTGTCCCCGTGAAAAGATGCTACACTTGTGGAGATGACCATATGGGGAATGTATGTCCCATTATGGCTCAACCCCAAGCAAACCCTAGCATCCTATACTGCACCATAGAGTGGAATTATACCAACCACACCGCACAAGACTGTCCCTATAACAAACAAACTGTTAGAAAAAATTATCCTCAGCAATATCCACAATAGGAAAGATACCAAAACCAGTACCCACCACAACAATATGGCAGGCCACAGCAACCCTATCAACCACCCTATCAAGGGTAGCAAATACCTCAACCAATTCTAGCGCAACAGCCCCCTCCTCGAGCCAATGTGATTCCAATAAAGTACGCAGGTATATAAGAAAATCTGAATAGAGCCTTAGTGCCAGTAACTCCATTGCTTTCAGAAAGTGACCCAAGTGATCATAGTTTTGACTCCACTCATATTGACAGCCCACAGGCTTACTACATGCACTCACATGAGCATAATGAATCAAAATTATTATGAAGACCCGAGTGAACCTAGATGGGAGCCAGAGTATGCAAATCTCATGTATGAAAACCCCAACTTTAGACCCCAACCTAGGCAGATAAGACCCCCATTTCCTAGAGGGCCATGCTATTGATGTTAGGGAGATCACCTCATTTGTGATTGTCCTATGCCTGCACCTACACAAACCTAATCCGTGACAATTCAAGGTTTCTGTCCAGATTATGGGAAGGAGCACTTGTTGCAAGATTGTCCTAAGAACCCCAACAATATGCCAAAAACCACTCCTATCAACGTTATTGGGTTAGTTGTAGACTCTAAAGGAGGTGTGACTTCCACTACCCAAGTGCAAGTGGTCACCAGAGCTCAAGCTTTGTAGCAAAAACAAGGCTTAGGATAGGAAATGAGTTCTGAGGTTAGTGAGACTGAGAGCATAACTAAGAAGAGGACCAGAGCTTGGAGGGATAGTCATGAGAGAATGAGAAGACAATGGTCAAAGAAAATGAGTGAACTCAAGGAAAGCTTGAGAGAAATAAAAGGCAAGATAATTGAACTAACATCTCAAACTCACTCTCACACTAATCCACCACCACCATTCCCATCTCCCTCCAATCCATCACCTTCCAACCCACCTCACGCAACCCCACCACCCCCTAGAGTAGGATCACTCTTAGCAGATCCCGCTCGTGAGGACCTAGACATGATGCTCAAGGCATATCAGGCCAGAGTCCAAGAAGGGACAAATGTAACGGATCATGAAAAGTGTTACCCTACGGCAGAACTAGAGCTCGAACAAACTAAAATTTGTGCTAAGATGGTGGGATTGGCTCAAACCATGTTTGAAGCCAGTTGCCTCTTTAACTTCTCTAGTTCAGCTAAGACACAATTGCACTTTGATGGACTGCTAGAAAGATTGGAGAGGCTAATTGCAAAATCTAAAAAGGACCGTGCCTCTCAAGGTAAGGACAAGGCAAGTGTACCTCGCCTCTCAAGGTAAGGAAGAATGAGCTCTCCTCCCCAGGACGGTTATGTACCTAACTCCAGAGAACCAGACACATCTTCTTCTATGAATCGATATTCCCCAAAATTTCTAAGAGAGATTCAAGACTAGAAATCAGCTAAAGAAAGTGAAAATCCTCCTCCCATTGAACTTGTGGACGACTTGCACGATCAATTCCCACAAGACATTCCTTCCATTTATGAAGAACAGGAGGATATCCAATCTCTGTTGGAGAAAGAAAATCAACAATTGATGATTATATGGAGCTTGGGAGTGAAGACTTGACGAAAAGATTGAAGTCTAAGAGCATGGAGTGAAGTAGAGGTTCAGAAAGAGATGGTCTATTTACACATGTATATTAACTTTGTAAATATTTCAAAAATACTTGAAGTAATGACGAATCCATACTCATATGTACTTGTACATATTGTGATATATGCAAGAGATGAAATATAGATGAGATTGAGAGGAGTAGATTATGAGTTATGTGAGTACCATCCATCGAATGTAAGATGAGTTGAATATAAGAAGTTTTCTAAGAATTGTGCGTCGATCTTTTCTCCATTTTCTCATTCTATGTTTGATCATTTTAGGAATCCTTTTGTAGATTTCTAAGTCCACAATTAATGCATCTATGGTTATGATTTGAGAGCCTAATGGTAAACACGCTGAGAGAATTATGTGTAGGAACATTTATATGTGAAGAAGTGATGAGTGTCTTCTAAAACAGGTGCAATCTCGATGATCAAAGAATTGATCAGATCCCAGTGCACAATGTAAAGTTTTACACAAATGAGGAGTCAAAATCTAAGTTGGAAGGTAAGCTATCTATGGCTAAAAGCATTTGAATAAACGGGGTCTACTTTGGGAGAACCATGCATTAGACGTTGCAGGTGTCAAAATCAACTATACAAAAGTACAGTTTTAGACATAGGTACATTGTTTGAATCATATCTCAAGATTTACTAAATCTTCTGAGAAAATGTAACTTGGAGAAGGTGCGCAACCTTTAGAAGATAGCTTCTACAAAGTTTGATCACAAACGTTACACATTTGATGAGTTAATGAATGAATTAAGTGCACCTGACTTTTCTGTGTAATGACTTTCTTCAGAGTTAGCTAAAGTCTTGATAATTTGGGATTGGTCTTCCAAAATTGGTTGAGGTTTTGAGTTATTCTTGATACAGATGTGCTCTAACTTCAAGGATAGCTTGTCTTTTGGAGATTAATCATCTCCATCAGTGGTATCAGAGCACGAATCATCAAAATCGAAGAAAAAGAAGACCCCCACTGCTATAGATATATAAAATTCAACATTTGAAGATTCAAAAAGACAAAATGTGAAGAAAAAGCTAAAGGGAGACACACAAGAGCAATCAACAGGATTAGAAGGAGTAAATTTCGAAGCCAAGGTACATTCATTCGTTATAAGGTTGAAGATTTGATAGTACAGGTGAAGAAAGGATGGGAGATAATCTCCAAATTAAGAAGTTGGATAGAGAGAACTATCCAGCTTGGTCTATGAGGATGAAAGCTCATCTTATGAGCAAAGATCTGATGGGATACATCACAGAAGAAGAAGAAAAGCCAGAGTTTAAAGATCCTAGTGTTCCAACTGTTGAAAAAGAAGGAGCAAGCTTAGTGGATAATTTTGGTAAATTGGATATTCCAAATGAGCATAAATACTTGGATAAAGGTAAAGCCACGACTCCTTATCCATTAGGAGTGAAAGGAAACATCAAAGGGCACTCAAGGGAGTTTGAAGATCAAGAAGAATCCATTGAAGAGTCAAGAGACAAGGAAGGGGTATGTGAAAGGTCACACACACATTCATACAAGCATGAAGGGGCATTTTCGGGATACCAAGACTGAGGAGAAGCATCTACCAAGTGCCCAAGGACCAGAGGAGCATGCCCAAGAAGTTTCAGCCCCAGATCATCTCCGTAAGTGAGGTTTTGGATCAGTTTCTCACACTAGACCATCTCTCTCTACTGTAGTCTGTCAGACATACCCAACTTGTAACAGGTGTTGCTCTCTGTGTATAAATCCAAATTCAGTGATTCTTGTCTTGAATGAAAGCCTATCTCTCCTACTTCCTCTGTTTAAACTTTCATAGTGATTGCGTACTGTTGTGCCGAGATATTCGTATTTTACTGTAACTGAAAAATTTGCATAGGTGGATAGACAGGTAGTCTATTTTGTAACAGTGAGTTGCCTGACTTATACTCATCCAAATTCAGTGTTTGTTGGCTTGTTGGAAAGCTAACCGAGTCTACTAAGTGTGGACAAAATCTTGGAGTCATTGGATTTCAGGTGGTGGGTCAAATTGCTTGATCCAGGTCAGGTATATTTTCAGGTGTAGGCTGGAAGACCTATTTTGGGTTCATTGTGCTTTTGTTGTGCATATAGAGGATTTGTTCCTCACAGTTGGTATCAGAGCTTTGAAGCTTGGATTAGCAGCAACACACTACAAGGAAGTACACTTGAAGAAGAAGGTGCTTCATCAAAGAGGAGAGAAGTGCAACACAAGGGATTGCTTGACAAGGTAACCTCTTTATCATAATCTCATTTCAATGGCAGATTTGGGGCAAAAAGTGGAGTTGTTGGACAAGGACAACTACCAACCTTGGAGGTTCAGAGTTACAAATTACCTCATGGGCAAAAGGCTATGGTCCATAGTGAATGGAGAAGAAGAAAGGCCTGATGTAGATCTTGAAGATGCAACCACTACCAATGCACAAAGGAAGGAGCTCAAAGAGTGGGAAGAAAGGAATAGAAGAGCAATGTTTCTCATATCTCAGGTAATTTCTAATGCTATGGTTGGTCATATACAAAATTTTGATAATGCCAAGGATGTATGGGATGCTTTGGAATAGGTTTATGCAACCTCTACAAGAGCTAGGAAAATGCAACTAAAAAATGAGCTCAATACCATGAAGAAAGGTAATAGCCAAAGTGTGGTTGAGTACACACTCAAAATCAAGGATCTAAGGGATCAATTAGCATCAGTGGGATGCAAGGTTGATGATGAAGATTTGGTTCAAGTCACTCTCAATGGATTGAGAGGAGAAGACAAGTGGAAGCCTCTCATTACCACTATCCTCTATCGAGATCCACTTCCATGCTTAGAAGACCTCATTCCTCACTTGGTGGCTGAGGAGGCATCATTTGGAGATTCATCCAAAAGCAAGGACACTCACGGTCAGGTCCTATACTCTTCAAGAGGCAAAGGGAGAGGTGGAAGAAGAGGAAGAGGAAGAGGCTACAACAATCAAGGCAACCATCAAAGCAAAGAAGAAGGAGAAAGCTCAAGTGACTCTACATTCCAAGCAAAGGCAAGAGGTAGAGGCAAAGGAAGAGGAGGCTACAACCCCCACAAAGGTATGATTTGCTATAATTGTGGTAAACCAAATCATATAGCTTCAGATTGTAGATATAAAGATGGTAAATACACTCAAAGAAAGCAAGGGAACTATGCAAATGCTTCAAACAAGGAAACAGGTAATGATCAATTGCTAGCTATGAGACATGGTTATTCAAAGGATGCTAAATATGATACCAAATGGTACATAGACTCAGGGTGCAGCAATCATATGTCTTGTGAGGGTGATATATTCACCAATTTGCAGGTTCCAAAGTCCAAAGGATGTGTGGAGACAGGTGACAACACCAAACATGTCATAGAGCACATTGGAGATGTAACAATTGGATGTGACAAATCAGCCAAGGTGCTTGAGAAGGTATTGCATGTTCCATCTATTACTAAGCACCTTATTTCAGTAGGGCAAATGGTAGAGAAGGGTTTGCAGGTCACCTTCAATGACAAAGGATGCTTTATAAGGAATCCTAAAGATGGAAATAAGCTTGTTGCTCAAGGAAGAAAAGAAGGAAGAATGTTCACCTTGGATGTGTCTCCTAATGCAAGCAAGGTATGCTTTGTTATGATTGGTAATCAAAGGATTGCTGAACTTGACCTTTGGCACAAGAGAATAGGCCATGTCAACATTCCTAAGCTAAGGAATATGAGCAAGGAAGAGCTTGTAAGAGGGCTGCCCATGTTTGAGAACAAAGAGCTTCATGAATTTTGTGATGCATGTCAACTAGGGAAGCAAGCAAGACAACCATTCCAAAGGAGCACACATATGGCTGCAAATCTCTTGGACCTCATCCATACTGATGTATGGGGACCTTCCAAAGAGTCATCCTTGGGAGGATCAAGGTATTTTGTTACATTTATTGATGATTATTCTAGAAAAGTTTGGATATACATCATTAAAGAAAAATCAGATGTGTTCTCTATGTTCAAGAGGTTCAAACAAGAGGTTGAGAAGGAGACAGGTAAATATATCAAAGCCCTAAGGTCTGATGGAGGGGGAGAATAATTCTCCAAAGAATTCAGTTCTTATTTGTATGAGAATGGTATTAAAAGGCAATTTACATGCAGGTATACCCCCCAACAAAATGGGGTGGCTGAAAGGAAAAATAGGCACATTGTTGAAATTGCAAGGTGTATGATTAATGAAGCACACATGCCATTATTTTATTGGGTTGAGGCTGTTTATACTTCAGTTTATTTGATGAATAGGGTACCTACAAGTGGTGTGCATGAGTTGACTCCAAATGAGGCCTACTATGGTAAGAAACCTAGTGTGGAACATCTCAAGGTTTTTGGATGTACTTGCTATGTGCACATTCCACAAGAGGTAAGATCTAAACTTGATGCAAAATCTGAAAAATGTGTTTTCATTGGCTATTCTACTGAGCAAAAGGGGTACAAATGCTATAACCCTTACACCAAGAAGTTGTATGTATCAAGAGATGTGGTATTTAATGAATTGAAACCTTGGTATGTAGACAAGGGAAAAGAAAAGGTAATAGATGATGACTTGGATGATGTATCAGTTTGTGGTAAAGGTGATATGCAGGTTGAATCAACTCAAATGAGTGGGCTTGAGGCTTCAACATCAAGATCAGCTACCCAAGGACACATGGGAGAAAGAAGAAGTCTATCAGAATCACCAACATCCAGGTATAAGTCTCTTAGTGACTCTCATGATGATCATAAAGGTGATAGTGAGTCACAGGATGAAGAAGACTATGAAGAAGTGGTTACACCACAAGTAAAGCTTTCAAGGTTAAGGAAGCAATTCCCTAAAGGGAATGAGAGGAGATCCTCAAGGCTCAAGAATCCAATACAAAGGTTAAGTTATGACTCTTTCATTGCCAAGCACTATGCCTATATGATGCAGGTTATTGGAGATAATGATCCTCAAATGTATGAGGAGGCATCAACAAAGGAGGAATGGAAGAGAGCAATGGATGAAGAGATGAAAGCACTCAAGGACAATGAGACTTGGGAATTAGTGCCTAAAACGCCAGGTATGAAAGTGGTTCAAAACAAATGGGTGTATAAGACTAAAAGGAATGCCAATGGTTCACTAGCTAGACACAAAGCTAGGTTGGTTGCAAAGGGGTTCACACAAACTTTTGGTGTGGATTATGAAGAGACATTCAGCCCCGTGGCTAACAAAACAATAATAAGGACCTTAATAGCTGTATGTGCAGGTAGAAGATGGCCTATATATCAGCTTGATATAAAAAATGCATTCTTGAATGGTGAGCTAAAAGAAGAGGTATACATGGCACAACCTATTGGATATGAAGATGTGGATCATCCTGATTTTGTTTGTAGGTTGAAGAAGGCCTTGTATGGTCTTAAGCAAGCACCAAGGGCCTGGAATCAAAGGCTTGTGGAATACCTTGAAAAGTGTGGGTACATTCAAAGCAAATCTGATCCCTCACTCTACATAAAGAAAGAAGGGAGTAAGGTCGTATTTATTTGCATATATGTGGATGATCTTATCATAACAGGTAGTGACCATGAAGGAATCAAAGACATCAAGAGGAGCCTTGGAAAGGAGTTCAAGGTATCTGATTTGGGTGAGTTAAAGTACTTTCTAGGTATTGAAGTTGTTTATGCAATGGATGGCATATACCTTTTGCAAAGGAAATACCTATTGGATGTACTTTACAAGTATGGTATGGATGAATGTAAGGTACTCACTCAACCTATTGATGCAAATACAAAGGTAAGCATGTTGGATGGTAGGAAACTTCATGATTTGACATTATATAGAAGCTTGGTTTGCTCTTTACTATATGCAACAATGACTAGACCTGATCTTTCTTATGTGGTAGGCGTACTTGCCCAATTTATGCATGTTGCTACTCAAGAGCACTTAAATACAGCCAAAAGAGTGCTTCGGTATGTTAAGTATACAATCAATAATGGATTGTTTTATAGGTATGGAGAAGAGCTAACTCTTAGAGGATAGAGTGATGCTGATTGGGCTGGTTCTATTGATGATAGAAGATCCACTTCGGGGTATGTATTCATGCTTGGAACAAAGACTATCTCATGGATGTCAAAGAAGCAACCTACGGTGGCATTGTCTTCAACCGAGGCTGAGTATAGAGCATTAGCTCTAGCTACATGTGAAGCTATGTGGCTTAAAAAGCTTCTAATTGACTTGGATGTGCAGGTTGGAACAATCTCCCTTTATGGAGATAATATGTCATCTATTCACTTGGCTAATAACCCCATGTATCATGCTAAGAGTAAGCACATTGAAGTGCATTACCATTATGTAAGAGAAAAGGTTGCTACTAATGAAGTGGATGTTCATTTTGTGACAACAAAGGAGCAGGTTGCTGATCTATTCACCAAAGGATTGGATGCATCAAAGTTAAGCAAGTTCAAGAACATGATGAGCTTGATGGACATAGACACATCCTACTTAAGCTTGAGGGGGAGTGTTGAAAAAGAAGGAGCAAGCTTAGTGGATAATTTTGGTAAATTGGATATTCCAAATGAGCATAAATACTTGGATAAAGGTAAAGCCACGACTCCTTATCCATTAGGAGTGAAAGGAAACATCAAAGGGCACTCAAGGGAGTTTGAAGATCAAGAAGAATCCATTGAAGAGTCAAGAGACAAGGAAGGGGTATGTGAAAGGTCACACACACATTCATACAAGCATGAAGGCGCATTTTTGGGATACCAAGACTGAGGGGAAGCATCTACCAAGTGCCCAAGGACCAGAGGAGCATGCCCAAGAAGTTTCAGCCCCAGATCATCTCTGTAAGTGAGGTTTTGGATCAGTTTCTCACACTAGACCCTCTGTCTCTACTATAGTCTGTCAGACATACCCAACTTGTAACAGGTGTTGCTCTCTGTGTATAAATCCAAATTCAGTGATGCTTGTCTTGAATGAAAGCCTATCTCTCCTACTTCCTCTATTTAAAGTTTCATAGTGATTGCGTACTGCTGCGCCGAGATATTTGTATTTTACTATAACTGAAAAATTTGCACAGGTGGACAGACAGGTAGTCTGTTTTGTAACAGTGAGTTGCCTGACTTATACTCATCCAAATTGAGTGTTTGTTGGCTTGTTGGAAAGCTAACAGAGTCTACTAAGTGTGGACAAAATCTTGGAGTCATTGGATTTCATGTGGTGGGTCAAATTTCTTGATCCAGGTCAGGTATATTTTCAGGTGTAGGCTGGAAGACCTATTTTGGGTTCATTGTGCTTTTGTTGTGCATATAGAGGATTTGTTCCTCACACCAACTAGGGAGGAGCTTGCAGATTTAAAGATTTGGATGAAGAAGGATGCTCAAGAAAGGAGCATAATCTACATGGCAGTGAATGATTACTTGCTTCCTCATATCAAAGGACTTGAAAGTGCAAGTGATATATGGAGTGCTTTGGAAGAGCATTTTCATAATACAACCAAGTCAAGGAAAGCATCACTATGGGCAGATTTTACTACATTCAAGAAGAAGGCTTCACAATCAATATCTGATTATGTGACAAAGATGAAAGACATTGATGATTCCTTAGGTGTAGTTGATGAAGATATTGAAGAAGATAATTTGGTAAGACAATTCTCAAAGGTCTAAGAGGAGATGAGAAGTGGAAGCCTTTCATATTGTCCGCAGAACTTTCATTAGATCATTTCACTCCTGATTTGAATCAATTGTTAGGATGTATGCTAACTTTTGAGATGATATCAAAGGAGATGTTGATAAGAGTGCAGGTCATGCAATGTATTCTAAAGAAAAGAAGAAAGCTATCAAAGGAAAGCAACAATCAGTTGAAGATGAAGGTACTCCAAGTCAAGAAAACTTCCTAAGAGGAAGAGGAAGTGGCAAAAGTAGAGGAAGAGGCAGAAATAACAAAGATAATGTCAGAGCTTGCTAGATATCTATAAAGAAAAATCATCTATCTCATGAATGTTGGCATAATAATCAAAGCAATGGTAACTTTAATCAAAATTTTAACCAAAGAGGAAGAGGTAGAAGACATGAGAGAGGAAATTTTAGAGGTAGAGGTGGTAGGAGTTTCTTTGGAAGAAATGGAGGAAGAAACTTCCAAAATCAATCCTACAATAACACCTATTGCAATTATGCATCAGATCAGAAAGAAGATTCAACTCTTATTATGAATGCAACATGTGAAGCTTCAAATGAAGACTTAAGAGTATTCTATATTGACTCAGGGTGTAGCAATCACCTGAGTGGAAACATTGCTTTGATGACTGATTCGGATCATAAGGCAATCAAACATACAGTTCAAACAGGTGAGAATACAAAGCACAAGGTGAAGTCAATTGAATCAGTTAAAGCCAAAGATGGAAGTACTCTCTTGAGTAAGGTTTTGTATGTTCCTAAAATTCCAAAGAATTTGATTAGTGTAAGACAAATTGTGGAAAAAGGATATGAGCTAAGGTTCACTAATGATGAAGTTTATGTTGAAGACCTTAGCCAAGGGTATAAGAAAATTGTTACAGGAAAGAAAGAAGGAAGGCTCTTCACATTGAGGGTACAAGGTATGTTGGACATGCCATGTTTACATATGGAGAGCAAAATGTGTCTGAGTTGGATCTTTGGCATAAGAGGCTTGGACACTTCAATGAAAGAGGTATCAAAGAGATGATTAATAATGGTTCAGTACTTGGATCACCTAATGTTGCAGGCCAACACATGACATACAGATGTGAAGCATGTCAATTAGGTAAGGCTCATAAGCAATCATATAATAAGCATGATTTCATGTATTCAAAAAGACTTGAATTGGTACATATAGATGTGTGGGGTCCTTCAAAGGACTTTAACATAAATGGTTCAAGATACTATGTCATATATGTTGATGATGCTACCAAGTGGATTACTATTTATGTGATCAAAGACAAGTTAGAAGTGTTTAATACATTCAAACACTATTATGCATATGCAGAAAGAATTACAGGACAAAAATTGAAGAGGTTAAGATCAGATGGAGGGGGAGAGTATTTCTCAAATGAATTAAATGATTATTTGTGGAATGCAGGTATAAAGAGAGAGGTTACTTGTAGGTACTCTCCTCAACAAAATGGTGTAGCAGAAAGGAGAAATAGAACTCTTGTTGAGTTTGCAAGATCATTGATGAAAGAAAAGAATTGCCCTAATTATTTGTGGGCTGAGGCTATAAATATAGCTACATACTTGGTTAATAGGCTACCATGTAACGCTTTGCAGGATATGACACCATATGAAGCTTGGTGGGGTGAGACAACTATTTGGTTGCTTAGCCTATGCTTATGTTCCTTCTCAATTAAGACATAAGTTGGAACCAAAGGCTGAAAAATATGTGTTCATTGGTTATGATGATAAGTAAATGGGATACAAGTTGTGGATTCCATCTACAAAGCAATTTCTTGTATCAAAGGATGTCACATTTGATGAGCAAAGTACTTGGTACTCAGGTACAAATAATACTTATGCAGGTCTTGAAGAAACATTGAACTAGAAGAAAGGTGAATCAAAGGTTCAAATATTTGATGAAGAAGAGAACAATGAAGCACAAGTTGAAGCTGAAGAAATGCCAAGGTTTGATCCACAATGTGATGAACCAGAAACTTCAAGAAGTGGAGAACTCAGAAGGTCATCAAGGCACAAATGACAACCTACAAGGTATAGCTATGATACTTCATTCTTGACTACTAAAGATTATGCTTATATGATAAAAGTAGATGAAGACACATCCACATATGATGAAGCCAAAGAAAAGGGGAATTGGGAAAAAGCTATGAAGGAAGAGTATTATGCATTCATTGAGAATGAGACTTGGGAACTCGTACACAAACCAATTAATCAAAAGGTAATTGGATGTAAGTGGGTTTACAAAACAAAAAGATTTGCAAATGAAAGTGTGTCTAGGTAGAAAGCCAAGCTTGTTGTAAAAGGATATGCACAGACATATGGTGTGGACTATGATGAAACTTATAATCCTATTGCAAAGATGACAACCATAAGGACTCTCATAGCTATTACTGCTTGCAAAGGTTGGAAATTATCTCAATTCGATGTGAAGAATGCATTTTTGAATGGTTACATTTCAGATGAATTTTACTGGAACAACCAGATGGTTTTAAAGATCAATTTTATCCAGATCATTTGTGTAAGCTCAAGAGAGCTTTGTATGGCTTGAAGCAGGCCCCAAGGGCATGGAATTACAAGCTTGTAAATTTCTTGAAGGAACTTGGTTTTCAAGCATCAAAGGAGATAGTAGCTTGTTAGTCAAAGTAAGTGAGGATGGATTTATCTATGTTTGTATTTATGTTGATGACATAATACTTACAAGAACAGATGACAAAGGCATAGAAATGCTTAAGAAGCAGATGGAGAAAGAATTCAAGATCAGTGACTTGGGAAATCTATCATATTTCTTGGGAATGGAGATTTCATATACTCAACATGGAGTATATGCGACTCAAGAAAGGTATTTGAAGAACTTGCTAATCAAGTTTAAAATGGAAGATTGCAGGGTAACACCTACTCCATGGAGGTGAATCAAAAATTGAGCAGATATGGAGGAGAAGAATTCAAGGACATGAAACTATATCAAAATTTGGCTGGCAGTCTAATCTATGCTACATTAACAAGGCCTAACCTATCATATGTTGTTGGAGTTTAATCTCAATTCATGCATTGTCCTAGAAAGGAACATTGGATTGGAGGTCAAAGGTTGCTTAGGTATATCAAGGGCACACTTAAAGAAGGTTTGTATTATGGGTGTACTTCAAATACAAGGATGAAGATATATAGTGATGTTGATTGGGCAGGTAACTCTGATAATAGAAGATCAAGGCATGGGTATTTGTGTTATGTGGGAGATAAGTTAATTTCATGGTGTTCTAAGAAGCAACATCCAATTGCTTTATCATCTACAGAAGTAGATTACAAAGGTATGGTAGAAGCTACAAAGGACATCATATGGCTAAAAACTCTTATGAAGAGTTTCGATATCATTCAGAGTACTCCTATCATTTGTGGAGACATGAGTTCTTTGTATCTGGTAGCTAACCATGTGTTTCATGCCAGGACCAAACATATTGAGATCCAATATCATTTTTTGAGAGAGAAGGTTGTTGATAAAGAAATAGAATTCATGCATACTCCTACAAAAAGCTCAACTTGCAGATATGTTGACAAAGAGTTTAGATGGACCCAAGTTGTAGAGATTTAAAGATATGGCAGGGATAAAGAAAATGCAGGTAATCACAATTGATGATTGAGAGGGACCTATATACAATCAACAATTGATGATTATATGAAGCTTAGGAGTGAAGACTTGAAGAAACGATTGAAGTCTAAGAGCATGGAGTGAAGTAGAGGTTCAGAAAGAGATGGTCTATATACACATGTATATTAACTTTGTAAATATTTCAAAATACTTGAAGTAATGATGAATCCATACTCATATGTATATATGTACACTTGTATATAGTCATGATATATCCAAGAGATGAAATATAGATGAGATTGAGAGGAGTAGATTATGAGTTATGTGAGTATCATCCATCAGATGTAAGATGAGTTGAATAGAAGACGTTTTCTGAGAATTGCACATCGATCTTTTCTCCATTTTCTCCTTCTATGTTTGATCATTTCAGGAATCCTTTTGTAGATGTCTAGGTCCATAGTTAATGCATCTATGGTTAAGATTTGAGAGACTAATTGTAAACAGGGTGAGAGAATTATGTGTAGGAACATTTATATGTGAAGAAGTGATGAGTGTCTTCTGAAATAGGTGCAATCTCAATGATCAAAGAATTGATGAGATCTCAATGCATAGTGTAAAAGTTTACACAAATGAGGATTCAAAATCTAATCTGGAAGGTAAGCTACCTATGGTTAAAAGCATTTGAATAAATGGGATCTAGTTTGGGAGAACCATGCATTAGAAGTTGCAAGTGTCAAAATTGACTATGCAGAAGTATAGTTTCAGACATAGGTACATTGTTTGAATCATATCTCAAGATTTACCGAATATTTTGAGAAGTTTTAACTTGCAAAAGATGTTCAACATTTAGAAAATACCTTGTACAAAGTTGCATCACAAAGTTTACACATTTGACCAGTTAATGAATGAATTAAGTGCAGTAGATGTTTCTGTGTAATGACTTTCTTCGCAGTTAGCTAAAGTTTTGATAATTTGGCATTGGTCTTCCAAAATTGGTTGAGGTTTTGAGTTATTCTTGATATAGAGCTGCTCTAACTTCAAAGATAGCTTGTCTTTTGGAGATTACTCATCTCCATCAATCTCGTGAGAGATTAGACTTTGAGTCTAATTCCTTGGAGGAACTACCCCATTTCACAGGCCCATGGGAAGCAAAGTCTACTTGTATGAGAGCACCCATGGTCATGGTAAGGAATGAAGACTCAATCATACCTAGGAATATAGAGATAGTAAAGTGCAGTGCAATGTCACTTTAGAAGAGCTACTCAAGGTAAGCTAGAATTATGGAAACATGTAGCCAACCAAGTGCCTGAAATAGCTAAACCTAGGTAGGATCTCATAGAATAGTGCCATAAATACCCTTGGACAAGGTACGAGACATGAGTGAAGGAGAAGAAGAAAACACCTATCTTCCAATTACCCATCAAGGTTACATCTCCAAGGAAATTTTGGACTCAGGTGCAGGAGTAGCAATTGCTACCACTTCCCTATGGAAGTGTTGGGGCAAGCCAGCACTCAGGCCAATGAGAATGAAATTGCAGATGGCTGATGGTCACATAGAAAGACCCTTAGGACTGCGAGAAGAAATAACTCTCACTACATGTGGTGTCGAGTTCGAGCATAGAAAGAAATAACTCACTACTCTTGCCATATGTGACTTTAGCAAGAATCAAGCCTATGAGATGATTTTGGTAAGACCATTTATGTGGCAGTTGCAAGTGGTACAAGATTGGGGAACCAATTCTTTGTATTTGCAACACTTAGGTGTTACAACCAAAGTCAATCTCAAGGATTACTCTCATAGAGACATACCCCCTATTCAATGGAATTCCATCCATAGATCTAAAGATGATATGCAGTCAGTGCATTCCATAGGATCAAGATCCTCATGGATGCATGAAGACACCCACTTATGGATGTGTAAGGTTGTTTTAGAAGAAGAGAAGAGATAAAAAGCTAGAGAGGTAGGTGTGAAGGAAACTCATAGATCAATTCAAGACCCAGCCAATGCACGTGTAGTATTTCGAGATGAAGAATTTGAACCTCATGGTTGGGCAGAAATTTTAGAAACAATGGATGTAGCCATCAATGAAGAACAATGGACACCCCATTGTTACGAGGATGGCTATGACATTTCAGTCTTCACAATAGAGCCAATCATGTGTGATTCGGTTATTGAAGAGTGTGAACCTAGCACTGATGCATTTGAGGATGCAAGTTGACTTTGACTTAGAGCCAATCATTATGGACCCACCTTTTGCATCAGATGAGGAACATGTCTACAAAGTAGAAGCTCACCCTTAGAGACACGAGGAAAGTACGAAGGATGTGAGATTAGCCACACACTTAACCACTAAGAATGAAGGCAAGAAGAGGAAGAAGAGAGAAGTCACACTAGAGGAGGAACAATCCTTGTTTGAGGTCCTTGAAAGTTTCAAGAAGTATGAGATAGAAGATAGGAGAGTCAGGATAAGAATGCCTAAACGTGATGCACAAGCAGGAGAGGCCTATGATAACAAAGAAACCACCAAGAAAATTGTGGTAACCATAGAAGAGGGAGAAGAAAATGCACATACATAGGACATGATCTGACGGAGGGAGAGGAGCAAGAGTTGATAGCCTTGCTAAGAGAATACAGAGATGTATTCACTTGGAGTTACAAGGACTAAAAAGGTGTAGACCCTGACATATGCTCACATACGATTCCCATGACCTCAGATGCCAAACCCTCTAAGCAGAAGCCATACACATACAACCATAGCTATGCTGCCAGAATCAAGGAAGAGATAGATCACTTGGTAGAAGCTGGAGTTATCTATGAAATTGAGCACATTGAATGGGTATCCCCATCATAGTGGTGCCCAAGAAGAATGGAAAATTACGTGTATGCATTAACTCGAAGAAAGTTAATGCAGCCACTATTAGAGACAATTATCCGCTTCCTATCACTGAACATCTCTTAGAGAGAGTGGTAGGTAAGGAAGTCTACAGCTTCCTTGATGGCTTCTCTGGCTATAATCAAGTGGCCATAGCTCTAGAAGATCAGCATAAGAGCCTATGCTACAGAGTGGGGCATATTTGCCTTTCGAGTAATGCCATTTGGTCTTACCAATGCCCTAGCCACCTTTCAAAGGCTGATGTGCCACGTGTTTAAAGAATTCTTGAGGAAAAATTTGGAGGTCTATGTTGATGATCTCTGTGCTCATTCCAACATTATACAAACACATATCCCAGAGTTGAGAGCTATCTTTGACAAATGTAGAGAATACCAAGTCTGCTTAAACCCATAAAAGTGTGTTTTTATGGTCACGCAAGGCAAGATTCTAGGACACATAGTGTCAAAACATGGCATATCCACGGACGAGGAGAAAGTTAGAGCTATTGTAGAGCTACCTAGGCCAAAGAGCACTAGGAGTACTTTCCCATAGAATAATGGACCGACGACCGTTTGTAACCATAGAGGTAGGACAAGGAAATAATGCAAGGAAGGTAAGAGCCATGATTGATTTAGGTGCAACCACTAGTGCTGTTAGACTTTCTTACTCTCAAGAATTGCAACTAGAAGTCAATCCTATAAAAGCTTATCTCATAGGATTGGGAGGTGTGGAAACCCCTTGCATGGGCGAGGTGGAACTTCCCCTCTACATTCAAGATGTTCGTATGAGAATTAAGGTGCTAGTGTGTTAAGACGAGGATGTCACTGAGCCTCTTGACTTGGGTCAAGACTAGATCTACGATCATGCAGTCAACTTGAACCTAAGAAGTAGACTTCTTTAGGTCTAGGTAAATCAGAATCGCATTATAACTGAGTTAGAAAATGAAGCACTCAAGGAACTAGGAAAGGCACCAACTCCTGGTCCTTCCAGGAGTACACATGAAGATGACGATGTTATTCTTGTCCAAAACTCTGTGATGCAGAGGGATGATCTTCTCAACAAAGAAGTAAAGGATACGATGGAACTCCCTTCTTTTCCAAAAGTGATCAAGACATGGCAACCAAAGGAGTACCGAACGTAGAGGCAGCAGGTGGCCTATGCTCAAAGCCAAAGGAGAGTACAAGGCAAGGTGTCTCCGCCACCAAAGCAAGTATGGGTATGGAAAGGCGAGCATCCTATTGCGGCCAAGTTAAAACCACTGACTAAATGTCACGCTAGTGATCTATGATAGGACACTAATAAGAAGTTTTTCAAAGATTACAAAAGTAACACTTGTTTGGGTACCCAAGAAGTCGATGAAGGCCAACCCATATAACTACTCTACAAGGCGATGTCCTCCCTAGTTACATCAACAGATGTAGAGTCAAACTATATCAAGAACCCCTCACAGAGGAAACGCTAAACCGACTCAACACTACAAAAACGTAAAGAGGAAGAAAAAAGAATCAAAGAGGACGCACAAGTTGAAGCTTTAGAATGCATCCGAAGAATGAAATTGAGAAGACGGGGTAGAGATGAGCCTAGATCAGATGCTTATGAAGCTCCAAGATATCACATGGCCAAGTGCGAGGCACTAGGAGTACTTTCCCATAGAATAATGGACCGACGACCGTTTGTAACCATAGAGGTAGGACAAGGAAATAATGCAAGGAAGGTAAGAGCCATGATTGATTTAGGTGCAACCACTAGTGCTGTTAGACTTTCTTACTCTCAAGAATTGCAACTAGAAGTCAATCCTATAAAAGCTTATCTCATAGGATTCGGAGGTGTGGAAACCCCTTGCATGGGCGAGGTGGAACTTCCCCTCTACATTCAAGATGTTCGTATGAGAATTAAGGTGCTAGTGTGTTAAGACGAGGATGTCACTGAGCCTCTTGACTTGGGTCAAGACTAGATCTACGATCATGCAGTCAACTTGAACCTAAGAAGTAGACTTCTTTAGGTCTAGGTAAATCAGAATCGCATTATAATTGAGTTAGAAAATGAAGCACTCAAGGAACTAGGAAAGGCACCAACTCCTGGTCCTTCCAGGAGTACACATGAAGATGACGATGTTATTCTTGTGCAAAACTCTATGATGCAGAGGGATGATCTTCTCAACAAAGAAGTAAAGGATACGATGGAACTCCCTTCTTTTCCAAAAGTGATCAAGACATGGCAACCAAAGGAGTACCGAACGTAGAGGCAGCAGGTGGCCTATGCTCAAAGCCAAAGGAGAGTACAAGGCAAGGTGTCTCCGCCACCAAAGCAAGTATGGGTATGGAAAGGCGAGCATCCTATTGCGGCCAAGTTAAAACCACTGACTAAATGTCACGCTAGTGATCTATGATAGGACACTAATAAGAAGTTTTTCAAAGATTACAAAAGTAACACTTGTCTGGGTACCCAAGAAGTCGATGAAGGCCAACCCATATAACTACTCTACAAGGCGATGTCCTCCCTAGTTACATCAACAGATGTAGAGTCAAACTATATCAAGAACCCCTCACAGAGGAAACGCTAAACCGACTCAACACTACAAAAACGTAAAGAGGAAGAAAAAAGAATCAAAGAGGACGCACAAGTTGAAGCTTTAGAATGCATCCGAAGAATGAAATTGAGAAGATAGGGTAGAGATGAGCCTAGATCAGATGCTTATGAAGCTCCAAGATATCACATGGCCAAGTGCGAGGCACTAGGAGTACTTTCCCATAGAATAATGGACCGACGACCGTTTGTAACCATAGAGGTAGGACAAGGAAATAATGCAAGGAAGGTAAGAGCCATGATTGATTTAGGTGCAACCACTAGTGCTGTTAGACTTTCTTACTCTCAAGAATTGCAACTAGAAGTCAATCCTATAAAAGCTTATCTCATAGGATTGGGAGGTGTGGAAACCCCTTGCATGGGCGAGGTGGAACTTCCCCTCTACATTCAAGATGTTCGTATGAGAATTAAGGTGCTAGTGTGTTAAGACGAGGATGTCACTGAGCCTCTTGACTTGGGTCAAGACTAGATCTACGATCATGCAGTCAACTTGAACCTAAGAAGTAGACTTCTTTAGGTCTAGGTAAATCAGAATCGCATTATAATTGAGTTAGAAAATGAAGCACTCAAGGAACTAGGAAAGGCACCAACTAGGACAAGTAAAGAGTGCAAGGACTGTACGGGCCTTGATTGACTCAGGTGCAGCCACTAGTGCTGTTAAACTTTCTTACTGTCGAGAGTTGAAATTAAATGTCAATCCTATAGAAGCATATCTCATAGGATTGGGAGGCGTGGAAACCCCTTGCATGGGCGAGGTGGAACTTCCCCTCTACATTCAAGACATTTTACTGACAATTAACATACTAGTGTGTCAAGATGAGGATCTCACTGAACCTCTTGTCTTGGGTCAATACTGGATCTATGATCATGCAGTCAACCTTAACCTAAGAAGTGGACTTCTTCAGGTCTGGGTAAATCAGAATCATATTACAATTGAGCTAGAAAATGAAGCACTCAAGGAACTAGGAAAGGCACAAACTCCTGGTCCTTCCAAGAGTGCACATGAAGATGACCATGCTATTCTGTCCAAAACTATGTGATGCAGAGGGATGATTATCACAACACAGAAGTCACGGATGCAATGGAACTCCCTTCTTTTCCAAAGGCCATCGGGATGCAGCAAGCAAAGACAGATAAAAGGCAGAAGAAGCAGACGACCTATGCTCGAAGTAGAAAGGAAGTACAAAGCAAGGTGTCGCAACCATTGAAATAGGCGTGGGTCCGGAGAGGCGAGCATCTTATTGCGGTCAAGCCATAAAAACTTTCCCAACTTCCTATTAGTGCTCAACGACACGACACTGATAAGAAGTCTTCCAAAAACTCTTCTATGAAAGTGAAGTCTATCTGGGTGCCCAAGAATTCGATGAAGGCAGGCCCACAATCAAGACAAATTTGGGTGCCTAAGGCTTGCTTGCAGGCTCAAATAGCTACACAGACACCCACTCCTATTCACCCTGTACAACATGGTTCACTCACTCGAACAACGGACACCCACTCCTATTTAACATGCACGAACACATATTCGCCCAAGAGCACGAACAGACTCACTTGTAAGTGGGTCCCTAAAAAGCCTCAATTCCAAGCAGACACTCCTATGAAGCCCTCCAGAGTTTCCACAAAATCAAAACAGAATGTCATCCACTATGTTTGGCAACCCAAAGCTTGTAATAAACCCCCTGACCCATTTGTAAAGCCACTTTCACTTACTAACTGCATCCACACTGCACCCAACCCCCCAATTAGCTCATAGGTATTCAGCATCAACTAACCACACTTCACACTCACATCCACGCAAGCACTAACTAACCGACTAAATACATCACAATTCATCAAGTTAATGTTGTAACGGGGACTCAGTGTCACTTTGTGTCCATTGCAATGTTAACATTTATTCATATATTCTCACAAAACCGGCAACGAGTTCTTCAACATGGCTGAGGCTGCAGGAACAAGCTCTCAAGCAGGAACGAGCTAGCAAGTGGTGGATTTAGAAATTTTACCCATTCTGCGTGAAACAAATGAAAGACCAGAAGAGTTGCAGGCCATCCAAATCATACCAGTAGCGGACCCCCCCAGGGGCCATACCATGCCCGTAGGAAAAGCTTCCCACTGGTTTTTTGAAGTTGCAGGACCCTTGGGCGAGCGGTCATACCTATGGGAATCAGAGTTGGATTTCAATGGGAAGCAAGGTAAATACCATTTCTTTACAAGGGAATTCAAAAAGTTACAAAATGCAGAAGGTCTACGTTCGGTATGGGAGAAGGCAGGATTGGAGGCATACTTCAGTGCTCGGCTCCCAAAGCCTGACTTCATGCAATGCTACTATCTCATCAATACCTTGACTCCAAGCAAGAACCCAAAAGGTGCAAGCTCATTTGTGATCCCATCTCTGACAAAAGGAAATGAGCTCAAACGGTTTAGGCTCTCAAACAACTTAGTGAGAGAAGCCCTAGATATGCGCGGAATGCATATTCCAACAGAGAAGGAGACCCTAGTGCCTGATTACATGAAGAATCAAAGCCTCACCAAGCTCAAGGACATGGTGGCCATGATGCCCAATATTGCAATACATCTGCAAATGTGCATGCAGCACTTTGCTTTTCCTGCCCAAGATAGATTCACCATGCTGCCCAAGAAGATATGGTTTAGTTTGTATCTGGCAGAGACACAGAGCCTCACCATCAACTTGCCCCATTGGATAATTGATCAGATACACCTAGCCCACAAACGATGGCCACGGAAGCATGTTTTATATGGATGTTGTGCTCTAACTAGAATCATTTATAGGTGTTTGGCTTATGACATCCCCATTCAACGGACTCTGATGTGGAATCGAGTAGAGCCGTTTAGAGGTTGGACATCCACTTGACCCCCTTCTAAGAAGATGAGAGGAACTGTCCAAGTCCCTTGTGCTCAACCACATGGAGCCACCCTAACACCAGACGTTACCCCACCACCCCGAAGGGTTCGGCCATTTACACTATGACTTCCAAGACGCAGCACTGATGGCCCTAATTTGATATTTCCCCCCTGTCCCAACCGATCTTGAATTTCCCGGTGGCAAACCCTTGGAAGAACTCACGAATGAAGACTTTGAACAACTGTTAAGAGACGTAGATCTTGAGGCTGAAGAGGAACAACAAGTGGAGAATGTTCAACCGCAGGCAACAACCTCCCAAGCACATGTTACCACAGTTGAAATGGATGAAGAGGACGACAAAAATGAAGAATATGAGGAAGATGAGGAGGAATATGACCACGGACATCAAGATGAGCAACAAGAAGTGTCAAAACTGGTAGGCGGACCTGCATACACAGCTCAACTACAAAGGTTATACGATACAATCAGAGCAGTGCAAGAAAGGCATCAACTCTCCCTTGCATCAGGCCAAGCCTTGATGCAAGAAATGCTCGCAGACGATGGAGTGGATCAACATTTTATTGACACCCTCAAATTAGTGTCAGAATCTTTAGGAGTTCCGAAGGCTATCCACACAACAGTACGCCAGTCCGTGAGGTATGACAAACGCAGAGTCGACACATTACCACGAGCAGGTAAGACTATCAGGATACCCATCACAGAACCAGAAGTAACCATTGAAAGCACAGCTACCCCCACCACCACCATTGACCTCTCTGCTGAAACTTTTGTTCAAACATCAACCATCTCACCCCCGCACCCCCTTTCCCCACCTTCTCCACCCCCACCACCACCTCCTACCATGGAAGAAACGACAGTCATCACCTCTACCTTCACTTACAACCCAACCTCTTCCACATCCTTCTCATTTCGAGAGCCAAACTCACAGGACACCCACTTCTCTTCCATCACCAATCCCTTGTACACTTTGCCCTTTCTGTCCTTCAAACCCATAATTGGCCATCCCATAATTCCGAGTGTGGTTGGAACCCCCGCACCCACGGAAGGCGTCCTTTGTTTCCCAGCTTATCCCCCACTAGGGGTAACCCCATTCCATGACCCAAACTTTCCACCTGCCCCCTACACCTCATTCAACCCAACCGCACCACCCCAATACCCATCCTTCATGGAACTGTACATCCGCACTCCAGTATCTCAAAGGCACACTCCCCAGATGTTTGCAACAACTTCAATCTACACAAACACCACACTCACTTCACCTACCATCCCAACTTACATGGTAGCCCCTGTACACACCACTTTGTCTGACCCAATGGACATTTCACCAACCACAGCACCTCTCCCCACAATTCCACCATCTCCCCCTCCCCTACCCCCCACCTCACCACTCACCACATCATTGGCAGACACAGCATTCACTACCTCCCTTCCCATTCCCACCTCCCCTACATTCCAAACTTTCCCCCTTGTATCTCATAATGTAAATAGCACATTCAATACATTACTTCAGTGTGCACATCAACTACAACAAGAATACCATCAATTGGAAGAACGCACCGCGGCCCTCCAGGCAAAATCTCAGTGCCTACAGGCTAGAGTCAACACTCTAGAAGCTGATTACCAAACGCTCCTAGCAGAACATACCACTTTACAGTAGGCTCACATAGAATTGGAATCAAAGATATCGACGGTGGATGATAAAGCAGTGAAGGAACTGGAAAGTGTGCTCCAGGCACAAATGATATCCAATGCTACGCTTAGATGCAATCTTGGGCTATTAAGGAAGCATATGGCAGCAGCATTAGAAGAGAACAAGCGGCTTGAGCAACAAAACGAAGACAACTTTGAAGCAGCTATGGAAGGAATCGGAGGAGCGGCCATTAGCCCTACCAAGTATAGAGCAGTCCCATCAGAAGATATTTGCATCTTACTCGAGGAGCATGCAAATTTTTTGGAGTCATGAAAAGTTAGAGGCTGAATGTGCTGACCTAAAGAAGCAGATAGCTAGTGCCCCCACAGATCAACAGGAGACAGTAATCTTGCAACATTCTATAGAAGAAGTAGAGACCCTCCGGAAGTAGCTGGCAGAACTCCAAGCACGTCTCTTACCATACGAAACGCCACCCTCCCCAACTAAAGAACCCGAACCTGATACAGTAGTGGAAATCCCCGTCGATGACAGCTATGAAGAACCATACGAGCCGATGCCAACACCCGGCGGTCGAGTCATAGAGGAAGGACAGGACACCTTAGAAATTCGAGTCTTGGATTGGGTCAAAAGGGTTGAGAAAGTGGGACAAACACATGATGATTGTGTCACCATGCAAATTCAATCCCTCACAAATTTGGAAGAAACTGTTCTTCGATCTTCTTACTTTCAGTACCTATCCCACCAATGGTTAATCACAACATCAGAGCCGCAATACATGCCTTACTATGTCTTGCTACATGATTATAATGCAGAAGTTAAAAGGCATACAGGGAAGGAGCCCACATTCGCCACTCAATTTGAGCCAGAGGACTTACCGGAAGATGCACGCGTTGGCTCGATCTTCCAACCTAATTGGCATGCACGGTTACTAACTGATTACCCTAAGATGATGAGCACCTGGGCAACCATGCCACTGTATATCAAGTATAATCCATGCTATTGCCCAATGGTCTGTCGCAGATCATGGCAAGCTTTTGCAATCAAGGTACGCAACAATAAAGAATGCTCGACATGGGTCAACTATCCATATGTTGCTCCACCTCGAGGGACCCCGACCATAGTATACATGATATCAACAATTCGACACTAGTCTACACGTCTAAAGAATGTACCCGACATAGCAGCAAAAATGTGTATGAAAATATTTGAGCTCATGACAATTGTCTTCAAAACCTTTCGGAAGGTACAGGCTCCATACATCTCTGCCCTCAGATTCTCTCAAGGTAACAAGGATTTAGTCTACGACATGAGCCAGACTCCCTCGGTCAATATAATCTTTGCCTGACATGCACGAATAAAGTATTTACCTGCATGCTTCAAGCAGACCTTTGAAGAAATGTTCTCTACAGGGTTCTGGGAATATCACTCGGAAATTTTCATTTCCAGGCCAACATTTGCTACATCTATTCGCAGTAGAACAAGCTATCCATGCAGATCAGTTACTTCTACCACATCCGGACATTCCAGGACCAATTGATTGGGATCGCATGATGACAAACTTGGCCAGAGGACTACGCATACAAGAACATCAGCTTGCCACTCATGTTGTGGAATATTACATCTAGCACTCCCAGCAACAAGGGTCTCTCAGGGACGACAGACGTGAGAGAGGGGGGGGTGTTGATAGCAGTCAGGGCACCCAAGGACTGACGAGACAAGGAAGCCAGCGGAGAGAGTCAAAACGAAGAGAAGGATTAAGTAGACAGAGCAGTCAACGCAGATCTGACAGATAGGCCCTTCAAATTTTCCCAAATCTACATCTTTATAACAGTGATTCTCATCACTAACAATCATTGTAAATACCATTCCACCTTTTTGTAGCTCCATTTTGTGCAAGCCAAGGAGTCCTTGAGCTTGAGGAGCATTAGAAGTACCTACATATCAATTTTCATAATTTTTAGACTCCGTTTGAGCCCTCAAATAGGCCCTAGAACCTAATTTTTAACTAGGCCGGACACTAGGTCTGGACAGGGCCAAAACCTAGTCAAATACTATAAATAGAGCTAGAGAGCTCATTTTTGAGGTTAGCTTGTAATAGATTTGAACTTGTATGAGCATTTTGGAAGTAATCTAAAAGAACTCCATTGTCTTTCTCTTTGTCTTGCCGTGTGTGCACGTGTGTGTGTATGTGTGTGCATGTTAGTGTACTTCTCACTCACGCACTTGTGCCGTCACTTGTTCGAGGTCTTCATACCATCCTCACGTCTTCCCGGATTGACATTAAAGGAGGTGCTACTCATCACTGAGCTACACCAAGCCCTCTGTGGGATTTTGCACAGAAGTATTAGCTTGTATTGTGCTTCAACATTGTAATTGTCTTACTATAATCAAACGGCAGAGGCTTCACTACCTTCAACTTCATTTCCTCGCAATATTTCTCCTTCTCCTTCCATTTTCTCAGAATTCACAGCCTAATTCCCCTACAACCGATTACTTCCGCATTTTTCATCCTCCCGATCTGGATCTCCAAATTCACATTCATCTGTCCCTCCCATCTCTCGAACTCCATCGTCTTTTTTCTGAAGAAAGTCTTCATCACGCGGGGCTCTGGGGCTTAGCCAATATTCTTTTGAATGATCTGCCAAATCATCAAGATGTTTACAAAGCTCTTCATCTATTTCCTCATTTTCGATCAGGAACTCTCTCCATTTCCGCCCTTGCAGAGGGTCTCGGATCCCTTCTCCTACACTTCCATGCTCCACCGTTCCTATATTCTGGATTGTCACCCTCAGCCACCATTGCTTTTTGTCGCGACCGTTTTGACCACAGTGTCAGATTCTCCATACGCATGATGTCCATTCTTAATTCGTTCATTTTTTTCTTTTTGCTCTGCAGCCCAACCTCTTCCATCCCATGGTCCGATATTCGCATTGCTGACCCCCTTTTTTGCTTCCTCAACAGCCGTCCATACCCTTACGCCACACTACTCTATGGATCCTTGCAATTGCGGTCCCGTTGCCTTCGTGAGGCCCTGACTAGGGACTCTAAATCCTTCTCCATCTACTCTGTACCGTTTCTCATTTGGATATATCAATTACCATCACCTTCCCCAGTCACCATTCATCAGTCACATCCTTCTGCAGCTTCTCAACCTCTTCTTCAATCCCCTCAGATTCCACAACGCCATGATAGAGCTGGGAGCATGGAGTTCTGTCAACCATCCATGTCCAACTTCCCTCACTCCCCTCACATCTCCATTGACTCAACTTCCGCTTCAACACCTATATCCGCCCCCAATGATATACCTTCAATTCCTTCGCAATCATTCTCTCCGAATCTCCAACATTCTCCTAATAATGTGAACCTTCCTAACCCCGTCCCTCCTCCTTCAGCCGTCTCTTTCCGGCCGCTCATTCAAACCCAAATCAATCCCACCAACCCAACCAGTACCCCCCCTCGTCCTCCCATTCAATTTTCTTCCCCACCTCCCACTCATGCCACACACACCCAACCCACTCCATCTCCTATACCAGCTGACATTCCCGTTCCACCTGCAGCTGACCTCCCCCCTGCCCCCTCATTTTTAAATTTACTCCGCGATGCGAGTGCGATTGCCGTTGGTAGTGCTAACACATCAAAGGCGTCCTTGGATTCCGTCTCCGCAGTAGCTTCAATTCATCAACAATATATTTCTACAATTGATCACATCAATAGGATGGCCACATCTCAATGGCAATCTCTCCAAGAATCGGCCTGCTTACTCAAAGTCGAGCGAGATAAATATAGAGATATAGCTGATTTCGCAACCAAAGCATTAGCTGATCTTCAAAGTCGCTACTCTTTAGGCTTATGCGACAATGCAGCTTGCCGTCGTATTAGACGCGAAAGGGACCAACTTAGGCAATGCCTTACGTCACTCCAACTTATGATTGAACAAGCTTCAGCTCCAATGCCTTCCTCTCCGCAACCATCAGAGGCTGGAATCAATCCCCCTTTTCCATAATTTCCTAGGCTACCATTCTCAAGCTTCGAGCTTCTTTTCAATAATATTTTTCCAATAAAGCATTCTTATGCATCGACTTATGTCTCTTTTCTCAATTATTTCATCAAATCAAGACAGCCTTTTTCTGGTTTTTATGGCTTCATTTTTTCTCGCTTCAATTTTTGTTGCTCCAGTCTCCTGTTGTTTACCCACGTTCTCGTCAGTCTCTCCGGGACGGAGAGCACATTAGGTGGTGGGCAATTGTTGAGCCCATAAAAGTCATGTGGATCAAAGTCAACAAGGTCAAGGTCAAAGTCAACAAGTGCAAAGTCAAAGTGCTAAAGTGCAGGTGTCAAAGTGCACAGGTAGTGCACAATTAATTGTCCACAAAGGGTAAATTGGAGAAAGTGGGTTGCAGGTTGCAGAGGTATTTTCTCTAATTTCCCTAAGGTTCAAAGTGTTTTTAAAGTATTTTGGAGGTTCAGGTGAACCCCCTCTTAGGTGCAAAAGTGAAGACTTAAAAAGGAAAATGTGAAGGTATGTGAAGGGGCAACATATGCACAAGTGAAATATGGCCCCCCAATTAAATTTTTTGGTTTTTAGTCTAAATTCACTACAGGACAAAACAAGGAGTCGTTGGCTTGCCACTGGCGAAGACAATCTTGGGACATCAAAGTGAGTACCAAGATACTCTTGCAGTTAGGAGCGTACGTGAATCGACACACTCAAAATCAAGGCAAGGACTATTCTTTGGGATCGGAAGTGTAAGCAGGAGGAGCATAGTCTAAGTGAAGCAAGGGAGAGAAGTGCAAGAGTCACCAGAGTGCGACGTAGAGAAGTGGAAGTGCAAGAGTGCATGAAGAGGGACAAAGGAAGTGTGCAGGGAGGCGAAGCTAATCCCCCAAGGATCTCAAGGTCTCATTGTAGTGTGCGCGTGCCGACAGAAGGTATTCATTCCTCCCCCTTAAAGGAAGCTTGGTGCAAGGTGTGCACAAGGGTAAGCTTGAAGCAGGTGGAGGTCTGGTGTAGAAGAGGCTGGCAGCAAGAAGACTTTGGGTATTTGGTATTTTGTAATTGAGCCCTCTCTGGGATTTTGCACAGAGGTATTGGCTTGTATTGTGCTTCAACATTGTAATTGTCTTATTGTAATCAAATCACAGAGGCTTCCAGGGTGTATTTCCTCTTCTTGTCTTTTCCTTTTCTCCTACAAACCCTCAAACTCCTTCTTGTCCAAGAATCCCCCAACACCTGGCAAACACGCGGAACTTGACAATCAACATGCCACATTGGAGTATCGACCAGATCCATCTTACACATCAATGTTGGTATAAGAAATAGAAGTTAGTATTGTATGGATGTTGTGCACTTACTAGAATTGTGTATCGATGCCTTGCATACGATGTGCCAATTCAAAGGGCACTCATTTGGACTAGGGTGCACAAATTTCAACGAAGGGCATCAGCCGTAGGGCCCCCATCAAAGAAAATGAGAGGAGCTATTCAGGTGCCTTGTGCACAGGCTAGGGGGGCCACACTGACACCAAACATGACTCTGCCACCCCAAAGGTGAGTACGAACCTTCACCATCTGATTACCAAGGCACAGTGCAAAAGGGATAAATCTTATCTTTCCACCAATCCCCACATATGTAGAGTTCCCTCAAGGCTTCACACTTGAGGACTTAACTGATAAGGAAGTAGCCTGAATGATCAATGCAGCCAATTTTGAAATCAAAGCAGAGCACTTAAGTGGACAACAAATAGTCACGGACCAGCCTGACCAAACTCAACCAGTCATTGTCGAAGTAGAGGAAGATGAGGAGGAGACTGAAGAAGAAGAACAAGATGAAGAGCATGAAGGACCACTTGATGAAGAGAAGCATGAATATGAGCAACATAAGATACCGGAACTCGCGGGAGCCCCAGCATACACAATACAAATAAAGAAACAGTATGATACTATGAACGTGGTTCAGGAATAGCATAGACTATCCTTGGCATCTGGGAAAGCCCTAATGAACCAGATACTTGAAGAAGAAGGCGTGGATGACTAGTTCATAGCTTCCCTCGACATGCTTGTTGATGCATTGGGAGTACCCGAAGCTCTTCACACTGCCCTTGCCCACTTTCAGTTATTCGAACGAAGATCGGGAGACACCCTCCAAGATCAGGAAAGCATATACATATTACAGTATCAGAACCACATGGCACCACTTCCACGACCTCCACCATGGTACACTCCACTCAACATATTGAAGAACCCCATGCGCCAAGTGCAACCACATTCCCATCCTTACCACCCTCCCCCTCAACTCCACCCCCTCACCTAGTACCACCACCACTGCCCTTAGTGTCACCGCCGAGGTCTCCACCGCTCTTAGAGAAGCAGACGATATGGGTCAACCCTCCCAACTCTCACAATCTGACACCACTACTGTTGGAACTGCCACTAGGGGCTATTGGGCTCTAACTATGGTTACAAGGAATCCCATTTCCCCTGTCACGCATCTAGGCAGCCCACATGCACAATTAAACACACCATTGTATACTTTCACCACAGTCACCACACCTACCATTCCCATGTATATGGTAACTCCCATGCCTGTATCAATGCACGACCACATAAACATATCACCCCCAACTGCACCTCTCCCTCCCCGCATATTTCCATAATCTCCCATTCCCCCACCACCAACATCACCACTTCTCACCACAACATTCACCACCCCTTTCCCTCCTCCCTATCCCCATGCATTCCAAACCTTGCCAGCATCGTGCACCCCTGTAAATAATGTATTCAATACTTTATATCAATGTGAGTCTCAATTATAGGCATTTAGATGCACAGCATATGAACCTGTTCAGTGTCCATGAAAGATTACAAAAAAGAATCATAAAAATGGAGGAGGGCAAGAGGAAACTACAGCATAATTATGATACCTTACAAAGGCAATATGAGGAATTGGTGGCCAGTCCCCCCAACAAGATACACAGGCACAACAACACCTCGAGGAAATGTTATGCGGCCAACAAGGAGAAAATCTCAAGATATGTCGTAACCCCATGCTATTAAGAAAACACATGTCAGTAGCATTAGAAGAGAATAAAAGACTCCAAAGACAAATGAAGAAAATCAAGAAGCAACAATGGAAGGATCACCTAAAGAGATCGACCTGGAGCGGTTCAAGGCCCTCCCTTCAGCCAACATGCAGATCATATTCTTCATTATATTTGGAACATGCAGCACATCAGCAACTGTTTTACCTTCCCGTCCTCCATAGACAATGCTATGTTTCCTGTATGCTCGATAGGGTGTGATGTGTTATCACCTATTTCAACATATCCAGGAACTGGCAATTTCTACAAGGTACTAAACCATTCTGCATGACTCGTCATGTGATTTGAAGCACCTGAATCAACATACCATATATTATCATTCGATCTTGAAACACCAGCAGACGTATTCATCATGTGATGTTGAACCATGAATAGCTTCTCAGAATCATCTACAATTGTGGATGCATAGTTGTTTTGTTGCCTTCTGTTATTTTGATTCTTCAACCTGCAATCACGTTCAAAGTGTCCAGTTTTACCACAATTCGAGCATCCTTTATTGTCATTACCTGAATCATTTCTTTGGAAATTTTTGCGACCTCTTTGGCTCCCCCTGCCTCGAAATTGTCCTCTTCCTCCTGCATGATTCTGTTGTTGAACTTGGTCTTGGTTATTGTTTCCTCTTCCACTTCTGAAACCTCTACCTCTGCCTCTTCCTCTACCATAGTAGAATACTTGCTCAAAGCTGGGCTTTCCTTGGGAGTTTGAATTCTCACCAAGATTCTCTTCTTCAATGATCAGCATGGATACCAAATCAGCAAAATTCGGAATATTTTCCCTCGTCTGTATAGAAGTTCTAAACTGCTTACATCTAGCTCCTAAACCACGAAGGCACACTTCCACCTTATCATCATCATCTACATTCATGCCAATAGATGCAAGTGACTCATATATGCTTCTGATTTTTAGGGTGTAGTCACTTACCGACATGCTCTTCTTCTCCAATGTATGCAGCTCATTCTTGAGTTGCAATTTCATGCCTTTGTATTGGTCTCATACAATGTGACCAAACTATTCCAATCCTCTTTCGGAGTCTTGGCATCCTGTATGTGCTCAATCATGCTATCCTATATGCTAACAGATAGCTAGTACATTACCTTTCGTGCTCCTTGATTCCATTCCTCATATGCTCTTAACTGGTCCACAGTCTGATTCCTCTCTGGCAACTACGGAGCATTTTCATTCTCTCCTTCGATGTACTTCCAGTAGCCTTTTCCCATCAAGAAATTCATCATTCTGAATCTCCAAGCATGGAAGTTGTTCTTGTCCAGATTATCACTCATAAACTAACTCATACCATCTGCGTTTGCCATTTTTGTAGCTATTCACAACATTGGAACACACTACAAGCACTGTCGCACTATGAAGTGACAGTTCGATCTCAGAAAAACACAGTTTTCGTGTATCAACAGTACATAGAATCACTTGAAATTCTAGATTTGGAATAGATGAGTACTGTCAAACATGATGCAAGTTATAGTTTCCAAAACTGACCTAGTTTTTCTATGGGCCCCACCTTGTGGGCTCGAAACGGAGGTCGAGATGGCTCCAAAACTTTGATCTGACAAAAACAAATGATCCTAAAGGGATAACTCTTGAAAAAAATTTAAGTTCTTTACCTTCACACCAATTTTCTTAGCAATCTGAGTTCGTTTGTGAATCGTGCTTTCTCCACACCATCTCGCGTACTCTTCACCGTCGCCTTTTTGCACGAGCTCTCTATAGCCAAAGTGGCTCTGATACCATGTCACGAGGAAGGAGATAAGGAAGAGAGCTCACACACACACTCTCAAGGAGAAGTGCACATAGAGATTGAGGCAAGGAAGAATAATCTTCTTCTTCTCCTTCTATTACATAAAAAGGAATGTACAAGAGTGACCTAAAAACAAGAATAAAACAACTGCAATATATAAGACTAGTACATAAGGAAAAACCTAATGTCTGTGAATAAGTGAGCTGGCAAGAAACAAATGTGCCATCACTCTCAATAGATAAATCTAATAAAGCTCAATGAAGTATCCCTAACATATATCGGTGTGACCACTATACATGTAAGAGAAATGAAAAACAGATATGTGTCATCCTGGATCATCACATGTTGAGCTTGATATCTCAACAAGGTAGGGAGAGACCTTTCAATGCTTCCCCATGCAGGCAATATAGCTCTTCTTTCTAATCTTGAGGAACCCAAGGGAAAGCACCAAGTACAAACAAGTGATGACACCAAGCATTCAGTGGTCAAGGTAGGAAATGTGAAAACTTCTGATGGGAATAGAAATCTGTTGAAAGGGTTCTTTATGTACCTACAATCACCAAGAATCTGATGAGTGTTGGACAGATAGTGGAAAAGGTTTTTCAGGTTAGGTTCAATAAATATGGAGCTTTTGTGGAGGATCTCCAACATGGATTCAAGAGAATTGCCAAGGGAGAGAAAACAGGTAGACTATTTACATTTGAACTTGAGGACACTAGAAACATTTCACTTTATAATTGCAAGGATCAAACATTGTCAGAGCTTGAGATTTGGCATAAAAGATTAGGGCATATTGCTAAGAGAACTTTGAAGCAAATATGTAGAGATGAATGTCTGCTTAGGATACCTAATGTATCCAAGAAACACATGATCTCTATCTTTTAACTCATCTGCATATGCATCTAATTGTGTCTTGAGGCTTTGAATTTCTTGATTATGTGGTGTCGATGCATCAATCTGTTGATCCAATAATAGTGATGTCATTAATTCTTTATTTCTACTTCTTAATGAGTCAGCATCTTACACATATCCTTTTATCTGTGTCTGCAAAATTTTGTTTGTATTAGAGAGATGTGCCTTTTTTACTTCACATTGGTTATATTTCCTTTGGAGATGTGTATCTGCTTTTTTTGCACTCTCTTATAGTCTTGCTTCATTTATGTGAGTTGAGTCTTTAAAGTAGCGTTCTTAGTTTTCAATGAGTGGACTCTAACGGTTGCTACTATTAATTCTTGTTTTACTATCACTAGTGCTTGTTGGGTCTTTAATACCTTGTTTGATTAGTTCTCACTCAATGTTTTGAATCGATTCTTCTCTACATGAGCTTGTTCATATTCCTTGTTAGATTCCATTAACGGTTTTTGGGTGTCCATGGCACTCTAATTTATATGAATAAGCACTAGTTTAAGTAGTGCGATGTCCATGTTGAGCCATGTTTTAGGTATGAGAAGAGGTTCTCTAGTTAGCACATATTTGCCTTTGTTAGTATGCATTGTTTCATTGAATGTTTGTCAGATCTATAATTGGATACATGGCTAAGCCTTTTTCTCCGGAACAACCTTTGACTCTTGCCTTCATGATGCACGTCCAAGGGTGATGGCTCTGCTATAACCCTAATAGGAATGATAGGCTCATGAGTTTTTCAAATCCTTGTTGAGCTTCTTCCTTAGGATGAATAAAAGTTTTTACTTCTTTGGAAGTGATTTCTTGAAATATTAACTTTGTTAAATCATTGATTTGAATTGTATATGTGTTATCCAATCAAGCGGTCATTATGACCTTGTTTTGCCACACTTTCTCTCTCTCATTTCTTTTGGCTCACTAGCCCCTTCTTGTTGATCCACCATTTGTTTTGATTCATTCCATTGACCATCATCATTAATGTTAGTGTTCAAATCAGCATTGATCATTGATTGATCATCCTTCTCATTCAATCCTGAGCATGAACTTGAATTTTCGAGGCCCAATTCCTTATAACGATTGATTTTAGATAATCCTTTTCATATTTGTTTCTTTCCTTTGGCCTTGCTCATTTGCTTATAATGATGTCCTTGGACCATGGGATTGACCTACGCATCCATGTATGTATGAGTGGCTTGGAGGGCTTCTTCCAACTTGGCTTTTGTGAGGGGAGGTGGTTGAGTGAGACTTGACTTTAGGACAATATGAATTCTTTTGGTAGATGAATGGGTTGCAACTTCTTCAAGGTCTCTCATTCTCTTTGAACCTCTCATGGCATGTTGAGTACTGGTACCTGTCTCATTCACAATAACCATGCCACATTTTTCCTTTGGGATAGTGGTTGATTTAACATACTTTGCCATTTCCAATGTAGATGGCATTTCTCATAAATGTTCACGGATATTCAAGGTATGATAGATTAATATTGTCAATGTTGTACTACCATTGAAGAATTTTCTGATGCCCTATTTCTTCTTGGCTTCAAACAACCTTTCTTGGGCATACAGTATAAGGTTGATTTGATTGCCAATCTATTTTAGTGCATGAGATAGTAGATGGACTACTGTCTTTTGTGGTGTTGTATATCGATGCATATTAGCGAAGTAGAAGTGTTGGCGTACCAACCTCACTTACTCTTTTATATCCATATAGTTGATGCTTCCTTTATCAAATCATGAGTGAAGCATTGTAAGTCCATAACCTTGACTTCTGGCACCGATGGTTTATCTACCATACGGATTCAATGTATTCATTACTTGTGTGCATCTTTCCAATCATCTTGTAATTCCATAACCTTGGCTTCTTGCACTGATGGTTTATTGTTGTGAAAACAACTTCCTAGAAACTAAGCTACCACTCAAGAGTATAAAATCAACTATTCTAAACCACCAAGCTGAAGAGAGAGAGCATGTATCCACCCATCCAACTCCACCCATATATATACCTCTAGTCCAAGGGGGTGCATGTCCTTGAGATTGGCCAAGTGTCCAGCCAAGTGTCCCTCATTTGGACACTTTCCCAAGGGTGATCACATGCCTTCTAATTTCCCAAGGTCTATCACATGCCTTCTAAATCAAATGAGGATTCTTCTCTCACGTACACATAAGGTGGCTCCTAGAGAAGCTTCTCCCAAGACTAAGGTTTCCACACCTTAGGATAAATCAAGCCTAAGGTTCTAACCATTCAATTGGGAGCTCACATGAATAAATACCTCAAGGGTTAAAACCAAGGGTTTCACCCAAAGGTTCAAGGCATGTTCCAAGGGTAATTCAAGGGTTAGATCAAAGCAAACATACATCATATTCTAACCTTTAGAATCCATATGTTTAACCTTTTGAACCCATGATTTATACAACAGTCTTCCCCCCTTTAACATTTTCGTCCTCAAAAATGTGTGTAGGTATAATATGTGAAGTATTCCCCCGTGCAACATGATCTATACTCTGAGCATGGTCATCTCTCTCTTTAGATTCATTTCCACTAATCAGATAAGGGCTAATCCCTACCTTATTCTGAAACGAAATGAATCAAAATCCCTACCCAAATCACTTTCTCTTAGTCCACCTGAATGTACATGCATGCCTTGTACCTATGGACTAGTGAAAAGGGTGGACTTCTTTGGTGGTCTTTTTCTTTTGGCACTTTCGTAAACCTTGAGCTCCATAAAATAATACATTTCAGTACACTTTGTACTTTCCTAGAAATTTATAATTTTAGGAGTCTATGATAGAGATCTGTTGAGCCCATAAAAGTCATGTTGGTCAAAGTCAACTACAGTCAAAGTCAAAAGGTCAAAGTCAACTGGTCAAAGTCAACAAGATCAAGGTCAAAGTCAACAAGTGCAAAGTCAAAGTGCTAAAATGCAGGTGTCAAAGTGCACAGGTAGTGCACAATTAATTGTCCACAAAGGGTAAATTGGAGAAAGTGAGTTGCAGGTTGCAGAGGTATTTTCTTTAATTTCCCTAAGGTTCAAAGTGTGTTTTAAAGTGTTTTGGAAGGTTCAGGTGAACCCCCCCTTAGGTGAAAAAGTGAAGACTTAAAAGGAAATGTGAAGGTATGTGAAGCGGCAATGTACGCACAGGTGAAAGTATGGCCCCCCCATTAAAATTTTGGGTTTTAGTCTAAAGTCACTACAGGACAAAACAGTGAGTTGTTGGCTGCCACTTGTGAAGACAATCTTGGGACATCAAAGTGAGCACCAAGATACCATTGCAGTTAGGAGCGTACGTGATCGACACACTCAAATCAAGGCAAGGTCTATTCTTGGACCAATCTTAGAGTAAGCAAGAGAAGCATAGTCTAAGGGAAGCAAGAGAGAGAAGTGCAAGAGTCACCAGAGTGCGACGCAGAGAAGTGGAAGTGCAAGGTGCATGGAGAGTGACTAAGGATTTGTGCAGAGAGTGCTAAGCTATGCTCCCCCAAGGATCTCAAGGTCTCATTGCAGTGTGCGCGTGCCGACAGAAGGTATTCACTCCTCCCCCTTTGTGGAAGCTTGGTGCAAGGTGTGCACAAGGATAAGCTTGAAGCAGGTGGAGGTCTGGTGCAGAGGAGGCCGGTGGCAAGAAGACTTTGGGATATTGGGTATTTTGTAATTGAGCACTCTGTGTGATTGTGCACAGAAGTATTGGCTTGCATTTTGCTTCAAACATTGTAATTGTCTTACTGCAATCAATCGGCAGAAGCTTCCAAGGTGTATTTCCTCTTCTAGTCTTTTCATTTTCTCCTACAAACCCTCAAACTCCTTCTTGTCTAAGAATCCCCCAACAAAATTTGGCACGCACGGTGGGACCTCCAAGGAGATTTGAGCTTAGGAGAAACCAAGTGCAAAGCATAGAAGAGATCAAGTGTCGACAGAACCACAGTGCTACTTCATCAAACAAAAGGTAAATATTCTTATCAAGTGTCTCATATTCAGTGGGCTATGAGCTGCTCATGACCGCAACTCGGTCCCAAACATTGAGGGTCACCTGCAAGAAAACAAGAAGGAAGGTTGTTAGAAGGTCCTCCAGTCCACTATCTTCAACATCATCAGTCAAGAGCATGGCAGGTCAGGTAGACTTGGAAACTTTACTCTCTAGATTAAATATAAAGTTTCCTTCTTTCAAAGGCCTAGCTCAAGAGGATCCGGATGAACACATTAGAAGGTTTTTGGCACTATGTAAGACTAGAGGCCTAATGGGTAGGGAGGATGCCTTTTTTATTCTCTTCCCTGCCACATTAGAGGGATTAGCTGATAAGTGGTTCAGCCAGTTTGCTGAAAACCATTTTACCACTTGGGATGTGATGAAAGATGCATTTAAAAATCAGTTTCAGCATGGCAACACTGCAGAGATTATCATAGAAGAGCTAGAAAATTTAAGATTGGGTCTAGGAGAAAAGTTCCCAGAGGTTGTGACTCGGGCCAAAGCACTAATGGCTAAATTGCCAGATCCACCACACGATTTTTTAGTTAAGAAATGGTTGGCTAAGCCCCTACCAGTGGCCACCCAATGCAAAATAAAGGAATTAGTGTTACCTACAGCCTCCATAGAGGAGTTCATCAGCACAGCCACACGCTTGGAGCAGATAAGGTACCAGTATGGAGCAACTTCTTCCAAACCAACATATGGTACAGAAATGGAGGATCCAGTGATACAGCTAAGGAAAGAGCTAGAGGGCTTAAAAAGAAATAAGCCCTACAAAGAGGAGGAGAATGCTGTTGCTCAGTTGAGAAGGGAGATTGAAGCACTAAAGCTCCAAAAGGAGGAGGAGGCCCAGGCAGAGGAATTGGCTCAGCTGCGACAAGAGTTGCAGGAGCTCAAAGGAGGTGGCATCAAGAGTGGACTTTGGTGTTCCATGTGCAGCAAGCAAGGTCACATAGTAAGTGAATGTCCTCTGTTAAGTGTGACTTGTCAATTATGCAGGAAAGTTGGCCATGAGGCCCATGAATGCCAATCAAGAGGAATGCCTGCAACGACATACTGGACACAAGGAGGACCCCCAACACCAGCAAATGTGATGGCTGCTGCACCAAATCAAGGTAACAACTATAATCCTAGACAGAGGAATAACTTTGGAAATGGGCCTAGGAGGCCAATCATCTGTTTCAGATGTGGAGAATGCGGGCACTATCAAAGTAGGTGCACCCTACCAGAAAATGCCCCTCCTTGCAGGAACTGCCCTGATGCAAGAGACCATTATACAAATTGTTGTCCTAAGAATCAAGCCTCTTCATTTGGGCCTCATATTCAAATGATTTCGGTGCACAAAGAAGAAGTGTGTGATCTGGTCAATGAGCCATCACCATCTACCAGGGTGGTGCAATTAGAAGAAATAGAATCTTTGACTGTGCAGACAAGAAGCAAGGGGAAGGCTCAAGCAGACATAGGACAAGGGTCAAAGATTAAGGAATGGAATCAAAACAGAGAACCATCTGAAGATAAAGTCACCACAGGTGCAGATACAAGTCAAAAAGGAGATCTCATATGCACCAGTGATGCCATTGGGCATGCCTTCAACAGGGCTCATGAGGAGTTTGATAAGTCAACTGGAGCCCATGCTCTCAAGGAATCAGAGGCTTCAAAACTACTCAAGTCCATGAAAAAGGAGGTTAGTATTTTTTATTTAATAAAGATGGATGGGAAATTCAGGTCAGAGTTATTGCAGATAATTGATGAAGCTTCCACTACAAGTTTGGTGGCAAAGACTGCTGTTTTACATAAAGGAAAAGTTGTAGGGGAAGCACCCCTTACAGATTATAAAAGTCCTCGACTGACAGTATCTATCCAAGGTCATGAATTTCAAGGAGTTATTGTGGATGTTGGTTCTGGCATTAACTTGATGCCTGAACATACAATGGAAAAGATTGGACTCCACCCTTCAAGGCCTGCAAATTTCACTGTTACTTTGGCAGATCAGAGCAAAGTAAGGCCCTTGGGAGTGATCCCAAAAGTTCCACTTGAAGTACAAGGTAATCTATTCATTTTGGATTTTGTGGTTTTAAGATTGCCCCAGGTTGAAGGAGGATTTCCCCTCTTAATTGGACGACCATGGCTGAGGCATGCAAGTGTCATTCATGATTGGGGCAAGGACACTATGTGGGACACCCCTCAAATACAACTTGGAGGAGGATATGACAACCTTGGAGGAGGATATGATAACCTCAGATAAGGAGGTTACTGAAGCTAAAGGCAAGGTAAAAAATTCTAGTGAAGAATGTTCTTTCCCAATTCAAGAAATTCCTGCAGGATGGATGCAGGACAAGGAGGAACACATTGAAGTCCAAAATACACCTGCTTATGAAGCAATGCACGAAAAGCTAGTAGAAGAAGACAAGGTAGAAGATGAGCACGAAGATAATATGGTAGAGAGAAATCTTGTCGAAGAAATACAATTAGGCACTCAAGACAATAATCGACCAGTTTTGGTGGCCACTTGGTTGTGGAGCCACCCAAGGCTCCTTGAAAAGGTAAAGTCATTCTTGACCCATTATAGAGATGTTTTTGCCTGGCATTATAAAGACTTAGAAGGAGTGCCTGCAACTTATGGAGAGCACAGAATCCCTCTGGTTGATGGAGCCAAACCCATAAGAGGGAAGAGTTATAGACTTAATCCAAAATATGCTGAAGCTGTCTATGTGGACATACAGAAGATGGAGGATGCAGGAATCATCATTCCTGTAGAACACTCAGAGTGGCTCTCACCTATGGTTATAGTACCAAAGAAGAATACTAATAAAAGCAGAATTTGTGTTGACTTTAGAGCACTCAACAAGGTGACCATTCCAGATGGGTTCCCAATGCTTTTGCAGAGCAGGTCATTGAAGAAGTGGTTGGGCATGCATTATATAGCTTTATGGATGGATTTAGTGGCTATAATCAAATATCAATACACCCAGAGGATCGTGAAAAGACTACTTTTATCACACCCCTGGGAACATATGTGTATGTAAAAATGCCATTTGGGCTCAGAAATGCTCCAGCCACCTTTAACAGAACGGTCAATCTCATTTTTGGCCCCCTATTGCTGGAATCACTTAGAATCTTCATGGATGACTTCTCTTCGTTTTCAGGTTCTCACAAAGAAACTCCTCTAGATTGTTTGGACCATCACTTGAGGCAGCTGCAGAATGTTTTCAAAAGATGCAGGGAGACTAAGCTAAAGCTCAATCCAAACAAATGTCATTTCCTTGTGACAGAAGGAACTCTCTTAGGACATGTGGTGTCGGCTAAAGGTATGGCCCCAGATCCTGACAAAATCATTTCTATATTAAAATTGCCTAAACCTAAATCTCCTAAAGAGATTCAGAGTTTCTTGGGGCATACTGGATACCATAGAAGGTTTATAAAAATGTATGCAGAGATAGCCAGACCACTGGCTAGACTTACAGGTAAGGAAGTACCTTTTAAATGGGAAGAAGAGGAGGAAAAAGCATATCAAATGTTAAGGGCAAGGTTAGTGTCTGCTCTTATTTTGATCACACCTAAGTGGTCAAAAATCTTTCATATACATGTAGATGCCAGTGCCTATGCAGTGGGGGTAGTTTTTACCCAACCCAGTGAAGAATTTAAAGTGGACAGACCAATTCAATATGCCAGTAGAATCTTGACCAAGGCTTAAAGGAATTACAGTACTACAGAAAGGGAAGCCCTAGCAATGGTTTTTGCTGTCCAAAAATTCCGTCATTACTTATTGGGAGTAAAATTTATTATTATAACAGATCACCAACCACTAAAATACTTGCTCAACAAACCACAAGCCATTGGTAGAATATGGAGGTGGTTATTATTGTTCCAAGAGTTTGATTTTTCTGTAGTCCACAGACCAGGTAAAGAAAATGTTATGGCGGATCACCTATCCAGAATCAATATGATGAATCAAGCTAGTGGAATCAATGATGATTTTCTAGATGCCCATCTATTCGCTGTACAAGCTCAAGGTTGGTATTATGATATCAAAAATTTCATTAAAACTGGTTTGTATCCAGAAAAAGCTAATGTTGTGCAAAGGAAGAGACTGCTAATCAAGAGTAGACCATATACCTTCATTGAAGATAAATTATATAGATAGGGCAAGGATGACAGGTTTAGGAAGTGTTTGGAAGAAGAAGAAGCGAGGGAAGTCCTTCACTCTGCACATGAAGGAACAGGTGGTGGGCACCTTCCAGGGCATATCATGAGTCAGAGGATACTGGATGTTGGTTTATGGTGGCCTACACTATTTAAGGATGCAGATGAATGGGGAAAGGCATGTGATGTTTGCTAGAGGTGTGGACCTAAGCCAACAAAGCAGAGGCATAGCCCCTTGATTGTTTCCACTTCTTGGCAACCATTTGAGAAGTGGGGGCTCGATTTTGTAGGGCCCATCTACCCTCTCGCGATTCCAAAAAGAGAGAAATATCTCTTGATAGCTACAGATTATGCAACAAAGTGGGCTGAAGCTATTGCCTCCCCCGACTGCACTGCCCAAACTGTTGCTAATTTCATTTACAGTAGCATCATTTGCAGGTTTGGATGCCCACTTGAAATTTGTACAGATCAAGGTACCCATTTTGTCAATAAGGTCTTGCAGGAAATTTTCAACAGGTATAGAATTCTACATAGGACCTCTTGTGCTTACTATCCAAGAGCCAATGGACAGGCTGAATCAACAAATAAGGTTTTAATCTCAATGTTAAGAAAGGATTGTATGTTACAGCCCACTTCCTGGGGCATTGCTTATCAAGGTACCCTATGGGCATACAGGTTAGCCTACAAAGAGGCCACGGGATACTCTCCATTCCAACTAGTTTATGGCATATTGCCCATTGAGCCCTTTGAATTTTGCCATGGTTCACCTAAGATAGCATTCATGTAGGGCAAGAAGGATTGTGATGTCTTTCAGAGGCTCGGAGCACTACATAAAGTGGAGGAGATTTGTCTACTAGCAACAAAACAATTGATAGAGACTCAAATGAAGAGGAAGGAGGCACATGATCGACATCTGTGGAACAACAACATTGAAGCAGGCATGTTAGTTCTTCTCCATAGACCTCATCTTCATACACAACTGAGAGGAAAATGGCTTCCACATTGGGAAGGACCATACAGAGTCAAAACAATGCTAAATTGGGGTGCTGTGGAGTTACAGACGCTGAAAGGAGAGGCCTTGCCACTGGTCAACATATCCAGGCTCAAGGCCTATCATCAACACACTTGAAGAAGTATGGATCACCTGGAACTGCAAAATCTGTACAGGTTGTACATAGCTTTCTCATCTCATTTTGCTCAGTTTTAGTAGTTTTCTTTATCAATTTCATTCTTGTTCCTGGTGTTTTTAGCAAACCTAGAAGGCATTTCATAACCTCTGCAAAAGTAACACTTTTGGGTATTTTTGGAAATTTTTCTAGCAATTTTAGCATTTTTTATCCCTTTCATATGTCATTTTCTTGCCAAATAGGAAGAATAAAAGGAGGCTCTCTGTGGTTTGATGAAAGAAATTGGGCTTAGCCCTATGGAAAATTTAATGAGAAATTTTCCAGAACTTTTTGGCCATTTTTTGGTATTTTTTTTGGATTTTTCCTTCATTTTTCTCTATTTTTGGGTTATTTAAAATAATAAAAAAAGGCGCCCCAAGGCGTTTTTTTGTTTTTGCCACAAAAAAAAAAAGTCCCCTCCCCCCCCCCCCCCGCCCACCCCCCCCGGTTCTGACAGCCTCCCCCCCCCCCAAAATTTTATTTTTTATTTTTTCTCTTTTATTTTTTATTTTTTATTTTTTGTTTATTTTCTTATTTTTTATTATTTATTTATATATTATTTTTTATTTTTTATTTTATTATTTTAAGTTTTATTTTATTTTACTTTTTTGTTATTTATTTTTCTTTTTATTTTTTTTGCATAGGCATTCGCCTTTCAAAAAGAAAAAAAAATTATTATATATATATATATATATATATTATTTATATATATATATATATTTTACTTTTTCTGGCTCAAAGCTTTTGGCTCGGGATTGTGCCTGAGTATATAGGGATAATCATTAAGGTGCTGGGTGTTCAAGGCAAAGGTTCGAGTACTGGTTCTCATCATAGAAGAAGAGGAAGCACTTAAAACTACTCAGAACATTGCATCTTGGTAACAATGATTTTTATCACTAAAACAATGTAATATATGTACATACACCCAGTTATTGCGAATTTGACTCCATTTTGTGCAAGCGGAGAAGTCCTCGAGCTTGAGGAGTCTAAGTAGAAAGGTCAGACCAATTTTGATAATTTTTGGAAGCCATTAGATAGTTCAAATTAGAGGTAGAACCTATTTTTTAACTATGCAGTTCACTAGATGTGAAACCAGTCAAAACTAGGCAAAAACTATAAATAGAGCTAGAGAGATAATTTTGAGGTGATTGTTAGTTTATGATTGAACCTCTGAGCTAGAGCTAGAAGAGCTATTGTAACTAGATGATGATGAATATGATTATGAGTTCCTTTCTTGCCTTCCATTGATCTCCATCGTGACTTTCCTAGTGTGTGTGTATGCATGTGTGTGTATGTTCTTGCATTTCGCACCATCTCCTTCATACACATCATTTGCTCTTGATCTTCATATCACAATTACGAGGTGAAGCTCCTCACGTTGGTACTTTCCATTGTGCTAAAGTGACACCAAATTTGGTGTTGTTGCCGGGGATGAGCTCTAGGTTGAGCATGTGATGGTAAGTGTATTGGAGAAAATAATTGGAAAGTGAAATTTCTTTGTTGTTTTGTTGTTTTGTTGTTTGTAGTTAGTTTTTACACACTTTTACTCCTCTATTCCTCTAGTATCATTCCTTGCCATTATCTCAAACTCCTAAAAAAATCCCAAAAAATTAGTCATATTCCCCCTTTCTCTTCTCTTTCCCTCATTTGTGTGTGTGCGAGAGTGAGAGAGAGATTTTGCAGGTGTATTTTTGTGTTTTTTGGTGCACTAATCTTGCAGGGTAGGAAGCCTCTGGACACCATGGATTTGTTGGAAACATAGGTAAAAACTCCATTTTTTCTCAGAAAATTGCCATTGCAGCTGATCATTGCGACTATCAGGAAAGGTATGAATTTGTGTAAACTTTTTGCGTGAAGGAGGCGCCTAGATAAGCGCATGCACACATATATGCTTGATTTTGTGAAATTGCATAATTTTCTGACTATCACGATGATGACACATCATCGTGATTGCATCTGACCATCACGATGGTCATTGACTGTCATGGCGATTTGCTCACGCCATCGCGATCACGTCTCACCACCACCGTGACGGTGATACACCATCGTGATGGTGAATCTTCCTGTCAATAAAGGATTCTTGAATACACCAAGGCCTAATGATCAACATGAAAAATCACTTTATTACCCAATAAATAATGTCTAAACTTGTTAAGAGCATACACCATTGCTAAAGCTTCTCTTTTCGTCAGAGGATAGTTTCTTTCAGCTGCACACAACACCCTACTAGCATAATAGACTGGTCTATACCATGCTTTTTCCTTCTACTGCATCAAAACTGCTCCTACAACCACATCCAATGCATCAACAAATATATGGAATGGCAATGACCAATCAGGTGGTTACAAAATTGGAGCAAGTGAAACCATCTTCTTCAATAACTGAAATGCTCTTTCTTGAGCTTTAGCGCGTACAAGTGGAACATCCTTTTTTGTCAAATGTGTGAGTGGCAAAGAGATATTAGCCAAGTACCTTAAATACCTAGCATGCCACTTAATCTGGCCAAAAAACCTCATTACTTCCTTGACATTTGTAGGCACTTTGGCTATCCTAATGGCTTCAATCCTTTTCACATCAATAGCCATACCCTTGTGAGAGATGACATGTCCCAATAAAATGCCAGTTTCTACTGCAATGATGCTCTTAAACGGATTGAGCACCATTGTGAATTTCTTGCATCTGTCAGAGCAAGATTTTAGATGCAGCAAGTGTTGTACCTTTTTTCCAAACACTGAAACGTCATCCACAAAAAATTGCATGCAATCCTGCAAATAAGGTTCAAATAGTTTATGCACAACATAATTGAACAAGGGCGGTCCATTCTTCAATCCAAAACTCATAGCTGTAAAGACATAAGCACCAAATTCTGTAATGAATGTAGTTTTGTGTTGATCCTCCTTAGCAACATGAATTTGATTGTAACTTGAGAATCCATCCAAAAAATTATACATCTCATGCCCAGCTACTGCATCCAATACCGCATCACAAAACGGCATAGGAAGGGATCTGTAATTGTTGCCGCATTTAAATTTCTATAGTCAACACAAATTCTGAGCTTTCCATTCTTTTTATGACCACTATAATGGGAGACAACTATGTGACCTGATTGACGTGTTTAATAAATCCAACTGCCAACAATTTATCAATTTCTTCATTAACGTGCTTAGCAAAATTAGGATTCATCCGATACCTTTGCTGCACAACTGGAACAACGTCCTTCTTTAAATTTATGCGATGTTGATGTAGATTAGGGTCTATATCTTTCACCTGTGAGTAATCCCAAGCAAAAACATCCACATATTCCTTTAATAGGCAAATCAAGTCTTCCATGAGTTGACCCTCGAGTTCTTTACTTACTCTCACTATCTTTGGTTTAGTCTCCGTCCTCAAATTCATTTCTTGAAGCTCATCCACTTTTACTCTACCAAAACTTGCATATTTCTGTTCATAAATCTTTTCATCCAAATTAATTACCTCTTTCTCTTGCTGCTCTAATTTTTGCTGTGTAGGAATTTCTAGACTTTGTTCAAACATCCTTCGCACTTGTGCACCTCCCAATGCCTCTCTTGGAACTGGCTCACTTGACTTTTGGACTACTTCGTTATCCTTTTCTAACACACCTTCCACATCTTCTTCTAAAACTGGTACCACAGTTGGGTTTGCTTTCAGGAATTCTTCCTCCTCATCATCTTCTATCTCATTTGCCAAACTAATAGTCTCAGCCATCAATGGTTTCTCCTGTCCCGACATGTTTCTTCTACCTTTCATGGGAATCATCACATGCTTTTTACCTTTTGTAATCATCACCACATTCAATCCCCATTCCTGCTTAACCTTAGCCAACTTGAACCAAGGTCTTCCTAACAACATTTCATACGGATATTTAGACTCAGACATTCTAATCACCACAAAGTTTACCATGAATGACATCCCTCAAATTATGATTTGTTACTGCTTCAGAATGCCCAATGGGTGAAGTCTAGTTTGATCCGCCATTTTTACTTGGAAAGGTGCTGGAGCCAAAGCCCCTTTCCCCATTTCTTTAAAAATATGCCGATGTAATATATTCACTCCTGAGCCACCACCAAGCAGCTAGGTGGTTGACTGAATATGATATTAATCATTTCGCTAACTAGGATGATGTGAGAGATGCGTTTTTACAGAGGTTCCGTTTGAAGAAGAATCCTGTCAAAATTTTTGACTATTTGTAGAATAATCGGTAGAAATCGCATCAGAGTGTCCAGGAATATGCAACACTGTTTAGAACTCACTTAAGGCAACTTCCTCCGGCACATGCCAACCTGCTTGATGATGTCATAACCCAATGGTTCATTAATAGACTAAATCCACAGTTAAGACAAATCATGATCATTCGCTATGTGGGCGGAATGACATTGGAAGCAGTAATTGCGATGGCCTTACAGTTGGAGCACAAAGTTGGAGGTTTTACAGAGGACTTGGACTGGCTGAAAGCAAGTAAGAACGTAGCTGATGATCCGTCCAAACAGGTGTATTGTACTAAGTGCAAGAATCCAGGGCACACTAGTTCTACATGTGCTCTCAACTAGATGTATTATGCCATCTGTAATACAACTGGACATTCAACGGAAATCTGTGCATATAATGCAAAGGTATAGGGTAGAGCGGCTGTAAATGCTATAATACAGGAACCGGGTCAACCAGCCACCCATTACGTGCCACCATAGTTGCAAAACAATCAGCTGCAAGGATATAGGAATTATGGGGGGCAGCGGAACACTAATTTCAATGCAAATCGATGGCAGGCAGGTACATCGACGGAAGGTACTTCCCTCCCACCCCCTCGGTGCCATTTTTGTGGCGAGGTTGGCCATATCCGACGATTTTGCAAGGAAGCAGCAGAGTACGACAAAAGGAAGAAAGAACGACAAAATCCGATGACCAACATGGTTTATGTTTCCGTAGTTGAGTCACAAGCGGCTATAGTTCAGACACGATCAGGTAAACAATTGCAACCGTCAGCTGAAGTTTTCGAGCCTGGTATTCGTGAGCAGCAGCGAATGTTTGCAAAAGCTAGTCAATGGATAGCTAAGGAGCCGATTGTGTTTCCTGATCCAATTCCGGTAACACAGGTCCCTCTACCACAGGCAAGATTGAATGATCAAAATTCTACCCCAACAACATTAGAATCAACACTAGAATCGATAATAACCACGACTCAAACAGATCAGGTATGGGACATCCTATCTAAGGCTTCAATCACACTCCCTTTGGGACAGTTGCTCCCCTTGGTGCCAGGAGTCAGGCAATAATTCCAACAACAGGTTAGTCCCAGACCTTCATGTATTCCGGCGATTGCAACCATACAACCGGAAATTGATTCTACGTTGGATCACTCAGTCCCATTGATCACCGTCTGGCATAAAACTAGAAGATTTCCCAAGTTTTAATTGATGGTGGGTCGGGTGTGAATACTACAACCGCAGTGCTCTGCAAGAAATTGGATTGGACCCAAATTGAACCCGTACAATTTATTGTGCGAATGGCCGACCAATCTCGAGTCCATCCGGTGGGGCTAGTATGTAATATTCCTATTACTTTGCAGGGAACCACATTTAAAATGACTTTTGTAGTCCTAGAATTACCAGAATCCAGCCTCGACTACAACTTACTTTTCGGTCGCCCATGGCTAAAGCAAGCCAAAGTTGTACAGGATTGGTCAGCGCAGGAGTTAACTTTCAAAGACAATCACCGGAAATATGTAGTTAAATTGGATGCTATGCAACCCTGTGATCTTCATGCACGACCATATGTAGCAGAGCCAGTACATATGTTGGATGGGCTATCTGATGATGAGGAGGAGGCTTTCCTTAAAACCAATAAGGACCTTATCCCATTAGGTATTGTAGATTTACAAGTGGTCGCCGATAACTAGAGTCTGGCAGCTTGTACGGTCGTCCCAATGCCCGGAGAAGCAGAAGCAAATGCTGATATACCTATGGATGAAGCGACTTTACAACAACTGTTGCAGCCCGCTGATGCTTTGGTACAATCTCGACAATTTTATGTCTCGGATGGGTAACACAGTCAACCCGCGACCAGTTAAGATTAAGGCATGATTAGCAGAGACATTCCAAGATGATTTGGTACAACTCCTGTGCAAATTCTCTGATGTTTTTGCTTGGGATTATAGAGACATGAAAGGTCTTGATCCACAGATTTATCAACATCGGGTAGTGCTCAAACCGGATGCGAGGCCAATCAAACAATCTAGTTACAGAATGAATCCTAATTATGAAGCACAGGTGAAAGCCGAACTGGATCGCTTATTGAAGGTGGGATTTATTGTACCAATTGAGCATGCTGAGTGGATATCGCCAATAGTGATCGTCCCGAAGAAAAATAAACAGTTGCGTATCTGTGTTGACTACCGGAAACTCAATGCTGCCACTGTACCAGATTCGTTCCCTCTCCCCTTTCTAGACACAATGCTCGACAGGGTAGCAAGGCATGAAATGTATTCTTTTCTGGATGGCTAAAGTGGCTATAATCAAGTAAGGATGGCAGAACAGGACATACCGAAGACAACTTTTATCACGAACTGGGGTGTCTATGCTTGCACCGTAATGTGGTTCGGTTTACGGAATGCCCCGAGTACATTCCAAAGATGCATGCAGGAAGTGTTTTCACCCTACTTGACCACGTTTATGCAAGTATATTTGGATGATTTTTCCTTATTTGGCAAGACTTCGGCTCACTTGTATCATTTGCAGAGCTGCTTTGAAAAATGCCGAGAGTACTGATTATGCTTGAATCCGACCAAATCTATTTTTGTGGTCTCCTATGGCAAACTATTTGGTCATATTATCTCTCAACAAGGTATACAGGTCGATCCGGATAAAGTGGCAGCCGTGTTGGAGGCATCAGTCCCAATGATACCGAAAGAAGTTATGTGTTTTCTTAGCCAAATCCGGTGGCATGGCAGACACTTATGGTGATTAGCTCATTTAGCAACACCGCTTAATTGGCTTATGACCAGCGCTCCACGGAAGTACGAATGGACTCCAGAGTGCCAAAGTGCATTTGATCGGTTGAAGTTCTTATTGACGTAGGCCCCTATCCTGCAACCACCTGATTGGGAACATGCGTTCTATGTCTTTGTGGATGCATCGGACATAGCCATTGGTAGTGTACTAATGCAACAAGTTGACAAATGGTTTTGGCCTGTGTACTATGCAAATCGTCGATTGGCTCCTGCGGAGAAAAAATACTCTGTGACAGAACGCGAATGTCTTGGATTGGTGTACTCTGTTAAGAAATTTCGGCATTACTTGTTGGGCCGTAAATTTACTTTCCATGTGGATCATGTTGCACTGGTGTACTTGGTTCGACAGTAACATTTAGGTGGTAGATTGGCTAGATGGGTTTTACTATTATAGGAGTTCGATTATGAAGTTATTCATCGACCCGGCACAGCACATGCCTTGGTGGACTTTCTATCTCGACTAGATTCTGGTGAATCTCCGGTAGGGGTTGATGACACTACACCGGCAATTTACGTTACTGAGAATCTGCAGAACCTCCTGTTGCTCCTACATACTATGATACGTTACTAACTTTCCTCACTAACGGTTGTCTTCCTCCTCATACTTCCCCTGCTCTGCGACGGAAAATTGCAGTTTACAGTCGCAGATTCCGGTTGATTGTGGGTCAACTGTATTACTTAGATCATACTGGTGTTTTCCTTAGATGATTTCCTCCACATGAAGCGGCATCAATTATTGCTATGGCTCATTCAGTACCCCCTGGAAGACACTTTCCAGCTGATCTTACTCACCAGAAAATTCTACAAAGTGGGCTATGGTGGCCTACAATGTACAGAGATGTGGTTGAGTTTGTGAAGTAGTGTGATACCTGTCAACAGTCTGGACAGCCCTTACAGCAGCACTTCTTTCCCCTTCAACCTGTCTTACCTTTGGAACCCTTTCAGAAGTGGGGTCTAGATTTTATTGGTCCAATAACACCACCAGCGACCCTCACCAACAATCGATACATATTGACTTGTACAGATTATGCCACTAGGTGGGCGGACGCTCGAAGGATGTCTTCACGCGTTATGGATTACCTCTGGAGCTCGTGACGGAGCAGGGAACACATTTTGCCAACACCTTAATGCAAGTACTAACTCAGACTTTTCAGATGGTACATAAATTCAGCTCACCATACTATCCATGTGCTAATGGTCTGGCTGAAAGTAGCAATAAGACTCTGATGAATATGCTTCGTAAATTGATCCTGGAATGTCCGGAACGTTGGGATCAACTTCTACCTAAAATATTATGGGCATAGCGGACCACATACAAAGTAGCATCTGGAACCACTCCATTTAAACTTGCTTACGGCATGGAAGCTATTGCGCCAATGGAAGTAGTGATACCGAGTCTACGTGTTGCCTTATCTCAGAAATTATTGCCGGAAGAATCCTTGCCATTTCGGTTGGATACCCTCAGATCATTGGATGAACACCGCCGGGAAAGCTTCATGACTCTTCAAGAAGTTCAGCTTCGTCAAGCCCGTACTCACAACCGCTTCCTGAAAACCCCTGTCTTTACAGTTGATCAAATTGTTTTATTCTATAATGCTAAAGCTAATTGCGCTGCTAGAAAATTTAAGTTACGGTGGTTCGGTCCATACTGGATTGCTGAACAAGTGGGACCAGCAACTTTTCGGTTGGCGACCTTAACAGGTGTTCTCTTGCCATAAGTGATTAATGGTTCTAAGCTTCGCCCATATCACCAACCGTCTGATAACCGTTGACGTGTATTTAGTTTTGTTTGCGAGTCACTTGTTTTTCTTTTTATCCCCGTATTTCGGTTGACCACGGACTGTAATCTCATCGTCTTGGGTATCTACCTATGATTAATCGCCGCCCGGTGTTACTGTTGTTGTGCATGCATGCATGCATGGCGTAATTATACAAGATATTTTGCCAATACTGCGTGATGATTAGGGTTTTGCAGCCTACTGTTGTTTGTACTCTTACTTAATCGTGTTTTTGTCATTGATAATCGCTATTGTGCTTGTGTGATTGTGTGCTCTATGTATTTTGTGTTCTCTTGTTTACTTGTGCGCGCCATGGAAGCTCTCGTGAATGTCGCCACCTTCTGTGCAGGACTCACTCCCGATGTGCGTGAGTATCTGCGCACTCGTGGATTGTTGGCCTTCGCTGAATTGCCTTGGCATTCAATGGAGTGTCATCCATTCCACGCATAGATCATTTTTGCTATTGCCGCCACACTTGCTACAGAGCAGTGTTGGCCCATTTCTTGTCTTAACCCTCGTGTAGTCATCACTTCCGCTGCGTTTGCTGAAGGCTTTCGCCTCCCTATGGAAGGATTGGATCATGGTCCCCTCCTCCCCGTCGCCACCATGACCGAATTGTTTCCCCGATACTTATCTAATGAGTACGCCATTCTGTGTAGACCTGAATCAGAGCGTACAACTCTGCAATTTTTGGTCGCTACCCTGAATCTAGAGAAACACACATATGTCATATCACGGCCATTTTATTCGATGATCGATACTGCGTCTCGAGAGCCTGTGAATTTCACATCCTTTTATTTTTTGCGCATTCATCGTGAATGTGTGACGGTTATCAAACAAGTCACTAAGGGTGACCTTCCTCGTTCCCATTTACCACACATCCTTACTTTCCTCTTTCCGATACTCCAAGCTGCGCAACCACCTCCAACCGCCCCCTTCTTGTTACACGAAGAATCTACTCACATGCTCAAGGATGAGGAAGATGACGATGCAGACTTGTTTCAACTTTTTCGTCAAAAACGCAGATGCGTAAGCCCCTTTGAAAGTCAGGTGCAAGGATCAACTGCTGGCCATGAAGAAGAAGTCTTCCACGACACTGCTACATCTATCCATGTCGATTCCTCCATTCCTTCTTCTCCAATTAAGCAACAGGAACAAGGTGTCAACATGGAAGACTCCGAAGAAGTTTCTTCTCGGGCGGATTCTCATCAGTAGAATCAAGAAGCTGTCAAAGCAATTGTTGCAGAAATTATTCACAAAGTGATTGTCATGGTTGACGTTGTGATTGACAGAACTGAGGTGACAAAGCAGAATACAACCGGCATAATCTTGATGCCGAATACCCTTATCCCACTTCCTCCACCAATGAACCCTGTTGAGCCCGTTGTTCCCATGGAGCCTGTTGTTCCCGATGCACCCATTACTCCCTCATCTTCTCCCGATTACTTTTCACCACCCTCTCCTCACCTATTATCAGCCTCTTCATCCCAGCCACTTCCAGTTCTTCCGCCTCCGATAGTTCTTTTCAGCGAGTTAGAATCAATGGGTCGACTTTTGATTCAATTCTCACAGCAATTACCCCATCAGATAAAGATGGCAACCGACGATATCCGACACAAATTGCAACACAAAGTTGATTTGTTAGAGGTAGATATTGCTCCATTACATGAAGAAGCTAATGCGGTTAATGCAGAGAATCATGCCCTGCAACTATAGTTTCAGCAACTTCAAGATCAATTAGCAGAGAGGGATGCTTTGCTTGTTCAAAAGGATACAGAAATCACTACTCTGAAGCAGGATCTCACTGACAGGATAGATGCTATGACTGCGTTAGGACATGAACTTCATCGTACACGAGATGCTCTCAGTGTCTTAGAAGAAGCTTCTCAATCTCTTGCAGCTAATGTGCTTAAAGCAGAAGCAGAGTTGCATAATACCACTGAAAGATTGTTTCAGCGAGATCAAGAGTTAACAGAGGAACTTGCTAAGTATCTCAGATTGAAGAAAGAACTTGAAGGTGTGAAGAAAGAAAGAGAAGCTTATTATAAAACAATACAGTTTCAAATTGAAGAACTGGAACGCCGCGAAAAGCAGTTAGGTATTCAAGCAGACATACTGTTGCAGATTGACACACAAATTGAGGATATGAAGTAGCAAAGAGATGTGGCATTCGCTAATGACTTCTATTTACAGGAAGCATTTTTGCAGACACAAATAGAGTTACTGATGAGTCAAGTCATTGCGGCTAGTTCAGTTAGAACAGACGCACAACTGGTAGAGCCATATACATTGAAGGTTATGCTGGATTCTCTGAAGCAAAAGATAACTCGAACCTTTAAATTAGCCCGCACATTGTACATACAAGGCATTGTAGATGAGCCTTAAATTTATTTTTCTTTGCGGCTTTGAGTCCACCATGCGTGCCAGTGTTAGGCCGCCGGATTGGCACAATGTAATTTTATTTTCATATATCGCACGACCGAAAGGGCGTAGCAAAGAGATGTAACCTTTTATCTATTAATGAAAAGACATTACGGGGTTCTCCGGCAGTAGAGGAGATGAGATCGCCAGACTGTCTGTCTCGGCGATTGCGACCGTGCGGAGACGTCGTGGTGCAGAGTTTGCAGATATTTGGAGTACTATTATTCTGTTCTTGTTGAATTGCCATAATTTATTACTACACAGTAATGTTGTCTTACTATCAATAAGTTTGTACGACTGCGTGGCTGATAATTTGCACGATAACCTACTGTGTGAGGATAACCGTAGTCAAAGAATCATAACTGTGTAACAGAAGTTAATGCCTTGACGTATAATTATTGTTTGGTTAAATGGTTAATTGGGAAAATTAAGTAAAGGGCCTCTACACTGTCAGACCCCTACCATCCCCAAGAACCCGAAAAGAGATTAAAAGTGGACGTGACAGAAGTCCCTTTTAACAAAACTAATCTCTTATGCCTCTCCTATTTGTATGCAAAACTCATGTATCAAAGCAACCATGGAACAAAGGACCAAGAGTAGAAAAAAACTGAAGAACCATCATCACAATGATGATGCAATAAACAAAGAGTTGGAGTAAGCCTCATCACCGACTTACCCTTAAGAACTTTGGTCAAGACCCTTCTTTTTTTGCACCATTCCGTTTTATGCATTCCAAAGTTTGCATGCATAAGGTCTCATCATAAGACCATGCACATACACATTTTTTACCACCCATGCACCCTTAGTCTCCACTCATGCACATGGAACTAAGAAGAGATGAATTATATTCATCTATTGTATATGTCTTCACATTACATCATTACATCTTCATATATGTACCTCTATTAATTAATTTATTATAAAAAAAGACATTCTTATATCCTAGCATTTATACATGTTCATAAAAGAGGCAAACGGGACCAAGGGATGTTGACCAACTCCAACACAAAAGCAAATTTGAAGTAAAAGAGCAAGAATGAAGCACTCCAAACAAAGGAACAAGGACTCAAAGGGACTTCAAAGCACAATTCCCAAAGAAGCTCCACCATTAGGAAAAGCTTTTTTGAGGACGACAAAGTCAAGGAGGGGGGGAGTGTTGACAACACAATATACATATATTTTTTGGATTTGCTCTTATTCATCACCATTTCTACCTTTTTCTACTTTTAATTGATTTTAATAAGCACTGTTGTATAGGTGTGTGTGAGTGCCACACTAGTGAATAAGTGAGATTCATTCTCCTTTTAGTTGAGAAATCCCACATAGCATGGATTTTGGCCATTTTGTATATAAAGAGGTCACTACCTCTCATTTTGCGGGGCATTTTTGGAGATAATGAGATCATGCTAGTTAGAGGAATGCTTGGAGAGCTCTTGTTGTCTTCATGATGTGCTTGTGTGCTTGTTCCTTTCTTGCCTCATGCTTGTGTCACGTCAGTTTGCTGATTAACAATGTGATTATGCATATGATTAAGCTTGTGTGTGTCATTAATGATGCTTTCTTCTTATTTCACATGTAGTTTTGTTGTTAATTTTGTGCTAACAAAGCACCATTGTGTCTACTGAATGCTTCCATGCGACATTTGGATCTTGTGAGATGCTCCTTGGTTTCACAAATATGAGTTGTGATGCTACAATGTCAGCACAAGAGATCCCAATGCATATGAAAGCTCCTTGACTTCGAGAATGAAGTTGTTGATGCTACTCCCTGGGGTCTTCTTTAGATGGTTCAACTCGTTATTGAGTTCAATATTCCTTTGTACTAGTAGAGTAGGCCTCCAAGGTCTCCCACACTCTCATGCTTGAGACTAGGTCTTGAATGTGTCCTACCATAGTGTTGCTAATGTGTTGTGAAAGAATCAAAATAACTCTTTTGTCATGCTCACTCCATTTCATAAATGATCTGAGTTATTCATTGGTTGGATTATCCCCTAACCTAGGTCTTGGATCAGCCCCATTGATCAAAACCCCAAAGGCCCTTTCCCATGAGGTAGTTTAATATCCTAAACTTCCAAGGATGATAGTTGCTATTGGTGTAAATGAAAACTAATATTACCTCAAAGATTAGATCTACTTTGATAAACTCCAATTATGCTTGACTTGATAGGATTGAGTGCTCCCCTTTGATGAAAAAAACTTCTTCTAGCTTCCTTTGATGAAAAAACTTCTTCAAGCTTCCTTTGGCAAAAAAACATTTGAAACACGAGCTCATGTAGCTTCTTTGCTTTGTAATGAATGTAGTCCAAGCATTTCAAGATGCTCTAATACCACTATTGGGAGATTCGGCAACTCCGTATGGAATTAGAAGCATAATGTGACCTCCCAAGTTGCACTCAAATAGATACTATTCTAAATATCTAGTTTTTTTCTCAAAGATGATGCAGAGATTTCTCGAGATATTTTTCTTCTCAAAGTATACTAAAATATCTTTCAAATGATACAAATTTCATCCCAAATGGATGCCCACACATAAAAATGGAAATGTCTGCAAAATAGGCTACTTGGCCTACACTCTCACACACATGTGTAGAGACACAGACACACTTTCACTCTTGACACAAAAACGTAGAGAATATGTAGCGATGGAACTTGAGATATAAAAGAACTTAAAAAAAATATATTAGATATCCAAAAGGAGTAAAATAATAGCAAATGGGTTCTTAAAATAGGAGAATCAATGAACACAACACAAAGAAATAGAAACTAGTCACATCAAATATGGAGACCAAAGGAATAGAAACTAGTCACATCAACAAAACAGATTTAGGAGAAGGAGTGTGAGAATTGTAGTGATGATGAGTTGAAACCACCTACAGTATGTACAATAGGGCAACACTACATGACCTTGCATTCAAGACACAATTTTTATAAATGATTTAGGAAGCACCAACAAAACATATTTAGGAGAAGGAGTGTGAGAATTGTAGTGATGATGAGCTGAAACCACCTACAGTATGTACAATAGGGCAACACTACATGACCTTGCATGCAACACACAATTTTTATAAATGATTTAGTGGTGCATATTTCCTTCAAAGGAAGTAGATCTTTACTTGTACAATAATATTATAGGACTTCTACTAACTATTACTAACCACTACTTCAGCTATGAATTACCATTTTACGTTTCTTTTCAACAAATGAGAAATAAAAAAAGATAAAAAAATATATCTTTAGGTATCATGATTCATTCACTGATGTGAGGGGGGACCTATTTAAAAAATGCATGATGAATGCTTGAGTACTCTGGAACAAGGAAGCTTTATTTTTCTTCACAAATTAATCACATATTGCATTTCAAATGTAGATGGCTTTCGAGGATTTTGAGGCAACCCAATAAATGGAGGTCAAGCAATTCGCTTTAGAGTGTGCAGTTAATGCAAGAGCTCACTAGTTCCGAGATGACTAACTAGCTAGTAAGCACCTCTTTCTTGTTACCATCAAAATCATGGATCGTGACCATCAATTTCGAGTGATGAGTCAAGATTTCCGTGTACTGCATGAGTTATTGAGAACAATCGATACCTAGATGAAAGTAGGAATTTGAGCTTACTTGAAACTTCCAATATACAAATTGGACTTCCAAAAGATGCACACAAGTAATGAATACATTGCATCCTACGGTAGATAAATGTTGTATAATTCATGGGTCCAGAAGGTTAAACATATGGATTCTAAAGGTTAGAATATGATGTATGTTTGCTTTGATCTAACCCTTGAATTACCCTTGGAACATGCCTTGAACCTTTGGGTGAAACCCTTGGTTTTAACTCTTGAGGTATTTATTCATGTGAGCTCCCAATTGAATGGTTAGAACCTTAGGCTTGATTTATCCTAAGGTGTGGAAACCTTAGTCTTGGGAGAAGCTTCTCTAGGAGCCACCTTGTGTGTATGTGAGAGAAGAATCCTCATTTGATTTAGAAGGCATGTGATAGACCTTGGGAAATTAGAAGGCATGTGATCACTGTTGGGAAAGTGTCCACATGAGGGACACTTGGCAGGACACTTGGCCAATCTCAAGGACATGCACCCCCTTGGACTATAGGTATATATGGGTGGAGTTGGATGGGTGGATACATGCTCTCTCTTCACCTTGGTGGTTTAGACTAGTTGATTTTATACTCTTGAGTGGTAGCTTAGTTTCTAGGAAGTTGTTTTCAAAGCCCTTCTTAAGGGTGCATTCGGGAGGCTTTACGAGTGCAAAAGTCAAGACATGTGACTCCCCCCCACGGAGTAGAGGACCCACTCACGGACGGCCAATTTTTTGGACTAGATGCCCAAGACGCCACGCGCATTCCTCAGGTATGAACATGAAGAAGCGCTTGCTCACGAATGCTCCTGCTGTTCGACTGAAGGTTATCTGCCCGAAAGCTCTATTACTTATAGAGTGTATGTTGCGCGCATTACTTTATATGTGGGATTTATACCACCCTCACGCATCGCGTGTATCTTCAGGAGTGATTTCCGTGCATACACATAGAGAATGGCAAGAGTTTTCTCCCTCTCATGGATATAGTAGAAATGCTCACGCAAGAAGTAGAAACTCATTTCTCTTTTTACTTATAATATAATAGAGATTCGCATACAAAGTAGTATGAACTATTAAATAGAATGTTTTTCATTATATTCCTTGCCCTTTCAAAGAGCCAAAAGGTGGAGATGGACAATTCTTAAGAGGTTTTCCTCTCAATTATTCTCTTGCTTCTTTTTTATTAGATAGGATGCAAATCAAGAATCATACATTTCTCTACCAAGAATCTCAATCAATTTAGTGCTTGAACTTAGTAGAGTTAGAGAATGAACGCTTAAAAGCCTTTATTCTCTCTTTCCTTTGTAAGTAAGTGAAGTTCTATCTTTTATCTAATCCATTATGGAGGATAAAAAGGAAGCATGGATCTTGAAGACAGAGGGTGTGGTTTCATCAAATTCAAGTTCCACCAAGGAGAACCTTCAAAGCTAAGTACTATTTCATTCTATTCGAATATTTTAAAGAAAATATGTGTGCACCTTTTGTGTATGCCAACGTATATTGAAGCAAACAAATGTATGTATGCATTTGAAATAAGGTAACGTATTTGCTTTCATAAGCATTTGGTGTCACACATAGATTATGCACAAAAAACCATTTTTGTGGCAAAACATAAATCAGGCATACAAATAAGTATGTATATGCCCAAGGAAGTAGTTTAAAGGTGCAATGGCCAAACCTTACAAAGTCAAGTTTGAAGTATCCAAATGGAGAAGCTTCCTCCTTCATGGAATCAAAGGATGGAAATAGCAAAAATGAAGGTAAGTACCATTTCCATTTCCATTTTCCTCTTTGACCATGTTAAAAGTAATGCATATAGAGATGCATTTTAAATGGAAATGGTGGTCCATATGCATTTGGAAAGATGCATAAGTTTAATAATTTGTGTGACAAACTAGAGGCATAGCTGAATGGAAAAAGGCTTTTCATTACCATGAAAAAGATTGACCACCTAAAGATTGTTAGAAAATGCACATAGAATGTTCATTATTGCATGAGATGAACATGATTGGTAACCACAAGCATGTATTCATGCATTAAAATGGAGTTCCAAGTTTGAATTCCATGCATGCTTTAAGGAGGGGTTCAACCTTTGGACCTTATGCATGCTAAAATATCTTCAAGAAAAGATGAGAATGTTTTTATACATTATGATGCATGGATTGAATCACATATGCATGGGTTAATGGGACATGAGAGAGAAATCAAGTATTGTAAGTTTAAGGTTTAAGATAGAAAACTGACTTCTTCATATGAAGTCAAAAGCATAAAAGTTTAGTGGTGTGCTGAGATTATGCCCATTAACTTTTATGCTTTTTATATGTTGGCTTAATTCAAAAGCCAACAAAATTTAACTTAGGAAGAGGAAATTCGAGTCCTACTTATGGACCCCCAAGTTCCATAATACCCATGGCATGCCTGATCAGCAAGGCCAAGCACTTAAAGCTTCAAAACCAACAAGTTTCTCTTCTTATGAAACCATAAATGGTAGTAATAAGAACTTGGATTGAAAAATACAAAGGAGAAACTAGAAGCTTATATGAGACCCTACACTCATGGGGTAATTTTTCATTCGTGAACGATGTTAAGAAGTTCAGAGGAACTTCAACATCTCATCATTGAGGACAATGATCACACAAAAAGGGGGAAGAGAATGTCCTCAAATGACATATTAGGGGAAAAATGGTTGAACCATTTTACACTTTTAAGCATTCATTTCTTCCCCAATAAGCTTCTTCCTTCATTGACAAGAGGTAGGATCCATTTGGAGCTTTGAGAAAATTGCTTCAAGAGTGAAAAATTGTAACTCATTAAGCATATCTAGAGAAGAGGAAGATTAAAGGGTTGAAAGAAACTCTTAAGACCTCTACTCAAAAATGTGCTCTATGAGTAAGAAACAATTTATCAAGATGGTTAACAAGGTAACCATTTACCAAAGCTTATGATTGACTATATCCTTTGATACAGATGCCTACTTATGTCAATAGATGATATCTAGTATGAGAATACTAGCTCTATTATCAAATGACATAAACAAAGATAACTTTGATTGCATCTAATCAAGGAAAAAGTTCAATGAAAACTCAACGTCTTTTCAAAGAACAAATCAAGACTCTGTAAGAATGTAACTTACAAAGATTTTGATTATATTTGATAAGACTAAAACGAATGGAGTTAAATTCTTGTGTAAGAGCTAAAGTTGTATACACTAAGGTGGGATTGTAAATCAGATGGTATGGGACATCTAGGTTTACAATGTCACTTAAGTGGGTTCAGTGGTATGGGACACTGAACCTAAGGATAATGGAAGCTTAAGCTCAAGGATATTGGAGAGCTTTTTGAGTGAAGGATTTAGCATAAATGAACCTCCCATTTGGATAGGAAATTAAAAGATCATCAATTTCCTACAGTTTTTGAGGACGAAAACTCTTTAAAGGGGGGAAGAAAGGTATTATCAATATGATACTTCTAAGCAAAAGATATTCCTTAACTCTTTCATGAAAGTTAAGGAGTACATTGGATGTCCAAGTACCTAAGTGTGTTTGAGTTAAATCTCAAACAAAATAAAGAACCAGATAGGTAAGAAGGGAATTCGTTAAAAAAAATTCCAATTTGGCAAGTAAATTAAGATAAGCTAGCCAAAGATTTGAAGCATAGTCAGAGTAGGGCATTTGAGAATGGATAAAGATGGATCCAAAGTTTGGATCGATAAGTATGTCAACTTGCTTAAGTCAAAAGAGTGACTCATAATCATTGATCCCTAAAAAGAGAATAGTTAATGGTTTGAAGAACATCAAACATGATGTTGAAGACTTAAGCAAAGATATCAACTCGTGAAGGTATGAGTTGAAGATCCCAAGAAAATCCCATGGGTAAATATCATTGAAAAAGGAATCTAAAGGAGAAAAAACTTGCTCTTATCTCATGTTAAATTAATTAGAGGAATTTTGAGAAAGCCAAGTGACCTAACTTGGTAAAATATATCAAACCTTTTATGATTGGACAGATCAAAACCTTTTATAGTTCAATACCAAGTAAAATTCAAAGGTCAACTTAAAGAGACCTTTGAATTAATTGGTATTAGATTTAGAAACCTTAGTCTTTGCTCTCATGAAAATGATGCCAAGGGGTTACAAGATGGAATTCATGATCATGGTAAATGATCAGAGAGCATTGAAAAGATAAGGGCGAAGAAGGTGGAAACATTAAGGATATGGTTCTACGGATTGGAGAAAAGAACTCACTGGTATGGGACAATGAGAACTAACTCCCATTGAGATTTTTCTCTGATGGCCAGAGAGAAAATAGGCTCAAGATCCAATAGGAAATATCACGATAAGCCTTAAAGATAAGACCATTTAGATTAAGGTCTTAGGTTCATTATGAGGTGTAGAAATGTACCTCCTTGAACCAATTTAATACACCTAGTTGTATGTACAAAAGGGCAAATAGAATGAACATGACACTTACCCTAGAAAAGTCTATCCTTTATCCTCCTAAGTAGATGCATTTTTCTTAATAAAATGCATAGCCAAATTTTATGTGGAAAAATAAATTTGGATAAGTAAGAGGGTAAAGAATTTTGGGAGTTTACGAAGTTAAACTCCAAAAGTAAGACAAGCCTATTCAAGTATAATAGCCTTGAATGAAAGAATGATTTGTAAAAGATCTTCTTTTGAACCTTTGGTGAGAACAAGTGATTCAAGAATGTTCCTAGCAAGATCTGAGATATGATGCCTAGAAATAGGTATCTTTCTTGCAAGGACTTGGAACTAAAGTTGCAAAACTTGAATCATCTAAACTCCATCCAATAGAAAAACTAGAGGGTCTTTTGATGAAGTATTTTTTCCTCAATTTTGAGGATTTGAAGGAATCAGATTTGTTTCTCTTTGCAAAGCTTTGATGACCTTGAGGTTAGTATACATAACTATCTAAACCACAGTTGGCTCAAGATAGTTAGTACTGATTCTCATTAGAAGAATACGCTAAGCTAAGACGAACAAATGGGGTAGAAACCTAGGAGAATGGTCTACCAAATAAAACCAATTCCTAAAGTCATCTTTGGATCTAAGTCTTGAATGTTAAAATTTCGAAAGGGATTAAACTCTATTCTGAGAATTAATCCAGGGAAAGTCAAACATGATCAAGATAGGGATCCACTTGTAGACATGAACTCCTAGATTGGGTATATTATCATTCGGAACACTTGAGCTTTATGTCTCAAGAAAACTTGGATGATTGAAATAAGTCCACCTAAGTTGCCAAGGAATGAGAAAATAGTATTTCTCCTCATTTTATTGAGCATGTTTTGGCAGGGACTCACTAGACCCACTTTGCTCAAATACGACTAAATTGAAAAGGACAAAGTTAAGTTTAGAACATCTGAAGATTCCTCTCCTTTCTGTCGAAAGAAGATGAATCTAGATTTTGGCCCTTTCAAGATAGAGATAGGATCTTGTTGGGGGATTCTTAGACAAGGAGTTTGAGGGTTTGTAGGAGAAAATGAAAAGACCAGAAGAGGAAATACACCTTGGAAGCTTCTGCCGATTGATTACAGTAAGACAATTACAATGTTTGAAGCAAAATACAAGCCAATACTTCTGTCCACAATCACACAGAGTGCTCAATTACAAAATACCCAATATCCCAAAGTCTTCTTGCCACCGGCCTCCTCTGCACCAGACCTCCACCTGCTTCAAGCTTATCCTTGTGCACACCTTGCACCAAGCTTCCACAAAGGGGGAGGAGTGAATACCTTCTGTCGGCACGCGCACACTGCAATGAGACCTTGAGATCCTTGGGGGAGTATAGCTTAGCACTCTCTGAACAAATCCTTAGTCACTCTCCCTGCACCTTGCACTTCCACTTCTCTGCGTCGCACTCTGGTGACTCTTGCACTTCTCTCTCTTGCTTCCCTTAGACTATGCTTCTCTTGCTTACTCTAAGATTGGTCCAAGAATAGACCTTGCCTTGATTTGAGTGTGTCGATCACGTACGCTCCTAACTGCAATGGTATCTTGGTGCTCACTTTGATGTCCCAAGATTGTCTTCACAAGTGGCAGCCAACGACTCACTGTTTTGTCCTATAGTGACTTTAGACTAAAACCCAAAATTTTAATGGGGGGGCCATACTTTCACCTGTGCGTACGTTGCCGCTTCACATACTTTCACATTTCCTTTTAAGTCTTCACTTTTGCACCTAAGGGGGGGTTCACCTGAACCTTCCAAAACACTTTAAAACACACTTTGAACCTTAGGGAAATTAAAGAAAATACCTCTGCAACCTGCAACTCACTTTCTCCAATTTACCCTTTGTGGACAATTAATTGTGCACTACCTGTGCACTTTGACACCTGCATTTTAGCACTTTGACTTTGCACCTATTGACTTTGACCTTGACCTTGTTGACTTTGACTAGTTGACTTTGACTGCAGTTGACTTTGACCAACATGACTTTTATGGGCTCAACAGTTGCCCACCACCTAATGTGCTCTTCGTCCCGGAGAGCTATAGCCAAAACTTTGAGCATAACAGACACCATGAAAATAGAGCTGCAAAAACTTGAATAGTACATCGGAGCAGCAACAAAGTCCACCAAAAGCAGAATAGAACAAGCACCAGAGAAGAACCAAAAACTGGATTTCGCCATGGAAAAGCAAAGGGTTGCAATGGGAGGGTAGAAAGGATGGGGAAGGAAGGGCTGATGGGGCTGATAGGGATAGGTTCGGGAGGGTTAAGGATGTGGCTGGGCAGGTGTGTAAAGGGAGGGATAGGGAGAAGGATGATGGGGCTGGAGAGGGGAAAATGATCAAACATGAGAGCTACAGAGGGAGCATATGGGAAATATTGAAACATAGGGTGAGAGGAGGTGATAATAGACAATGTGGCCAATGGAATGAGATAAAAACATGTGGTAATTGTGCGCAAAACATGAGGGTTTGGACCAAAAGTCAGAGAAAAAGTGGGAATTTGGAAAAATAAAGTCAAAAACTGAGTCCAGAGGTGCCAAAAAACATGAAAATGACTCCAGTTTTATTCCTCCTTATTGGAGTCCATTTTAGAACATCATTTGGCACTGTAGAGATCACTTCAGGCATCTTCCTCTTTGGATGCTTTCTGAACTGTGGTATCCAATGTGGTTGGCGCTTTGGTTCGGTGGAAGCTACATGTACTTTTGGCTTCCCAATCCATATACTTTTTGCACGTCTTCCTACTATTGTTGAAGAGCTGATTTGATCTTCTTTCGATCTCTGTACGTGGTTCTTACCCTTTTCTCTTTTTGGCTTCTTTGTTGAGACCTTTTGCATGTGGGAGAACATAGGTTGTTGTGGATGTAAGAGCTTCTTAGGTACCCACATCTGTAATCGCCCTTGTTGAGCTGCAGCTAATTTCTTAGGCACCCAAACTTGTTGGATACCTTGTGATTGAGCTTGTCCGAGCTGCTTCCTTCGTCTTCTGGCCTGGATGGGATTTGTGGGGGCAAGGCTAGTGGTTGCTCTCCTTTGCGTACCCAGATCCGCTTTATGCTCGGAACTGCTTTCTTATCGAATGGTGTCTTTCTACTTGATGTAGCAGTTATCGTGAACGGTTGTGTTTGCCTGTGTGGTGGACTCACTACTGTGGCTACTTGATTCTTTGGAGAAGAAGAAAGATCCACCCGCCTTCGAACCTGTTCTTCCACGATTGACTCCTTCTGCATCATAAAGCTTTTGACACATACAACATCTTCTTCCATATGACTAGTCTTAGAAGAATTAAGAGAGTGTGTGGTGCCATGATCTAGGAGCATGCAGTTCTCTAATTCTAATGTGATGCATTGTTCATGTACCCAAACTTGAAGAATTGGTTCTGTAAGGTTCTCATTTTGACACACTACCACTTTGACTTTCATTGGAACATCTTGAAGGTAGATGGGAAGTTCCATCTCGCCCAAACAAGGGGTTTCCACACCTCCTAATCCTATGAGATAAGCTTCTATGGGATTGATGTTCAACTGCAAGTCTTGGCAGTAGCATAGTCTAACTGCACTACTTGCTGCACCTGAGTCAATCAATGCTTTCACAGTCCTTGCACCCTTTCCTTGTCCTATCTCTATGGTCACAAAGGGACATCGGTCAATGACTTGAGAAGTAGTTATGCGCGATTTTTGGCACATATCCATGTGATATTTTGGGGCTTTTGAGTTGACATCTAGGCCTAGTCGCCTTAACTTATTTCGCCTAATACGCTCTCTGGCCTCTACATGTGCTTCTTCCCTCACCCTTAACTCCTCTTCTTTCCGCTTCTTAGCAGTGTTGAGTCTCGTAAGCATATCCTCTGTAAGAGGTTCTTGGTATAACTTGACTCGACATCCACTAATATAGTTTGGCAAGATATCTCCTTCTAGACTGGCCAACTGAACTGCACCACTAGTGGAAATTCTATTAATGATCATGGGTCCATATCCTCTTTTTTCCAACTTACGGGCATGTTGCTTTAGTGTGTAAACCAACACTAGATCGCCCTCTTTCAATCCCTTATCCTTGATGTGTGCATCAAAGTATGCCTTTTGTCTTTTCTTTGCAGCATAGATGCATGTTGCCGCGCGTAGCCTTGTCTCACCTACGCGTTCTAGATCAAAGATCCTAGAGGACAATTCATGTCCATTCCACTCATGCTCTTGTGCTACTTTTAAGGCTGGGATGAGGAAGTCTAATGGTAGAACAGCATTCTGTCCAAAGACCATCTGAAATGGGGTGGTGTTGAGTACCGTTTTGTAGGCATCTCGGTAAGCCCAAACAGCATGATGAAGTTGTTTGTCCCAATCAGAGCGTTTATTATTTACCAGTTTTGTCAATACGTTACAGAGGATCTTATTGATGCTTTCAGCTTGTCCGTTAGCTTGTGGGTGATAAGGGGCAGACTTCTTATGTATAACCAAGAATTCCTGGAGAAGATTTTCAATTACCTCATTCAAGAAGTGTGTGCCTCTATCACTCACTAACTCTATTGGTAGCCCATATCTCGTGAACACATTCTCAAATAAGAACTTAACCGTAGTCTGAGCATCATTCTTTGTTGTGGCTTTCACTTCTACCCACTTTGTAAGGTAATCTGTGGCTACAATAATATACTCTGCATGGGAGTTTCTAGCTGGGGGGTTAATAGGACCTATGAAGTCTATGCCCCACTTCAAAAATGCACGCCCTCCCATCATTGGCCTCAAAGGCATCTCATCTTTTCTAACTGGATATTGTGCACGTTGGCATGTGTCACATTTCTTCACATAGGTATGAGCATCCATATGAAGAGTGGGCCACCAAAGTCCTGAGGATAGAATGGTCTTGATTACTCGATCAGGACCGAAGTGTCCACCTGCGACACCGCTATGTGCAGTTTCTAAGACTTTCAAATAGTCTGATTCATGAACGCACAGTCTTAAGTAACCATCTTTGCCTCTTCGGTATAAGTTGTCTCCTACTAAGGCATAGCCTTGAGCCTCTTGCTCCATGTTTCGTCTTCTTGCTAGACTAGCCTCTTTGGGTAATCTTCCTGATCTCATAAACTCTACCAATGGAGCACTCCAATCTGGAATTAATGATACTTGATAAAGGGTCGCATGCTCCACTGGTGGTCTCTCTCTGCACATTGGACAATTCTTAATCCACGCATGTATTTCTTCATCCATGCTAGGCCAATACACTCCTAAACGTTTTAGATTCTGCAATGTTCGTTGTTTAGAATAGTGATTTCCTCGCGATCCTTCATGGGCTTGTTGCAACCAGCTACTATGTTCATCATCCTCGACACAACAAGCTAATACACCTTCAGTATCTTATTTGTACATGCTTCCTACCAGTATGTGATATTTTTGTGATTTTACAATTTCTTCTTGTGATGTTTTCACATTCTTATTTGCAGGGCCGAAGGTTAGGACTGGTACCAACTTATTTGCCCATTTAGGAACAACTTCTAAATTGAACAGATAAGCATCGGGTAATTCATCAGACACTCCTTGCGGTGACTCTCCTAAAGTGATGCGAGAAAGGTGATCTTCCCGAAGGTGGGTTCTACCTTTCCTGACAACAACTTCAAAGTCATATTCCATTAGTAAGAGGAACCATCTTACTAAGCGTCCAGTATTGCAAGGTTTATTGACCAAATATAACAAAGCTTGATGATCAGTGAAAAACTTGAACTTGTTGGCCAATAAATAGTGTCTAAGCTTCTTCACAGCATATACCATGCCTAAGTCCTCTCGCTCAGTTGTGGTATAGTTTCATTCAGCTGGGTTTAGTTGTCTACTAGCATATGCAATGGGCAAATCTAAGTTTCCTTCACTTGTGGGTTGTGCTAGCACACATCCTATGGCATGATTGGATGCATCCACATGGACATGGAATGGTTTATTCCAATCAGGAGTGGTCAGTATTGGTGTTGTGCACAAACGTTTCTTCAGTTCATTGAAAGAATTCTCGCATTCGTCGTTCCACTCAAAATTAGACAACAAGGCATAAAGGGGTCTAGCTATGATCGCGTACATGTGGATAAACCTATGGTAATATTCACAATGGCCCATAAAGGCTTGTACCTCCTTAACATTTCTTGGCCTTGGCAGCTCCGCTATGGCTCATACCTTATCTTCATCTGTTGAGATTCCATTCTTAGAAACAATATGACCTAAGATTTTACCTTGACGCACCATGAACACACACTTTTCTGGGTTCATACACACTCGATATTCTCTACATTTGTTAAAGATTTGTCTGAGTTTAGGGATGTGAAATCTTCTTTCTTGGGAATGAGCACATAAATCATCCACATATACTTCTAAGCTCTTTCGCAAGAACTCTTTGAAGACATGACACATGAGCCGTTGGAATGTTGCAGGTGCATTTGTGAGCCCAAATGGCATCACACGAAATGCAAAGATTCCCCACTCTGTGGCAAAAGCTGTTTTGTGTTGATCTTCTGGGGAAATGGCTACTTGATTGTAACCAGAAAATCCATCAAGGAAGCTATAAACTTCCTTGCCTGCAACACGCTCCAATAGGTGTTCCGTGATTGGAAGTGGATAACTATCTCTGATCGTAGCGGCATTAACTTTTTTAAGGTTAATACACACTCGCAACTTCCCGTCCTTCTTGGGCACCACTACGATGGGGGACACCCATTCAGTATGCTCAATCTCATAGATGAATCCGGCTTCAATCAGCCTATCAATTTCTTCTTTTATTTTGGCTACATATGTATCATTATATGTGTAGGGCTTCTATTTGGTGGGCTTGGCATCAGCAGTCATGGGGATATTATGAGAGCAAATTCTTGGATCTACCCCTTTCAAGTCTCTATAGTGCCACGCAAACACATCCCTATATTCCCTTAATAGAGCTACGAGCTCCATTTCTTCTCTTGCACTTAGGTCATCTCCTATATATGTACATCTCTCTTCGTTCTCTTCGATGGTCACTACAATCTTCTTGGCCTTTTCTTTATTATCATATGATTCTCCTATGATGGCCTCTCTCTTAGGCATTCCTACCAAAATTTTGCGGTCGTCAACTTCATATTTCTTGAAGTTTTTTGGTACTTCAAACAATGATTCCTCCTCTTCTTGTTTCACTGCTTTTCTTTTCTTTTTCTTTTGACTGCTCTCACTTCCATCCTTTGAATTTAATGTTTTAATACTTGTGAGAGGTTCTTCTTCTTTGTGGGTGAACACTCCTATATCTTCTAGATAGTGCTGCTCTGAGTTAAAGCAACTATCCATCACAATAGACTCCAGATCATCGTCATTCTCTTCTTCTTCTATGACATCACTAGGGTCACATTCTTCTAGCAAGGGCTGACACATGAACACTGAAATATCATAACCCTCCTCATCACAATGAGGTGTCCATTGTTCTTCATTGACAGCAATGTCCATGGTGGCTAAGATTTCTCGCCAGCCGTGAGGCTCAAATTCCTCATCTGGAAGGATCATCGGTGTGTAGGCTGGGTCCTCAATTGGTCTATCTCCTGGAGAAGTCCCTTCTTCTCTTGCCTTTAAGCGTTTTTCCTCTTCCTCCGCGAATTTGCACATCCACAAATGAGTATCTTCATGCAACCAAGATGGATCAAGTGAACTTTCAGAATGCACAGAGATGGAATCTTCTTTTGCTTTGTGGATAGGATTCCATTGTAGGGGTGGTACATCTCTGAAGGTGTAATCCTTCAAATTGACCTTGGTGGTGACCCCTAAGTGCTGCAAGTACAAGGAGTTGGTTCCCCAATCCTGTACTATTTGCAATTGTCTTAGGAAGGGTCTTCCTAGGATCATCTCATAGATGTTATTTTTCTCAAAGTCACATATAGCAAATGTATGTTCAAACTCCACACCACAAGTGGTTAGAGTTATCCCTTCGAGCAATCCTAGAGATCTTTCAAAATGACCGTCGGCCATTTGAAGCTTCATTCTAGTTGGTCTTAATGTGGGTTTGCCCCATTGCTTCCACAAGGAGGTGGTCGCAATGGCAACACCAGCACCTGAATCTATGATTGCTTTGGTTGTGTAACCTTGGTAGGTGATTGGAAGATAAGTATTACCTTCTTCACCCTCACACATGTCCCCTATTTTTTCTAGAGGTATCTCTGGTACCTTTTGCTTAGAACCTGCTTTTGGCATGTTGGAATCAAGTTCTGGAACCTGATCCTTCACATGATTCCATAGCTCAAGTTTTGCTTTGAGCAGCTCTTCTACAGTGAGATGACACTGAACCTTAGTGTTCTTCATGACATCCGTGTTCCTTGGAACCACTGAGTCTTCATTTCTTACTAGTATTGTGGGAGCTCTAATCTGGAGAGATTCAGATTCCCATGGGCCTGGAAATTGAGGCAGTTCTTCTAGGGTATTAGATTCAAAATCTAATCTTTCGTCTTCTTGTTTTTCTGCTTCATCTCCGTAAATAGATGGAATGTCTTCGGGAAATTGATCATGAAGATCATCAATCTCATGAATAGGAGGGGAGTTACCCTTCTCCTTGGCCCATTTCTCTTCTTGTATTTCCCGCAAGAACTCTTGAGAGTACTGTTGAATTGAAGGAGGCATTCCAGCATCCGTGGAATTAGGAACATAAGCTCCCATTAGTGGTGAGCTTCCTCTCTCAATAACTAGTTGAGCCTGTGGAGGTAAAGAAACTTGTGGTTTGTTTACCAATTGCTCTAATCTTTCTAGTAAGCCCTAAAAATGAAAATATGGTTTGACAGAGTTTGTCTGATTGAACTTTTGACTAGTCTCAAGTATAGCTTGAGCTTGTTCTACCATTTTCATGCACATTTTCATCCGTTGAATCTCTAAATCTGCTCTAGGGTAACTCTTGTCTAGGTTTGTAGCTATTGGCCCTTCTTGAAGACGAGCCTGGTAGGCCTTGAACATCATGTCCAAGCCTTCTAGAGTTGGATCTGCAAGAACAGACCCTGGTTGCGGCCTATTTACAATGCGTGGTGGGGTGGGATGAGGTGGAGTGGATGGAGTTTCGGCATGCGAGGGGCTTTGAGATGCAATGTCTTCTATTTTTGTTTTCGCTTCTTTTAAGCTTTCTTCTAGTTCCGACAACTTTTTATTCCACTTGCGATTGGCCTTTTCTCTGGTATCTTTCCATGTTCTTGTTTTCCTCTTACTAGGCTCTCCTGATTCACTTGACTCTGATTGTTCTGCTGGTTTATCCTGTTTTAATGCTTGTGCCCTAGTAACTACCTGTACAAGTGCCACATTACTGCTACTGGCACTTGAATCCGCCACTAAGCCTACCACATTAATGGGTGTAATCTTGGGTGCACTGGAGGGGTTTCTTGGACAATCTTTGGGAAGATGGTCTTTTCCACATTCAGGACAAAAAGCTTGTATTGTGATAACCTGACCTTGACTCGGAGATGGTGGGTGGGGACAGTCACGAATGAAATGGTCACCTTGACATCTGAAACAAGATCCTCTAGGGGGCTTGTGGTCTCATTTGTCTCAATTGGGGCCTAGGGTTAGGATTTTTGTACATGACATTGGAGTATTCTGGCTCCCAATTTTGCTCCATAGGTGGTGCCTCATATTGATACGAGTAAATCTCACTATGCTCAGGCGACTTAGTGTAATAAGCATGTGGACTACCTTCATGGGAGTAGTCTGAACTATGAGCATGAGAGTCATTATCTGGTATCAATGGGGTTAGTGGCACCAATGCTCTATTTGGATTTTCCTCTCCCACAGCATACTTGACTGGAATCACGTTGGCAGGAGCTAGTGGTTGGTTTCCCAAGACTGGTTGTGGCCTAAATTGTGCCTGATATTGCTATTATGGTCGATAATATGGCTGTTGGTATTGGTTCTGATACCTACCTTGTTGGTAAGGTTGCTGATAAGTTTTTCTAATAGCCTGCCTATTGTAGGGACAATCTTGAGCCGTGTGGTTCGTGTATTTTCTCTCAATGGTGCAATATGGAGCATTCCTTTCTCTAATGTTTTGGTTTTGCATTGGGCATACGTTAGCCATGTGGTCCCCTCCACAGGTATAACATCGGTTCAATGAGGTGACTCTTTGTGTTTGTCTATTTTGGACTCCCAGCTTCTTGGCAACTTGCTCAGCTATCTCATCTATTTCCGTGGAGATTTTTGAAGTATGACTAGTAGAACTATCAGAATCCTTATAGAGTTTGGACAATCCTAACTCCTCACCCAAGTTATCTTCTATGTCAATGCACGTCCGCACACACTCTTCTATGGATCTGGGCTCTTTCAAGTACACATATGATCTCAACTTTGTGCTCAGTAAGCCATCTAAGAACAAAGCCACTTGTTTGGCTGGTGTGGGTAACTCGGGAGCAGGGCATCTCTCTAAATACTGTCTGAATCTTCTACCTGCTAGTCGCACTGTTTCTTGGGGTGTTTGCTTGAATCTGTGGATCAGGGATGATGTGTTATGCCTGATACCACTCTTGGAAAATTCTACAATGAATTCGTCTAGCAGTTGACCTATATCGTGATAGTTGCGACTACTTAGTGGCTGAAAGCAAGCTAAGGCAGTGCCCGTAAGAGTCAAACCAAATGCCTCGTACTGGGTGAACAAATCCTCAACCTGTTCAGCTCTTAACACTTGTTTGAACTCGGCCACATGATCATAAGGATCTCCTGACCCGTCAAAATAATTCTTCATTGCCTTGATCACTTGAGTGGGTCTAAGGGTTCTTGTGTGCTCTCGGGGTCTAGGCAATGGAAAATCATGTTCATCTCTTTGTTGCCTATGTGCTTGATGTCTCTCTCTTTCAGGTCTTTCATTTTCAAATCCTGTTCTATTTCTGCCCACAGGGTGTGCAAAACTTACCTCAGGTCGCTCTCTAGTTCTTCCTCTCTGGGCTTCATGAGCTTGGGATGATCCTACTCCTTGGAGACCATGGGAAACATTGGATCTTGGTGGAGGGAAAATCAATTCACTCTTCCAAGTATATGCATGTCTATCATGTTCTGTTACCAAGAATATCTTCTCTGATGTGTTATCCAGGTACACAACTTTGTCTGGTATCTCAGGATCTTTGAATTCATAGATGATGACTATGCCCAGTTGGCTAGGTTGATCTGGTTTGAATCTCCAAAAGGCTTTCTCTGTTTCTCTATTCAAGAATAGTTCTATGCTTTTGTTGTCTTGAGGGATCCAATCTGGAGTGATCACTCTGGTCAAAACTGACTTACCTCTAGGAGTATGGGGTCCTTGTCCTACAGTTCCTTGTTCTAGGTCTCCTATCTCATTCTCATGAATGACATTTCCAAACTCATCGGTCCTATCTGGTAGGTTGGTGACCACATACATGGTTCCTTCCTTATCAATGTATGAACCCTCTTCGAACTTGACCACCGGGTGTTCAAGTCTAAAGGGTTGATCTGGATTTTTGAGTTGGACCACTGATCGCCTCAAGCCATCCTCATAGATGCGAGCACCTAATCGGTTGGTCCGAATATATTCCAATTGTGTCTTATAGGGACCTTCTGGTGTTTGTAGATGGGTTGTTCCTGAATTACTTGCAGGTTTTCCCATGCTAAAAGATATTTCTGAGTCACTTGTGTCTGAGTTTAGTACGTAAGGACAACCACTTAGTTGTTGTGCCCAAGACTTAGCTGTATGGTTGACACTAGACTGAGAAGATCTAATGCTTTGTCTATCGTTGCCTAGGTGTCTACTAGATCTCAGGTTCATAAGCTTTGGCTAAGAGTCCAAAATTTCCCCTTGGTATAGTTCAAAATCCTTTGGAGCCCCCTTGGTTTCCTAGTCCCACTTGAAGCCCAACTTCAAATTATCCTATCTAAAAATCAACGCATTATTCTTATAAAAAATAGTTGAGGCCGTGTAGGATTTGAAACGAGCTTTCCAACGAGCTATAGAGCTCAAAAAATGGACTTTGGATGAAAAAGTTATGTCAAATCAGGCTCCTGGGGGTCAAAACAGGCAAACAGGACCTTTTGGAAAAAATCGCAATTTTGTGAAATCAAGAGAATCGCGATTTTGTGAACTTCAAGAGAATCGCAATTTTGTGAACTTCAAGAGAATCGCGATTTTGTGAACTTCAAGAGAATCGCGATGCTATGAAATCAGAGAATCGCGATCCTGTGAAACCAAGAGAATCGTGATTGTGTGAAATCAGAGAATCGTGATTGTGTGAAATCAGAGAATCGTGATTTTGTACCTTGAGAATCGTGTTTTTGGCTGAAAATTGTGATTTGTGAATCGCGATTTTGAGCAGAGAATCGTGTTTTTGAGAATCGCGATTTTGAGCAGAGAATCGTGTTTTCACAGAATCGTGGTTCACAAAATCGTGTTTTCATAAAATCGTGATTTCACAAAATCGTGTTTTTGAGAATCGTGTTTTTGAGAATCGTGTCTTAAAGAATCGTGTTCTAGAGAATCGTGTTCTAGAGAATCGCGATTTTGTCTCAGAGAATCGTGGTTTCCAAAAATTTAGAGAATCGTGATTTTGAGCACAACCACAGAATCGTGTTTTCTCATAATCGTGTTATCTCATAATCGTGTTTTTTTGGCTAAAAATCGTGATTTGTGAGAATCGCGATTTTGAGCACAACCACAGAATTGCGATTCTGAGAATGACCACAAAATCGTGTTCTTTTCAAAAGGCTTTTAGGCGGAAAACAGAGAATCTTGATTTTCAAAAAAAATTTGAATTTTCACAAAATCGTAATTTTCATCACAGAATCGTGTTTTTTGGCGGGAACTTCGAATTTCTAAGCGCCGAGCAATGGTGAGCTCCGTATGTGCAGAAAATCATGAAAAAACACAGCGCTTGCACTCTCTTGAACTTCCTAACTCCTCCTCACACAATAATGCATGAAAGATGGTATGAAAATGATGAAAATGCATTTAAAACAAGAAATTTCTATGAAGAAGATGGAAGAAGATGGAGATGGTGATGATGATGAAGATGAAGAAGAAAAATCAGAAAATGAACAAAAATGACAGTTTTTTTACCTTCCAACGTCGCAATTCTACGATCTTACCATCACAACGCTCGTCCTCGAAGCTCTCTCCCCGGCAACGGCGCCAAAATTTGGTGTAGCTCCAGCGTAAGCACCACCTCCTTTACTTGTCAATCCGCGGAGATGTGAGGACCCGTATGAAGACCACGAGCAAGTGAAGGCACAAGTGTGTGAGTGAAAGCACACCAACATGCACACACATGCACACACGCGCACACAAGGCAAGATCAAAGAGAGGAACAATGGAAAGCTTTGATTGCAAAAGAGTTTTCTTACACAAGCTCTATTCTCTAACAAGCTAACCTCAAAAATGAGCTCTTTAACTCTTTTTATAGTTTTTTTGACTAGTTTTGGCCCTGTCCAGACCTAGTGTCCGACCTAGTTAAAAATTAGGTTCCAAGGCTTATTTGAGGGCGCAAACGAAGTCTAAAAATTATGAAAATTGGTAGGATGATACTTCTAATACTCCTCAAGCTCAAGGACTCCTTGGCTTGAACAAAATGGAGTTACAAAAATAGAGAATGGTATTTTTAATGATTTTTAGTGATGGAAATCACTATTGTTGTAGGGGATTCTTTTGAAAATTTGACATACACTTCTTGGAGCTCCCTACTTGCTCCTTCTTCTTGTGTGTCCACCTCTTTGATGTGCTCATGTGCTTTGTCCTTGACCTTCAGCTTTAACAATTGGTTATTTCTATAGTTCTTTCACTTGGTCGGCCAGCTGATCATGTGCTTCTAAGAGGTTGGCATAGGTTTCCAATATTTGCTGGATACTTTTTGAGGGGATAGCCCGAAAGCTAGCAAGGTCTATGGGTGCCCCTGGAGTGTTTTCTATGGCGGCTTTGAGATTATCTTGATTTTGTTGTTGTAATCTTCTGTTCTCTTCTTGGGCAGCTGCTAGATGTCGTCGGAGTAAAGCCATGTTTCTTTGTAGTCTCGCGTTGCGGGCTAGCTGATCTCTGAGTTGTTCTTCCATCACTTTATCCATCTTTGTATACTTGGCTTCAAGCTCCGCATGAGATTGTTGGAGAGTGGTAACCTCTTGTTGTAATGTTGTATTACTCAATTCCAAGACATTGACACGTGCCTGGAGGTGGGAAGACAGAATACAAAGCTCTTTATTGTTTTCTTCCAACAACCTATATTCCTGTTTAAGCTGGGCGGCAGCTTCAAACATGGTATCTAGTACGTGACTAAATGAGGTGGATGCAGAGGTGGAGGTGAGAGATGCAAGGGGTTGGGAAATGGGGAAGGGAAAAGTGGATGTGGTGCTGACAATGAGTGTATGTGGGGACGTGTGTGAAGTTACAAGTGGTGATGTGGAGACAAAAGTGGTTGTGAGTGGTTCTGTGGAGGGTGAAATATCCATGGGATCGGACGTGATTGTGTGTGAAGTGTGAATCATGAATACTGGAATGGTGGGTGGTGTGTTAGTGGTGGCCATGAATGTGGGGGAGGTGGGGTGGGAAAGGGACTTTCTATTATGATTCTCAATTTGTTGAATTATATTTACAAGGTTTGCCGAAATTGGAGGTAGGGTGGTTTGTGTAGGTTTTGGGAAGGTTAAGAAGGGCCCAGGGGGTTGGAGTTGGGAAAGAGGAATTGTAGTGCTGAGGGAAATTGGGTGTGTTAATGTTTGTGTAGGGAGATGTGGATGTCCAAGAGCTGGTTGATAAGATGGGTGGCCTAATATGGTTTCATGTGTGGCGGGCTGACCTATATGAGGTTCAGAAAATGGGCAAGCAATGGTAGAGGTAGGGATAGGTAAGGATGGCAAAATGGTGGTGTGTGGTATAGGTTTAGTAAAAATGGATGTGGGTTGTTCAGTGATGCTAGTGGCAAGGGGTTCGGTGGGTTGGGTGGGAGGTGATGGGGGAGATGGTATCTGTGTGTTGTCGTCATGTGCCTCAGTGTTAGTTGGGCTGGTCATGTGCACATCATCCTGAGCTGTGGTAGAGGTAGAGACTTCCATCTGAATCATTTTTCCCCTTCGCGTCGCATATCGATCCTTCGTTGGTCGTATTGAGGGGTGATACGATATACCATGATCCTCATGGCTTCCACGATTCCACAAGTATCTGCCAAAAGATTCAATGATTCTACAAAATGAGGGTCTACATTCTTCACTTGCAGCATCTGGTTCACCAGTGCTCTATTTGCCTCTTCTGACAACTTATGCCTTTTTTGCACTTTCTTGATCGTTTTGTAGAGCCGTTTGAGTTGTGCAGTGTAGGTAGGGGCTTCCTCCTCACTCTCCTCTGATTCATTTTCCTGTGCCTTTTCTTGTTCTTGTGTGCCTTCAACGTGAGTGTGTTGTGCCTCATCTTCCCAATGTACTCTTCGTGCATCACTGTGGGGCCGTCCTCTCTGGGATGATGATACGGGACCGTCAGTGTCTGAGAAGAACTCACTCTCAGATAACTTTGTTGTTTGCAAGAAGCTCTCGAAGTCAAAGGATGTATCTTCTGCCAATGTAGCCATTGAGGCAAACTCAGCATCGGTGGGTAGTGGAGGGGCTGATGGAGTGGGTTGTACCACGCCCTCTGATTGTGGTCGTTGGAGATGGATCGTGAACGGGCCACCTGTGCTTCTTCTCTAGGGGAGATTTCTGTGGTGGACTCACGAGGAATTAGCGCATGGGAAAGAGATCCATGCATTCTTTTAGCTAGTTGAACCCCTGGTTTCCGCCCCTGGAAGAATTGCAACTGTGAGTATTTAAGTGCCCGTGCAATTGCACACCATAAGCAAGGCATTTGTAGATGATTCTTGTAATGGCACAGCAACCATTCAAAGTAGGCTTCCTCACTCGTTTTTTTGCTTTATATAATTGGTCCAGGATCCACACTGGCATTTTAATTGGCAAGCTCCCTGTCTCCGCTAGGTATAACCCGTACCAAATCTTTTTATGAGGCTGAGTGAATCGATCTTGAGCCGGAAATGCGAAGTGTTGAAGGCACATTCGCAGTGGTATGGCGATGTTTGGGGTGAGAGCACACATCTCTTTCAATTTCTTGAATTTACTGTTCTTCATAGACTCTGGTATCAAAGGATCTCGATCGGAGGGTACATGGGTGTCGTACATCTGAAGGGCCTCCCTGATTAAAGTGATGTTTAACTCAAACTTTTTCATTTCCTCCTGGTTTGATAGAGAGGGCACCAGGAATGTGCCAGACTGATCTTTATCTCCTGTCGCTTTAAGAGTTGCAATCAAGTAGTAGCATCTAAGGAAATCTGGTTTAGGTAGAGATGCACTAAAATAATCCTGCAATCCTGCTTTTGGCCAAATATCTTGAAGAGGTGTTACATTTTGTAGTGCTTCAAACTCTCTTGAGAAGAACTGAAATGTCCACCAGACTCTTCCAAATTCCAACTTGGATTCCCAAATGTGGTATGCATCTCCCAAATCGCCTGGCATCTCATTGAACCAATGAGAATGTCCGTTCACTCTTTCTGTTAGGCCACTCGGTGGATCCAAGATAGGAATTCTTCGCACATTCAGAAACTCTTCAGGCCTTGCTGTCAGTGGAACCTCCACAGGCATGGTATCCCAATTCATTTGAGCACTCATGACTGCCTGGGAGCTCGTGCCTACTGCTGCAGCCATGAGACTTCTGATGCTTATCTGCTATAAGAAGAAGGGCACATTCGTGCTGCATAGGAAACAGGATGTAATGGTGTTCCCTCCACAATACTAACATGACAATCTAGATGGTTAGTGGTTAGAGGTGAAGTGTTTGTGATAGATGTGAGTGGTGGTTAATGGTTAGTGTCATCCTAGGTGCATACTTTGGATATGCAACGTACTGAGAATGCACCTACATCAGAGTGGATGGATTTACAAAATTGGGTCAGGGGGTTTGATACAGGGTTTAAGTCTCCAAACTTTGATTGAGGATTCGAAGCTCTTAGAGCTAAGGACAGGTAAAGATTTATGAAATAGATTGTGCTGGATTTGGGACCTTTTGGGCACCCATTTCCAGACATTTCTAGGTTTGACCAAAGGTGTAATAGTGTGAGGTGTAGGTATCTTTCCTGAACTGTTCACCAAGAGTACTAGTGAGTGTTGATTTATGCTAGTGACTAGAGGTGAAGCTATTTGAGCTCGTAAGCAGGCCTTGGGCACCCACATCTGTCTAGCAGTGGGGATAGCCTTCATTGATCGCTTAGGGACCCAAATAGAAAGGGTGTGTCTAGAGTGTTGCCTAGGGAACTCCTTTGTTTTAGTCCTTGATGGTGTGGCTCGCTTGATGCTTTTCTGAGAACCTGTCTCTGGAGTCGTGGTTTTGTCCCCTTTGCGTATCCAGATCTACTTCATGCCACGAGGTACTTCATATTGCCCAAGTTGGTGCACATGCTTCTTGACCATCGGTCTCCTTAGTGTCGTGTGTTGCTCAGCCTGCCTTTCTCGAATCTTCTTTGGAACAAATGGGAACTCCTCATTGACTCCTGTTCCTTCATCAAGAGTGACAATCTTCTGCACCATAGAACTTTGGACACTAATAGCATGGTTATCGTCAAGTGGGTTCTTGGAGGGACCAGGAGTTGGTGCCTGTTCTAATGGTTTGAGTGCTTGATTTTCTAATTCAATCGTAAGACGGTTTTGGCCTGCCAAAGCCTGAAGAAGTCCACTTCTTAGGTTGAGGTTGACTGCGTGATCATAGATCCAGTCTTGGCCCAAAACAATAGGTTCGGTAAGATCCTCGTCTTCACATACTGGCACTTTTGTTGGCATGAGGACCTCTTGAATGTAGAGGGCAAGTTCCACCTCTCCCATGCAAGGGGTTTCAACTCCTCCTAGCCCTATGAGATATGCCTCAATAGGTTTGACCTTCAATTCCAATTTTTGGCAGTAAGAGAGCCGAGCTGCACTAGTGGCTGCTCCTGAATCAATTAAAGCTCTCACTGTCCTTGCACTCTCTCCTTGTCCTACTTATAGGGTCACAAAAGATCGGCGATCAACTATCATGTGGGTCCGTTCACCTGAGGCCTCGCACATGGCCATGTGATAACCTAAAACTTCTTAAGAGTCAGGCATGGGTTGATCTCTACCTTGTCTTCTCAATTTCATTCGTCGGATGCGTTCTAAAGCTTCTGCCTGTGCTTCCTCTCGAATTTGCTTTTCTTCTTCCTTTCATTTCTTGGCAGTGTTGAGTCAATTTAGCATCTCTTCAGTCAGGGATTCTTGATATAACTTGACTCTGCATCCGCTTATGTAGCTAGGGAGAACATCGCCTTCTAGAGTGGCTAGTTGTACTACTCCACTTGTAGAGATCTTATTGATAATCATTGGTCCATGGCCTCTTTTCTCTAATTTTCGTGCATGTTGCTTCAATGTGTAGACTAAGACTAGGTCTCCTGCTTTCAAGCCTTTATCCTTCACATGTGTATAAAAATACACCTTTTGCCTCTTCTTGGCTGCATAGATTCCTGCTGCAGCTCTCAATCGTGTTTCACCTAAGCGTTCAAGATCGAAGATTCTAGATGAGAGCTCATGGCCGGTCCACTTGTGCTCCTGTGCTACTCTTAATGTACGTATCAGAAAATCCAATGGTAGCACTGCATTTTGGCCGAATACCATTTGAAAGGGAGTGGCTTGGAGTACCGTTTTATAGGCAACTCAGTATGCCCAAACAGCGTGGTGTAGCTGTTTGTCCCAATCAGAGCGTTTATTATTTACTAATTTGGTGAGCACATTGCATAGAATCTTATTTGTGCTTTCGGCTTGTCCATTGGCTTGTGGGTGATAGGGGCAGACTTCTTGTGTACTATCAAGAATTCTTGGAGAAGTTTTTCTATGACTTCATTCAAGAAGTGCGTGCCTCTATCACTCACTAACTCTATTGGTAGCCCGTATCTGGTGAACACATTCTCGAATAAGAACTTAGCAGTGGTCTGTGCATCGTTCTTCGTTGTGGCTTTCACTTCTACCCACTTGGTTAGATAGTTTGTGGCCACAATGATGTATTCAGCATGTGAACCCTTAGCCGGGGGATTAATAGGACCTACGAAGTCTATTCCCCACTTAGAGAATGCACGTCCACCCATCATAGGTTTCAATGGCATCTCGTCTTTTCGTATAGGGTATTGGGTTCGCTGACAAACCTCAAACCTCTTCACGTAGGCGTGTGCATCCATGTGAAGGGTTGGCCACCAAAGACCTGCAAATAGTATTGTCTTGATCACCCTATCTGGTCCAAAGTGTCCTCCTGCTACACCCTGGTGAGCAGTCTCTAAGATCTTCAGATATTCACTCTCGTGGACACACAATCTAAGATCCCCATCTTTTCCTCGTCTATATAGATTATCTCCAATGAGAGCATAGTCTATAGCTTCTTGTTCTAAGCTCCTTTGTCTAGCCAATGTCGTCTCTTGAGGGAATGCTTTCGTCCTCAAAAAGGCTACTAAGGGTTCGCTCCAATCTGGCCTTAGGGACACTCGATAAAGAGTGGCATGTTCCACTGGTGGTTTAGTGCGGTAGATTGGGCATTCTTTGCACATCCTATGAACATCAGCTTCCATAGTTTGGCCAGTATACTCCAAGTCTCCTCAATGTCTGTAAGGTTCTTTGTCTCGAGTAGTGTTGCTCTAATGCACCCACATGTGCTAATTGCAACCACTTTGCATACTCGTCCTCTTCCACACAACAGGCTAACACGCCTTGCTCCGTATGTTTGTACATACTCCCTGCCATGATATGGTATTCCCATATGTTAGTACTGGCACTAAGGTCTTGTCCCACTATGGTACAACCTCTAAATTAAACAAGTAAGCATCAGGAAGGTCATCTGATACTCCTTGTGGGGCCTCTCCAGATGTTAGCTTAGAGAGATGATCTGCTCTCAGGTGGGTCTTGCCTTTCCTCACCACAACCTCAAAGTCGTATTCCATTACTAAGAGGAACCATCTTACTAATCTACCTGTATTGCATGGCTTGTTTACCCGGTACAGTAGAGCTTGGTGATCCGTAAAAAATTTAAACTTATTTGCAAGCAAATAGTGTCTAAACTTTTTAACAGCATATACCATGCTTAATCCTTCTCGTTCAGTGGTGGTATAATTTCGTTCAGCTGCATTCAATTGTCTACTGGCATATGCAATTGGAAGATCCATATTACCTTCACCAGTAGGTTATGCAAGTACACATCCAATAGCATAATTGGAGGCATCCACATGAACATGGAATGGCTTGTTCCAATTTGGTGTGGTCAAGATTGGTGTTGAACATAATCTTAGTTTAAGCTCATTGAAGGAATTCTCACATTCATCAGTCCACTCAAAGTTAGTCAAAAGTCCATACATGGGCTTTGCAATGACAGCATACATGTGAATAAATCGGCAGTAGTAACCACAATGCCCCATGAAAGCTTGCACTTCTTTGACATTCTTTGGCCTAGGTAACTCTACAATCGCTCTCACTTTCTCCTCGTCTGTGGATATGCCATTTTGCTTAGTGATAGGAAGCGGATAACTATCCCTAATAGTGGTTGGGTTAACCTTCTTCAAGTTAATGCATGCACATAATTTGCCATTCTTTTTGGGCACCACTACAATGGGGGATACCCATTCAGTGTGCTTAATTTCATAGATAAATCCAGCTTCAACCAAGCGATGTATCTCTTCTTTGATCTTGGCAGCATAGTTGTCATTGTATGTGTATGGCTTTTGGTTAGAGGGCCTGGCCTCTGAGGTCATGGGGATCGTGTGTGAGCATATGTCAGGGTCTACACTTTTCAGGTCCTTGTAGCTCCAAGCTAATACATCTATGTACTCTCTTAGCAAAGCTATCAACTCTTGCTCCTCTTCTTCCGTCAAGTCATGCCCAATGTAGGTGCATCTTTCTTCTCCCTCTTCTATGGCTACAACTATTTTCTTGGTGGTTTCTTTGTTATCATAGGCCTCTCCTGCTTGTGCCTCACGTTTAGGCATTCTTATCATGACTCTCCTATCGTCTATCTCATATTTTTTAAAATTTTTGGGAACCTCAAACAAAGACTCTTCCTCTACTGGTATGATTTCTCTCTTCTTCCTTTTCCTACCTTCACTTCTAGCAGTCACTTATGTGGTTAACCTTACATCATTTGTGAGCTCTCCATGTTTCTGAGGGTGAACTTCTACCTCATAAAAGTATTCTTCATTTGATGCAAAAGGTGAGTCCATAATGATTGACTCTAGATCAGAGTCACTTGCTTCCTCAAATGCATCAGGGCTAGGTTCGCATTCTTCTAAAATTGAGTCTCCCATGATTGGCTCTATGGAGAAGACTGAAATTTCATAGCCATCCTCATCACAGTGGGGTGTCCATTGTTCTTCATTGATGTCTACATCCATTGTTGCTAAAATCTCTGCCCAACCGTGAGGTTCGAATTCTTCATCAGGGAATACGACAGGTGCATAGGCTGGGTCTTGAACCGATCTATGAGTTTCCTTCGCACCTATCTCTCGGGCTTTTTCTCTCGTCTCCTCTTCTACTGTAACTTTACACATCCACAAGTGGGTGTCTTCATGCATCCATGAGGATCCTGATCCTATGGATTGCACAGACTCTGTGTCATCCTTGGCTCTATGGATGGGATTCCATTGAATAGGCGGTACGTCTCTATGAGAATAATCCTTGAGATTGACTTTGGTTGTAACACCTAGGTGTTGCAAATACAATGAATGGGTTCCCCAATCCTGTACCACTTGCAATTGCCACATAAATGGCCTTCCCAAAATCATATCGTAGGCTTGGTTTTTGCTAAAGTCGCATATAGCAAAAGTATGCTCGAACTCAACACCACATGTAGTGAGAGTTATTCCTTCTAGCAATCCTAAGGACCTCTCAATATGAACATCGGCCATCTGCAATTTCATTCTCGTTGCCCTGACTGATGGCCTGCCCCAACGCTTCCATAGGGAAGTGGTAGCAATTGTTACCGTTAGTGTCCATGTGAAAGGCCAAATGGCCATCGGACACTTCTTTGTATATGCTCTTTAACAAAACATATAGTGGCATGGTCAGTCACAGACTGTAAGTTCGACCGCATTTGTAAGACCTAAGAAGTCTGTCTTCGTGCCCCCTGTGTACTATGTTTTCTGCGTATTCTACAGCCTCTGTGCGGAGTACTGTGTGTGGCGTCAGGAGCTCGGTTTTCAACTCCGAGGATATCGTCGTGGAGCTCTCGAGAAGGAGAGTGCAGCGCAGTGCATCGCCATTGAAATACTTCACTAGTATCAGAGTAGTTCGAGGCAAAAAGCTTTGTTCCTTTTGTGCGAGTGAAGCAAGCACCCCCCCCCAAGGCTTTCGACTAAGGCGGCGACCAAGGCATAGACCTTGGCATACCTTGTCATCCGAGTCACCGAAGTCACCGTTGGCGCCGTTGGTTGCGCGCGAAGGAGGACCTCAACGATCAAGGAATATAGAGGTTCCCGGTACTTCCCGGGAGGTCACCCATCCCAGTACTGTTCCCCCCAGAGCTCGCTTAACTGTGGCAATCTCTTGCCACTAAGCTACACTCTTGTGGTGTTTGAAGAAGGGGAAAGACTAAGGTTGACATTACCTTGAACAAGTTTTGGTCCCTCAAAGCTTCATTTTTGCTTTTAAAGCCTATTTCTGAAGCAATTTTGGGGTGTTTTTGGAGCCATTTCGGAGTACTTACGCACGTAGTTCTCTTCACACAGGTCCAAGAACATCAAGAAGAGTGTTCCTTGTACTTCTCAGACAATAAATATCAACCTTTGGGGCTGTATTTTCAGCCACACTCGTAAAACTACAAGTTTCTTGAGGGGTTTTCAGTTTTGGTGGGAGCAGTTCCTGCAAATTTATGCAGGTTTTTAAAGCCTAAAGCATCAGAGTTGACAGACACTTGCAGGTGTTATTGGCTAGTTTTTGGGCTGTGTATTCAGCCTTTTAGTGTCATTTTACTGCATATATTGAGCACATACACACCATGTACGCTTCTGTGGATACCGCTTATGTACGTCCATGTGGGCATTGATATAGCGGTTACGTTCTTTGCATAAAGCCTTTTACGTTTGATAAAGAGGGTCGTGGTGAGGTTTTCTTAACTGGGAGACACCCAGATGTCGGGGTCTCTTCGGTGATGCAGGTGGAAGACTTACCCAGCCTCGCCATAGGAGATGTATGATAGTTGTTCATAGGTGCTCGATAAGCCTAGTTGGCTTCTATTGGGTAACTGATTATATGCAGTGGAGTCAGTGATTCACTATGCAGGTAGACATGTTAGTACTTGCAGTTTTATGATACTTTGACACTGGTCATATGCTAATTTTGCAGAGGATACTCTGGCAAAATTTTTCCAGATTTCTGGTTTAGTCAATTATATAGTGGTCGATTTACTCCTTGATACACTTATTTGTTGGTGTTCGGACTCTTCTAGCTCCATTATCATTCTATTCAGTTCTCTATGATCATGGCATCAGAGGTCTCAGGCACATCCGATGGATCAGGATCTAGTGCTAGCGTTCCGAGGAGGAGCTATAACTTGCAGGGCAAAGACCATTTTGAGATCCGAAAATTTGATGGCACAAACTTTGCTCTATGGAAGAATCAGATTAAAGATGTGCTGATTCAAAGAAGGCAATGGAAGCCAATAAATGGGATTTCAAAGAAGCCTGCTGACATGGATGAAGATTATTGGGATGAGTTAGATGAAATGGCCAGGTCTACCATTCGCTTGCACCTAGCAGATAATGTTTACTTTACAGTATTAGACTGTGAAAGTGCAGAGGAGCTTTGGAAGAAGTTATGCAATACATATGAAAAAGAGACGGCATCAAATAAAGTATATCTGATGAGAAAATTATACGACCTTCGTATGAAGGACACAGATAGTGTTGCTGCTCATCTAAATGAGTTTGATGCCATATTCTCCCAGTTACAGGCTCAGAAAATGGATATGGACAATGAAATGAAAGCAGTATTGCTGTTATGCACCCTGCCATCATCATGGGATACATTTTGCACAGCTATTAGCAATAGTGCACCAGGTGGTAACCTCGTCTATGATGACATATGTGGAGCACTCTTGAGTGAGGAGATTCGTAGAAAATCTATGGTTGGCACTCAGAGTGGAGATGCATATAATGTTCGTGATTCTTACCAAGGAAAGAATCAACAACGTGGCAAGAGCAAGAACAAGGAAAAGAATGGTCAACGGAATAAGAGCAGAAGTAAATCAAGGAAGAGGGATATTGAATGCCATTATTATCATAAGAAAGGACACATGAAGAAAGACTGTTATGCATTAAAGAATGCTAAAGGTAAAGGACAGAATGTTGATGGGCATGTTAAACAGTTACCTGCACCATCTACTTCGACTGTGAAGATTGAAGAAATTAATGCTATTTCTGATGATGCTGATGTGTTGACACTTGATAGTACTGTGCCATCTGAGGCACTTATGCCTGATTCTCTTTCCCACACCTGGCTGCTAGATTCTGGTGCTTCTTTCCATGTGACACCACATAGAGAATGGTTCTCTAATTATGCAGCAAAGTCTCTTGGCACCATGAGACTTGGTGACTCTTACCAGTGTGATGTTGTGGGGATTGGAGATGTAGTTGTGCAGTTCATTGACGGTTCAAAATTTACTATGCATAATGTACGCCATGTACCTCAGTTATCACGCAGTTTGATGTCAGTTGGTCAACTTGATGACCTTGGTCACAAGGTGGTCTTCTATGCTCAGTCATTTTGTATATCAAAGGGAAATATGGTTATTGCAAAAGGAAGGAAAGTTGGCTCACTTTACCCTTTATTTGTATCACAGAAAGAACACTTGTTAGCTGTTACTGAACAGCCTATGGCTTGTATTTGGCATGGTCGTTTGGGCCATATATCTCGTAGTGGAATGGAAAATCTTTCTCGTTCTGGCTACTTACCTGTGTTATCTTTCTCTGATTTTTCATTTTGTGAGCATTGTCAATATGGAAAGCAAACCAGAAATGTGCATAAAACGCACATTGACTCTTCAATTCAGCCTTTAGATCTTGTTCATACAGATGTGTGTGGTCCTATGCCCACTAGGTCCTTAGGTGGTTCTCTTTACTTTGTCACTTTCATAGATGATGCTACTAGAAAAGTCTGGGTATATCCTATCAAATCGAAGGATGATGTATTCCCTACTTTTAGAAAATGGCTTGCTTTAGTTGAGACTGAAAAAGGAACTAAGCTTAAGGCTTTACGTTCAGATAATGGGGGTGAGTATACCTCACATGAATTCAGCCTTTTCTGTCAGTGTAGAGGGATTCGTAGAGAGTTTACAGCTCCTTATACCCCAGTACAGAATGGTGTAGCTGAGAGGATGAATAGAACTATTCAAGATAGAGTAGTCTCTATGTTGCATCATGCAAACCTCTAACAAGGTTTTTGGGCAGAAGCAGTATTGACTGCAGTTCATGTGATTAACCGTTCACCTAGTACTGCCAAAGGTCTGAAAATGGCACAAGAGTTATGGACAGGGAAACCACCATATGATGATCATCTTCGAGTTTTTGGGTGTGAAGCATATGTTCATATACCCAAGAATCTTAGACAGAAGTTGGACCATAAGTCAAAGAAATGCATTTTTCTTGGATATGGTCGAGAAGGACAATTTGGATATCGCTTATGGGATCCTGAAACACGGTCAGTGATCAGAAGTAGTGATGTCATTTTTAATGAGTCTAAGATGCATAAACAGCCGATTAAGGAGGTTGAAGTGAGAAGAGTTGTGTTTGAGGATACTAGTCCTCCGGTTAGCATGCATAAAAATGCTGCACATAGGGATGTTCAAGAGAATGTCCATTCAGATCAGTCTGCACATGTTCCTGTTCAGCAACCATTGAGACGTTCTGCACGTGTCTCATATCCACCTGATATATATGTTCCAGGTTTAGATTTTGTTATGCTAACAGATGCCGGTGAGCCCTCTTGCTACAAAGAGGCTATGCAGACAGAGGATCATGTCAAGTGGGAGCGTGCCATGAAGAGTGAGTTGGATTCTATTCACAAGAATGGTACTTGGGACCTAGTACCTTTGCCAAAGGGTAGGAAAGCTTTACCATGTAAATGGGTATATAAGCTGAAATTCACATCAGATAGTGCTTCTCCAAAATATAAAGCACGACTTGTTGCAAAGGGTTTTAAGCAACAACATGGTGTTGATTTTGAGGAAATCTTCTCTCCAGTGGTCAAGATGACTACTTTGCGCATGTTGCTTGGATTCATTGCAATGAAGGACTTAGAGCTAGTCCAAATGGATGTGAAAACAGCTTTCTTGCATGGAGATCTTACAGATGAGATCTATATGGAACAACCAGAGGGTTATGTAGTTCCTGGCAAGGAAAGTCTAGTTTGTAAGCTCAAGAAGAGCTTGTATGGACTTAAACAGTCTCCTAGAAAATGGTACCAAAAGTTTGATGCTTTTATGAAGTCCCAAGGCTATTCTCGGAGCAATGAGGATCATTGTCTCTACACAAAGAGATGTTCTGATGGAAGCTTGATATGCTTGATACTTTACGTCGATGATATGTTGATTGCTGGGAAGTCCTCTTATGATTTGTCAATTCTCAAAAAGAAGTTGAGTCAGAAATTTGATATGAAGGATTTGGGGGATGCCAAACATATTCTTGGCATGCGCATTACTCGTGATAGGAGTAAAAGATGCATATACTTGTCTCAAAGTGAGTACATATCCAAAGTACTTCACCGATTCAATATGCAGAGTGGAAAGGCATTGAGTACACCTTTATCCACATATGTGAAATTGAGCAAGGATGACTGCCCCAAATCAAATGAGGAAAAGGAATCCATGACCAAAATTCCCTATCAGTCTGCTGTTGGTAGTCTCATGTATGCTATGGTAGCTACGAGACCAGACATTGCATTTGCAGTGGGAGTTGTGAGCAGATATATGTCTAATCCTGGCAAGAAACATTGGGAAGCGGTCAAAATGATTTTGAGATATCTGAGTGGCACTAAGGAAAAGTGTCTATGCTTAGGTAGAGGGAAAGCATCCATTATTGGTTACACAAATTCTGACTATGCTGGTTGTGTAGACAATCGTAAGTCTACATCAGGGTACATTTTTCATTTTGCTAGAGGTGCTATCTCTTGGAGATCTCGTCTTCAAGAATGTACAGCTGTTTCCACCACAGAAGCAGAGTATGTTGCAGCAAGTGAGGCATGTAAGGAAGCATTGTGGCTTTCTCGTCTTGCTTGTGATATGGGTTTGCCTCAACATGTACCTCACTTGCTCAGTGATAGTCAGAGTGCCATTGCTTTGGCTAAGAATCCGGTCTATCATGCAAAGACCAAGCATATTGAGGTGAGGTATCACTTCATTAGAGATTGCTTAGCCACTGAGAGCATTATTCTTGAGAAGGTTCACACTCGAGATAATGCTGCAGATGCTTTGACTAAAGCTCTACCACAGGATAGCTTTTGACACTGTTGTCACTTGATGGGGGTTACTTGATTCTTGATCTTACGCAGTCACTTGTATACTGTGTAACATGCCCATCACGTGGGAGGTATAGTTTGTATACTTACATTCAGGTATTCTTTATCATTCTTTCTTTTTTCTCCCATAGTTACTCTGGCCATATTGGCCTTTAGTGGGAGATTGTTACCGTTAGTGTCCATGTGAAAGGCCAAATGGCCACACTTCTTTGTATATGTTCTTTAATAAAACATATAGTGGCCTGGTCAGTCACAAACTGTAAGTTCGACCGCATTTGTAAGACCTAAGAAGTCTGTCTTCGTGCCCCCTGTGTATTGTGTTTTCTGCGTATTCTACAGCCTCTGTGCGGAGTACTGTGTGCGGCGTCAGGAGCTCGGTTTTCAACTCTGAGCATATCGTCGTGGAGCTCTCAAGAAGGAGAGTGCAGCACGGTGCATCGCCATTGAAATACTTCAGCAATTGCAACTCCTGCACCTGAGTCCAAAATTGCCTTGGTTGTGTATCCCTGATGGGTAACTGGGAGATAGGTATTTCCTTCTTCTCCTTCACTCATGTCTCCTATCTTATCCAATGGTATTCCTGGCACTGTTCTATGAGATCCTACCTGGGAACGCAATTTCGCTACGTCTGGCACTTGTTTGGCTACATGTTTCCACAATTCAGGTTTAACCTTGAGTAGCTCTTCTAAAGTGAGGTTGCACTGCACTTTAGTGTTCTTTACTACCTCAGTATTCCTAGGTATGATCGAATCTTCATTTCTTATCATGACCGTGGGCGCTCTCATGCATGTTGACTTAGTTTCCCATGGGCCTGTGAAATGTGGTAACTCTTGCAAGGAATTAGACTCAAAATCTAATCTCTCATGAGATTGGGAACTCTCCTGCTCTTCATAAATAGAAGGGATGTCCTGTGGGAATTGATCATGTGTGTCATCCACAAGTTCAATGGGAGGAGGGACTTCACTTTCCTTTGCCCACTTCTCTTCTTGAATCTCTCTCAGGAACTCTGGTGAATACCTATTCATAGAAGAAGAGGTGTCGGGTTCAGTGGAGTTAGGCACATAAGCTTCCTGGGGAGGAATGCTTATTCTATCACTTGCACTCTCCTTAAGCTGGGAGGAGGCTCCATTTCCAAACTTTGCAAGTAACCTTTCCAATCTATCTAATAGACCATCAAAATGCAATGGTGTTCTAGTGGAGCTAGATCCATTGAACAAGCGACTGGCTTCAAACATAGCTTGCGCCAATTCTACCATCTTAGCACAAAGTTTTGTTCTCTATATTTCTAGATCGGCTCTAGGGTAACATTTGTCATGATCTGTCACATTTGGCCCTTCTTGGATTCTGGCCTGATATGCTTTAAGCATCATGTCTAGATCCTCAGGAGTGGGATCGGCTAGGACTGATCCTACTCTGGGTGGTGGGTGGGTTATGTGTGGTGGATTAGAAAGTTGGGGAATGGAAAGTGATGGGTTGGCAGGAGGTGGAAAGGATGGTGGTGGAGTAGTGTGAGAGTGGTTTTGAGATGTGAGTTCACTTATCTTTGCTTTGGTTTCTCTCAAGCTTTCTTCAAGTTTGCTCATTTTCTGTGACCATTGTCTTTTCATTCTCTCCCGGCTATCTCTCCATGCTCTCGTCCTTTTCTTGGTGATACTCTCTGTCTCACTAACCTCAGAACTCTTTTCCTACCCTACTCCTTGAGTTTGCTGCAAGGCTTGAGATCTGGTGACCACATGCACTGGGGCAGTGGAAGTTACACTTCCTGTAGAGTCTACTACTAATCCAATGACATTGATAGGAGTGATTTTTGGCAAGTTATTGGGGTTCTTCGGGCAATCTTGTAAGAGATGCTCTTTTTCGGAATCTTGACAGAAGCCCTGAATTGTCACTGGTTGGGGTTGTGTAGGGGCAGGCAGTGGACAATCACGTATGAGGTGATCTCCTTGACATCTGAAGCATGGTCCTCTAGGAAATGGGGGTCGTACCTGCCTAGGTTGAGGTCTAGAGTTGGGGTTTGTGTACATGATATTTGCATACTCAGGCTCCCCACTAGGTTCACTCGCGTCTTCATAATAGTATGACTCGTCATGCTCAGGTGACTGCATGTAATAAGCCTGCGGGCTTTCAACGTGATTAGAGTCAAAACTATGATCATCGGGATCACTTTCAGAAAGCAATGGTGTCACTAGCACTATGTCTCTATTCAGATTCTCTACTACAGTTGTGTACTTTACTGGAATCACATTGGTTGGAGCAAGGGGTTGTTGCACTAACACGGGTTGAGGCCTTTGTTGGGTTTGATAGGGTTGTTGTGGTCTACCATATTGTTGAGGTGTGTACTGGTTCTGGTATCTTCCTTGTTGAGGGTATGGTTGTGGGTACGTTTGCTTAACTGCTTGCTTATTGTATGGGCAATCTTGCGTGGTGTGATTGGTGTACCTCCGTTCTATGGTGCAGTACTGGCTATTAGGATTCACTTGGGGTTGAGCCATAATGGGACATACGTTCGCCATATGGTCACCACCACAAGTATAACATCTCCTCACTGGGGCAAATCTAGGGATTTGTTTGCTAGAGAAACCTAGGTTTTGAGCTACCCTCTCTGCAAGTTCCTCAATAGATGTGGACTGACCAGACGTAAAGCTGCTAGAGCTATCCGAATCCTTGTAGATTTTTGATAGCTCCAACTCCTTGCCTAGATTATCCTCAAGGTCTATGCACATGCGCACGCATTCTTCTATAGTTCTGGGGTCCTTCAAATACACATATGACCTGAGCTTGGTGCTCAACAATCCATCTAAGAACAAAGCCACTTGCTTGGCTGGTGTGGGTAACGCAAGCATCGGGCACCTCTCTAGGTATTGCCTAAACCGTCTTCCTGCTAGTCTGACCATCTCTTGAGGTGTTTGCTTAAAGCTATGAATCAGGGAGGAGGTATTATGTCGTATGCCACTCTTAGAGAACTCAGTGATGAAAGCCTCTAAAAGTTGGTCTATGCTCCTAAACTGCCTCTCATTCAGGGGTTGAAACCATGTAAGGGCAGTGTTCCTAAGGGTTAGACCAAAAGCATTGTATTGCATGAATAGGTCCTCCACTTGTTCAGCTCTCAAGACTTGTCTAAATTCAGCTACATGATCGTATGGGTCTCCTATGCCACCGAAATAGTTCTTCATGCACTTCACCAGCTGAGTTGGCCTCAGGGTCCTAGTGTGCTCTCTCGGCCTTGGCAAAGGGAAATCATCAGCATTTCTTTGGTTCCTTGGGGCTCTAGGTCTCTCGGTTTCATCTCTATCCATTTCTGTTCTCATCCTTTCTCTTCCCAAGGGGTTGGCAAAACTTACCTCAGGTCTGTCTCTACTTCTTTCCCTGTGAGCTCCATGAGCTTGGGAGGTCCCAGCTCCTTGGTGGCTATAGGACACATTGGACCGAGGTTGGGGAAAAACAAATTCACCCTTCCAAGTGTAAGCATGCCTCCCATGCTCTGAGACCACGAAGATCCTTTCTGACGTATTGTCTAAGTAGGTCCCTTTGCCTGGGTTATCAGGGTCTTTAAACTCATAAATTGTGAGAGACCCTACTTCATGAGGCTGGGCAGGCTTATACCTCCAAAACGGTCTAACAGCAAATCTATGCTTTTATTATCCTGGGGAATCCACTCTGGAGTCATGATTCTGGTCAAGACTGATTTACCACGGGGAGTCCTCCGCTCTCTCTCTAAATTCCCTTGATCTATATCACCCATGTCAGTTTTTGCGATCACATTCCCGAACTCGTCTGTTCTATCTAGAAGAGTGGTGACTACATAAATAGTCCCTTCTTTATCTAGGTATGCTCCATTCTCAAACTTGACTACCGGGTGTTCTAGTCCATGGGGTTGATCGGGGTTCTTAATCTGGACCACAGATCTTCTCAGGCCGTCTTCATAGATGCAAGCACCTAGACGATTAGTCCTGATGTATTCCAATTGAGTCTTGTAAGGTCCTTCTGGCTTTTCTAGGTACGCCACCCCTCAACTACTTGCTGGTCTTTCCATGTTATAAGACATCTCAGAATCACTTGTTTCAGATCTGGGAGTGTATGGGTAATCACTCAACTGCTGGGCCCACGACCTAGCAGTGTGATTGACACTAGCTTCAGAAGATCTGAGGCTTTGTCGGTCTCGGCCTAAGTGTCTGCCTGACCTAAGGTTCATATGCGTGGTTTCTCTACCCCCTTGGTCCCAAGTACACTCTCGTTGCAGGTTAATTTACACCAATCACTTTGTTCTTTTTAGTTGAATATTATGTTAAGCCCTTGTTCAAAATCACGTCGTCAGGAGTACTTAAGTGAATTTCGCACTTGATAAGTGATCGATTCAAGTTTACTTTTGTTCCTTAGGGTTTTCGCACTTAAGTCCTACTTAATGCTTGCACTTAGTTGATTAGTTCTTGGACTTGATTCGTGCCTGACGTTACCCTAATTAATTACCACACCTAAGTCGTACTTAGCCTAAGCTAGGAATTGACGAAGGAGGGTTGAGAGAACTTCCAACCTCAATCCTTTGGTTGCTCAGACTGCTGCACCAGCCTAGGAAGCCTTCTCCCAAGCTTGGTACTCACTCTTGATAGCTTGCTTTGAATCGCCTTGATTGCGCGCAATGTTCCTGCAAAGGTTCACAAGTTAATATGGCCTTAAGTTACAATGAATTGATGAACACACATCAACAAACATGAGCCCCCCTTGGAGTAGCTCACTGTACCCCAAAATTCTTATGACCCCCTAACCCTATAGAATGGACAACTTAAAAATACATGTTCTAAAACTTCGTATATGATTCTTACAAAAAGCAGTCGAGGTCCACGTAGGATTCTCAACGAGCTTTCCAACGAGACTAAAATCTCGTCAATCGGAGTTCGTATGGTGAAGTTATGACCAAACAAGCACTTAGGGTTCAAAACAAGCTCTCAGGGTTCCAGATTTTTTTATGATTTCCTCGGTGTGTTGCCCACTCGTAAGGCTCTAAGGTAATCCCAAGGTGTTAGAAAACAAGCCCAAAAATTATCCCAAGTCACTCAAAAAATCATTCGTGAGGCCGTTGTATCGCGATAGCTCGGGTCGGTGTGTCACGATAGATGGGTGTGTCGCGATAGGTCGGTGTGTCGCGATAGGTGGGTGTGTCGCGATAGGTCGGTGTGTTGCGATAGGTGGGTGTGTCGGGATAGGCGGGTGTGTCGCGATAGGTCGGTGTGTCGCGATAGGTCGGTGTGTCACGATACCTCGGTGTGTCGCGATACCTCGGTGTGTCGCGATACCTCGGTGTGTCGCGATACCTCGGTGTGTCGCGATACCTCGATGTGTCGCAATACCTCGGTGTGTCGCAATACCTCGGTGTGTCGCGATACCTCGGTGTGTCGTGATATTTCGGTGTGTCGCGATACTTGGGTGTGTCGCGATAGACTGGGATATGGTGAATTTTTCTGATCTGGCTAGTGATTCTAGGAGCTCTCAGCCTGCGCAGTGTCGTGGTGCACTCAGAATCGTGATTGGGTCAACTTTTCGTTGTGTCGCGATAGCTCAAGATCGACGCCTCGAGGCTTGCGCAGAGAAGTTCCATACCTACTAAGCTTGCTGGAGATGGTGAGGATGCTGAAACCTGCAAGAAACATGCAAAAACACACAAAACAACAATGCACGCTCACTCTCTCTCAAACTCGCACAAAGCAAATGAGGAGAATGACAAGGAAGAGATATGAAGTGGAGAAGGAGATGGAGATGGAGGTGGAGATGGAGATGGAGATGGAGATGGAGAAAAGAAACACGAAAATTACCTACTACTTACCATTCCAATGTGTCCTCTCTACGTCTTACCATCACACGCTCGTCCTCAAAGCTCAAATCCTCGGCAACGGCGCGAAAATTTGGTGTAGCTCAGTGATGAGTAGCACCTCCTTTAATGTCAATCCGGGAAGACATGAGGATGGTATGAAGACCTCGAGCAAGTGAAGGCACAAGTGTGTGAGTGAGAAGCACACCAACATGCACACACATACACACACACGCACACACACGGCAAGAACAAAGAGAGTAAGACAATGGAATCACTTCTATTGCAAACAAGTTCTCATACAAGTTCAAATCTACAAGAAGCCAACCCCAAAAATGAGCTCTCTAGCTCTATTTATAGTTTTTGACTAGCTTTGGCCCTGTCCAAACCTAGTGTCCGGCCTAGTTAAAAATTAGGTTCCAGGGCTTATTTGAGGGCTCAAACGAGGTCTAAAAAATAATAAAATTGGTAGGCAATTACTTCTAAGGCTCCTCAAGCTCAAGGACTCCTCGACTTGTACAAAATGGAGCTACAAAAAAGGTGAAATGGTATTTACAAGGGTTTCTATTGATAAGAATAACTTTTAAAATGATGTAAGGTTTGGAAAAATTTAATGGGTTGCCTTAGTGCTAGATCTGCATGCATGCCCGTACTTGCTTCTTCCCATATGATGCCAACAGTATCATAGCTACAACAGGATTACCAAAGACTAGAAGATTGAAATGCTCCCTTTCAAGCACAATCCCAAACATTGCAAGCAAGAGTCATAGCTTTGGAGGCAAACAACAAAACACTCTAGGAAGAATACTTCACCTTTAAGTTACAACAAGCTCATGCCAAACTGGAATCCAAGGTACCCGACATGGATGCCCAAGCTTCAAGGACCTGGAGAGAATGCTACACGAGCAAGATCTCGCCAATGCAAAACTCTGAAGAAATCTAGGTTTTCTTAGGAAGCACATATCTACGACATTGGAAGAGAACAAGCAACTACAACAACAAAACCAAGATAATCTTGAAGCTGCTATGGAAGGGACCCTAGGCACAGAGATTATTCCTAAGAAGTATCAAGTTGTTCCCTCACCAAACATAAGGATATTACTTGAGGAACATGCTAACTTTCTAGAGTCATATGAAAAGTTGGAATCAGAATGTACAGACCTCAAGAAGCAGTTAACCAATGTCAACATATCTCAACCAAAGCCTGCCATCCTTCTTCAACCTACAGAAGAAGTGGAAGCCCTTAGGAAACAGGTGGAAGAACTACAAGCAAGACTACTAACTACCATATGAGAGGCCACCCTCTCCAATTGAAGACCCAAAACCCAACACAATGGTGGATATTCTAGTCAAAGAAAGTTTTGAAGAATTGTATGAGCATATGCCAATACCTAGAGGGTGTATCACTAACGAGGGTCACGACACCTTTGAGATAAAAGTACTAGATTGGCTCAAGAGGGTAGAGTAGATATGCCAAACCTAGTGGATAGATTAGTCGTACAAATCCAATCGCTTTCCAATCTAGAAGACACAGTTCTTAGATCCTCTTATCTTCAGAACCTATCCCATCAATGTCTCCTTACCACATCTGAAATGCAGTACATTCCAACCATGATGAGCTGCAAGTGCACAGATGCTATGAACAATAGTCATTCGGCAAGTAGGAGCAAAGGTCTCATCAAAATCAATGCTTCTCTCCTAAGCATAACCTTTTGCAACAAGCCTAGTCTTAAACATGTCAATTGTTCCATTAGGCTTATGCTTAAGCTTGTATACCCACTTAGTGCCAATGGCCTTCTTGCCAAGAGGCAAGTCACATAAAGAGCAGGTACCATTTTTCATGATAGCATCATATTCAGATTGCATTGCAGCCATCCAATGTTCAGAATTTTGTGCTTTATCAAATGAAACAGGCTCAGTCTCATCACAGAGACTAGAGACAACCATAGCATAGCAACCTGATGCAAAAGAGGCACTATGAGAGCCTAAACGAGTACGGTATGAGAGAGGTGCATCTAATTTTCTATCACGCAAACTCTACACTAGCCATTTTGGCATAGTTTTTGCCTCCTCAATATCAACTCTCTCATAAACAAGTGCATCATGCAAATCTGCATCAGAAATGGAATGATCTGCATCATCACATGAAACCTATAAAGGCTAAGAAGTTGCCTCAATAGGACTAGCACTAGACTGTCCACCTATAAAAAGAGGCAGTAAAGTATCATACGTAAGTAACCCGTTAGGGCTATATGCGTATATACAAGCCGGGGGAAAAAACCTCCTAAAGAGGGAAAAAAGTACCCCGGCTATCCTAGTGTGTTCACACACATCACTACCTAAATATATCAACAATGAAATGCCTAAATTTGATATTAGGTAACACTTGCAAAATGTATACCTTAGTTTTATATACACTTCATGGAAAAAATTCATTGATGTAAGCCTGGTTCTATTGTCTACATAGACTAAAAATTTCTCACATAATCTCGAACGTGGAGAAAGGAAATAAAAAAATCAATTCCCTCCTCTCTATAGATGCTTTATATACCAAATATCTTGAAGAGACATGTCTCTTAGTCTATCTACATAAGATGATTGTTATTGGGTAATCATGGATTGCACTATGCTTAAAATTTGCCTCTTGTCTAGCCTATGGCAATACAAGTTTATGCCAATTCTTTGGTCCTTAGAAAAACTCAAAAATCACTTCCAACATGTGATTCTCCTACAGATTATAGCAATCGTTGGTGGAAAGTAAGCCACCCTAAGTAATTTTGGGTGCCTTGTGAACTTGTTTATGATCCCTAAGGGTCTATAGAAACCTTAGCTTTATTTACCTTTTCCCAAGAGTGATTGCCCTAGAGCAATTGTAGGTGGAACTTAAGATTTTCTTATGAATTTCTTGGTGTATCTTGATTTTAATCTGCACTTTAGGGTTATCTTAGCAAGTATGTACTAGAAATTGGACAAAAAACTTGATTTAGCATACGGATGATTGCCCTACTAGTTCAGGGCAATCATGGTCTATTTTCTTGTTCTCTTCTTGGAATTTCTCTAGCAAACTTTCATATGGAATCTTCTTGTTACTGGAGCTACTCAAATGTGAACTTAATTTCTAATATTGAGCACTTTCCCAAAGAGCAATCATGGGTGTGAAATCTTGAAAAAAACAATGATTTCCCTCTAGCAAACTTTCATATGGAATCTTCTTGTTACTGGAGCTACTCAAATGTGAACTTAATTTCTAATATTGAGCACTTTCCCAAAGAGCAATCATGGGTGTGAAATCTTGAAAAAAACAATGATTTCCAACACTAATACATTGTATAAGAACCCTTCATTTGTAAACACATGCTCTGTTCTGTGCAAGCCAAGGAGTCCTCAAGTTTGAGGAGCTTGGGTAGAAGCTATGTTTCACATTTGAGCCCTCAAATCGGCTTTTAGAACCTAATGTTTTACTATGACAGACAATACATTTGAAACCGGCCAAAACTCACCTAAAAACTATAAAAGATAGAGAGCTCAATTTTGAGGTTCGTGGTTTTGGAGAAGGCTTTTTTGAGAGATTAGGAATCTTTTAATCTTCTTGATGAATGGTACTCCATTTGTCCATCTCTATTTCTCTCCCTTGTGTGTGTGTGTGAGTGTGTGTGTGTGTGTGTGTGTGTGTGTGCATGTGCATCTAGTTTGCTTCTACCTTCATAACTACACGCATCACTCACTCACGATCTTCATATCAACCTCACATCTCCACTTATTGACAATTACTAGGTGCATCTTCATAGACATTGATGCTCATCACTACTCTAAGAGTGCCACCAATAAAAGTTTGGTGTCATTTCCAAGGAGCACTACTCAAGGGTTCGCATGTGATGGTAAGAGAGTTGAGCAGAAATCTTGGAGTGTAGGTAAGTAGGTAAGTAGTTTTAGCAAAGTTGTTTTTTATTTTATGATTATTTGCATCTTCATTTCCATTCACATTGCCTCCATTCATACCCCTCCACCATCTTCATCTTCGGAATTGCACCTTCCCGACCATGTACCCACCATCCCCGAACTTCTCCTCATTTTCTTGTGTAAGAGAGAGGGGGGGGGGAGAGAGAGAGAGAGAGAGAGAGCTAGAGAGTGTGCTTGGTTTTTGTGTTCTTGTTGATCTTCTTGCATATTCTGGATCACCATCAGCTCTACGACCTCCACATGTATGACAGACCATTTTTCGTGTCTCGAGGTGATAGACCTTGTCTATCCTAACAAACCAAGAAAGGTGTATTTTGGGAAATGCACCTACATAGGGCTATAGAGCTCCTCAATGCCATCCTAGCGGTGTAGATGAAGTGAAAAAATTCAAAGTTTTTACCTCTACCGCAACATACTAAAAACTTGACAAACAGGCTCTAGTGCGACAAACCTCATATATTGTGATAGATCGCTCTATCACGATAGAAATTGGTCTATCGTGATAGAAGCATCTCTTGAACGACCCTAACCAAATTCCTGATGCATACATGTTTAACCTAGAAGTTCCAAATCTGTGAAAGCAACTCATGTCACACCTAACTTTTGGACCTCTGGATCATATGGTAAGAACAAGTGAAAATGAAATTATCGAATCCTAAAAGTACTATATATTAGTAGGAAGTATCTATAAGCAAGGAGACCTAGGAATTTTATCTAGTTGTGTGGATAAGGAAGAACACAAGTGGCTACAACTAGCACACATAGGTGCCCTATGACAACACTACTCTAAGCAAAGAACTCTACAATTGTTGAAATGCTTAGGAGTATATTGGCCAATGATGCATTTTGACGTGCATACACTAATTGAGCAATTTCCTACTTGTATTAGTATACCCCCAATAGAGTATGCGACTTTATATCAAGTCTCATTGATACCTAATTGGAGTAGCCCTTTAGTCAGTTACTTGAAGACAAAACCCTTTCTATAGGAAATGGCACTTATCAGATGATGGATTCTAGATGGAGAAGCTCAAGATTATGCTTTAATTGGAGAAAATCTATACAAACTTGAGAGAGATGGATATCTTAAACTATGTAAATGAGAATGATTATTTGAGAATCCTAGAAATGGCACACAACTGTTACAAGTGGACACTTTGGACCTAATCATGTCATTAAGACCATTCTATTTTCATGTCTTTGGTGGCCCACCCTTCACATGGATGCTCATACCTATGTGAAATGTTACAACACTTTTCAAAGAGCTTAATAACCCATTAGAAAAGATGAGATACCACTAAGACCCATGATGGGAGGACGTGCATTTTCCAAGTGGGGCATTGGCTTTTAGGACTAATTAATCCTCGTCCAAAAAACTCTCATGTTGAGTACATCATAGTTGCCACAGACTACCTACGAAGTGCGTAGAGGTAAAGACCACACGAAAGAATGGCGCACAAACCACGGCTAGATTCTTATTTGAGAATGTTTTCACGAGATATGGACTTCTTATGAAGTTGGTCAATGATATAGGAACACATTTCTTGAATGAATTCACTGAATATATATTACAAGAATTCATTCTAGTTCACAAGAAATCAAGCCCTCGCCACCTCCAAGCAACAAACAGGCTAAGAGTACAAACTAAATCTTATGCAATGTGTTAACCAAGTTAGTGGATAATAAATGATCTGACTTGGACAAACACTTACATCATATTGTTTGGGCATATTGAGTGACATATAAAATGGTACTTAATGCAACCCCCTTTCAGATGGTCTTTGGCCAAAATTGGATGGATTTCTTCATGCCTACTTTGAAAATAGCACAAATGCATTAACGGGATGGTCATGAACTTTCATTGAGGACTCTAGATTTAGAACTTTTAAGAGCGATAAGATTGAGAGAAGCAACAAGAAATATGTAGCAAAGAAAAGACAAAAAAGCTACTTTGATGCACATGTAAAAGACAAACCCTTAAAAGTTGGTCACTTAGTATTGGTATACACACTCAAACAACATGCTTATGCTAGAAAAACACAATTGTAGACCTATGATTACCAGTTGAACTTCTACAAGCGATGTAGTGCAATTAGCAATCCTAGAAGGAGAAAGATGCACAATTATATTAATGGTTGCTAAGTAAAACTCTATTAAGAACCTCTCACAAAAAATATGCTTACAAGATTGAATCGCTAAGAAGCATATAGAGGAAGAACAACCAATTAGGGATGAGACATAGGCGAAGGCCTTAGAATGTATTAAGCGAATGAAGTTGAGATGACAAGGCATACTACCCAACCCCCATGCCCCAAGATATCACATGGTTATGTGTCAAACACGAACACAAGCTAATCCTAGCATCATATATCAAAGGCTGTTTATATTTGTTGAGCTAGGAGAGGGCACTATAGCTAACATGATGAGAGCTCTAATTGACTCTACCGCATCTACAAGTGCCATTAGACACTCTTCTTGTCTAAGTAAGGGCTTACAGGTAAATCCAATAAAGGCATATTTTGCAAGCATGGGAGGCGTAAAAACTACATGCCTGGAAGAAGCAAAAGTGCCAATTCTTCACAAACCTATATGTCAAGCTCTTAGTATGTTATGATGATGATCTATCCAGATCTTTAGTTTTGGGCCAAGACCAGATTTATGCCCATCTTGTCAATTTGAACCACAAGAAGCAGCTCCTACAAGTTTGCATCCAAAAACAATGCCTCGTTCCCAATACACGCATGCCCCCATGTGCCCCTATACCAATCGAACATTGTAATTCCAACCCATCTAGGCACATGAGGTATGTGTTGGAGCCCCATTCTTTTCCAAAAGAGTGTATTCTTGTTACGAAGGACCAATCGTTCTCCCCATCCAAGATGCAACCAAGAAGTATAAGCAATGAAGGAGCGACGCTCGAGAACCAAGATCCTATAGACATAAGGGAACACCCAACTCGAAGCAGATATGGGTCAAGAAAGGAGAGGACCCCCCACCTCCTAGTTCTCCAACACAACAATGGAAAGCATCACAAACAACCAAAGTTGGTGCCAAGCATCTACCAAGGATCAAACGAATATGGGTTCCCAAGTAGCTTTTGAAGGCACAACCTAACGTTTCTCACATTTGGGTGCCAAAAGCTAGCTTATAGGCTCTAGTCAAGCCTCACAACTCAACTTTTCTAGAAAACCCTAGGTTCAAGTCTTATGCTCAAATCCAATATAAATATGTGCAACCTAAATTGCAATCTCTATGTCCTGATCTACCTTCCATTGTATACAAATGGATACTTAAGTTAACATCAAATCAATCACTTAATGTTGTAAGGGCACCTCACTCGCATATGAGCACACAAATTCAATACCCAATTAATAATCCTAAGATTCTCCTTAAGAATGACCAACCTTTGGAACCTCCATGTAAATCCAAGAGAAAACCACAAATGTATAACCTTGTAATATTCACATTAGTAACTTGTATGATAATCCTAGATGAGCTTCCAGTAAATCAAATGCACCATGTCAAGATCATGCATTTCCCCAAGCACACATCTAGGAAATAGGCATGTATTGAACCCAATTGCACACTGCAGGAAATAGGGGCTAAGCAAGGGAATTCATGTCAATATTCAAAAGGGACCGCGGTCTCATCATATTGGGATATTGCATCTCCTATTGCATTCATATGTAATTTTCCTTGTCTTAAGAGGAAAAATTAGTATCTTAGAATCCAGACAATGGCTTCAACTAGAGCTAGCTCCATGTCTATCGATTATAGAACAATTCCCATAAAGGAATACCCTTTACTCCCCCCGCCAGAGTTTACAAACTTTCGAGACAAAATACCCATTGATGACCTCCCAATCAATTGTATTGATTGCATCCACACAAAGCCTCATTGGTTCAAGGGTCTAGTAGGACCTCTGATTGATGCCAAGTACAAATGGGAATCAATATTAGAATTCAACCATTGATGGGATCACTTTCAATTTTTCTCACAAGAATGTGAAGCTTTACAAAAGTATGACGAACTACACCCAATATGGGAAAAATCAATACTCTACAAGTACTTGGTGGCTCCCTTGCCCAAACCCGACTCTTATCACTGCCATTACTTGGTTCATACATTGCAAGCAGGAATTGACAGGGATGTTCCTAGTACATTTGTGTTACCTTTGCTTTTACTAGATCAATCATTAAATAAATTCTATCTCACCCCCAAGCTTGTTAGAGGAGCATTAAAAATGTTCAAAAGCCATGTACCATCAAATAAGGAGACAAGGGTCTCCCAAAGGAAATGAAGAAAAGTGAAGTTCTCAAGATTTCTCAAATGTCGGGCATCACTCCAAATTTGTCCATGACACTCTACATGTGCATGCAACATTACCCTTTCCCTAGCCAAGACCGCTTCACACAACACAAAGAAATCTAGTTTAGCCTATACCTCATGCAAAATGCATCCCAAAGGATAGATCTGCCTCACTAGATCATCGATCAATTATATGCAGCAAACGCATGATGGCCAAGAAAGCAAGTACTCAATAGTTGTTGCATGATCACACACATTGTCTATATGACAATGTGTGTCTAGCATATGACATGCTAGTGGAACACGCCCTCACTCGGCCCCAGCTAGAAACGTTTAGAGAGGGCAATGGCTCCACCTCTCATCAGCTCAAGAGAATGTGAGGAACAATACCATGTTTGCAACCAACAAAAACTTTGCCCACTCCATTATCTTCACGGACGAGACCCGCACCCATAGTCCCACCTTTCACCATTCAACTTCCATGCCCTACTATCACTAAAACACTGGGACAAACAACTCAAGAGCAAATAGTCATTGAACCCGACATCACACACGTAGAGGTGGTTACAGAAGAGGCATTTGTATTTCCCATAAGAGACACAGCTGTTCAAGATGTAGGTCCCATCTTTGACTTCAAAATACTTGATCCTCTGACAGATTTACAATTCTCTAACACTCAATGTCTCTCAAGAGTATCCAGGTCCAAGCTATCTTGGCTCACAGATTGACAGAGAAGAACAGGATCGTCAAGAAGAGCAAAAACATGAAGAAAAAGTTGAAGAAGAAGAACAATCTAGGAAAGCTGCATACACAGATGCATTATGAAGATCATACAATTGAATGGAAGAAGTATATGAAAATCAACTAAATTTCAAACGCACTCATGCATTATTGCAGCAAGAACTAACTGATAGTGGGTTTGATGAAGCATTCATAGAAGTGATGCAACTACTGACCGAAGTTGTAGGCCAACACTATAACCAATGCCATCTACAACCTAGGCTCTAACATCCAAGTACCCATTCCGCCAAACCTCTTGTGTCGTTCGATGCTCAAAGGTCACACACCACCACTTATCCCTCCCATTGACACATCTTCGTTTGCTACTGTCCACTCCCTATTAGTCTCCATAGGAGAGCAGTCACAAGGATTCTATCAAATTTTGAAACCCCTCCTAGAATAGTTACCCCATCCATCACCTCAACCTCTTCACTGAGCACTCCACAACCACCTATTCCACCTGGAATCGCCCCTCCACCACCACCCATCCAACCTCTATGTCCAATTTTCCCATCTTACTGAGTACCTTCTTCAACCTCACAAGTTGCTTCGTCGGAGGACCTTCTTCAACCTCACAAGTTGCTTCATTGTTTATGAATTTTGGTAGTGTATATAAGCCCTTTGCCCTACTCCCTCCCGCTTATCTGTAACACTAACCCTCAACACACCACTGCATGCCACCGCTCCACCTTTCACAGTCCCCACCATGCATGAACACACTATCGAACCCATGGATATTTCTCTATCCCCCCTCTCCCCACCCAGACACCTCCCCTATCCCCCATTCCCCCTCCATCACCACTCACTAGCATACCCACTTCCCCAACCCTAATCCCCATCCCCATGCATTTCACAAATACATGAAGAATATGCCCCCGTAAGACGATTAAATGAAACGTTACAAGCATACGCCTCGTCACTTCAAACATAGATCAACGTGTTGATGGTCGAGAACGCATCTTTAAATGCATGGTACACGACGTTAAAGGATGCCCATGTCATCTTAGAGGCACAACTAGAGAATCAAAATCAACAAGCCATTCAACAATTGGAAGCAAACTGATCTCAGATGATTTCTTTGTATTACTAGGCAAGAAATGAAACAAAGTTCAAGGGGGAAAAACATGTTCCCACCGCATCAAGAATCTATCACGAGTACTCCTGAAACACAGTTTCAAAATATGCTAAAGTGCAGAAATCTGGAATTTCACAAAAATTGTTCAGTATAAATAGCAAACAGCGACATCAAAACAATGAGATTATACCTGCAACCATAGCTTGTGATTAACTCTGACATGATAATATTGCTGTCAATTTGCTGAACATCATCTTAAAACCTGCATCTTTAGCCAAGCACTGGCCGATGGAAAAATTGTGAATTTGTACATAGTATGCACATTCAAGACGACTAAAAAGAAATGATGGTCTACTCTTTCAACCCACAGCTGTTGACATATTTCAGTGTAGATATGATGCTCGAAAATTCACTGGAAAAGTAGAAACATGACTCATTGTTTATCTCTAATCATTCATGGCAAACATGATAATTATAGGCTGATAACTGCAAACAACAAACAGTTATAAATTTCAAGATCCTCATTTGCACATAAATGCAAGTCAATGCTGGAATCCTGGATACTTATGAATTCAGGCTCATAATCCATTCTGGATATGACTGCAATTTGATGCTGTATAGCTGGAGCTGCAGCTTATAGATTACATCAATCAGCCGCAATAAGCACAGAGTGCGCAGATTCGGTTTCATGGGTATCCGGTCGATCCTAATAAAACAGACAACTCATTGTTAATTTCCTGGATGAGCAACATATAATTGCCAAATAGCAGAAAAAAAGTGAACGCATGCTTGTGATTGCAGGCACATGCATATTCCTGCCTATGCATGCAGTGAGCACCCAGGAAAGTTTAATGAAGAAGCATGTCTCAGCCACATCTTGGAAATCAGAGAAAGAACTTCAAAGTCAAAGTATCATCAAATGGCAATCCAAACATATATATCCCATGCCAAACCTTTTCAGACTGCTCTCTCGCTGATGACTGAAAATTGTTCTCCAAATTAGTTATTCGAGCATCCAGTTCCTTGAAAGACTTGTTTACCTATACAGAAGGCAAACATCTCACATGATTGACCTGATATTACAGCCGAAATAGAATGAACGACTTAAATCCTGGTAACAACCACTAGATTAGCTCAAAAGTCACCACTTTTGAACAATATTTCTCTTATTCCAACATCAGCAGACAATGGATCCATTGAGAGTTAAAGGATATGGTACAAAAGTGAGGCTAAGGCAACTAGAATATTCCTGTCACTTGTTTATATACTTCAAATCCTAACAAGATACTTACCTTTGTAGATTACATACTTGTGTAATACCATTGTGTGTTTCTTCTTCCTCGTATTGTTGTATGTGTTTCTGCTCCACTAGATTCTAATAACTGGTATCAGAGGAGGTTGTTGCTTGCTGTGGTGCATTGCAATCATGATTGACACCCCCCTAACTTTCTAACATCGCTAATAAATTCGGTCAACATTGACAAGACAACAAATACTACGGGAGAACCTGAAGAACTTAATATCATCCACGATTGTATTCAGTCTCATCTCTATTCACACTATTGCAGTCTACAAAAGTAATTTTACTTAAAAACAGCAAGAAAACTGCTGTATGTACAAGAAAATCATCCTAAAACTTGAGACATACCATGAAGAGGTTGAGAGTTCATTGAAATTACGGGTTAGTCTGAGAACATTAAGCTGAAGCTTTATGAATAGCTGCTAGAGCATGAGAATATGATTGAGGACTGAGAATCTAGACTGAGAATAGGTTATAAGGCGGAGAGGTATGAGTTAGGGTAGCAAACATCTTCACATGAAATCTATAAACATCAATATGGCAGCACATGAAGTCACTTGAGGACTTTATAACCGTCTGATAAAAAGTAGGTATGGACAGCAAATTCTTCTTCATTTCTGGAACATAAAGAACATTAGAAATTGTGAAATTTCCACCTCCTCTTGATTTTAAATTAACATCTCCAACACCTACAACATCCAAATCATGACCATCTGCTATGGTCATCCTTCTACCTGTAGAGTTAGTAAGGGAAGAAAAAACCTTGCAATCTGTCATGTGCTTAGTAGCTCCAAAATCAAAAATCCAAGGATTTTTAGAGACTGCATTTAATGTGCTTGATCAAAAACTATTTCTTTAATATTGACACATGCACAAGATTCTTCATTTGAAGACTTCGGTTTTGAACCATCTAGCATTATTAACTAATGCTCTTTTCCTCTCACTAAAAATCCTCTTTCTGCATTCTAGTATAATATGATATGGTTTCTTGCAATAATAGCATATACCTTTCTTTGAGGTGGATGTAAGGGAAATAAACCTCTCTGAGTGTAGACTGTAGTAGAAATACTTGAAGTAGATGTGGAAAATGATGCAGAGGAAGACTTCTACGTAGAAGACTCCTACGTAGAAGACTCCTACGTAGAACACTTCTACGTAGAAGACTTACTTTCCTTTTTGTTTTGATGATTCTTCTTCTCCTTCCTTGTAGTCTTCTTATTCTTCTTTCCTTTAGATGATGATACCATGGTTTCATCATTCTCTTCCATACTCTTATGTTTGGTTTCATCATTCTCTTCCATACTCTTATGTTTGGTTTCATCTTGAAGTAACACAAGCTGCAACTCTTCAAATGTAATTTCTCTAGTTCTTGTGGAGAGAGAGAAAGAGAAGTAGCAAAAGAACGATATGTAGATGGAAGTGAATTTATAAGAGTATTCACTATCTCTTCATCAAATATGCTAACTCCAACATTAAGAAGTTGTTCACATAAATCCCGAAGTTTCAAAATATGAGATTGAACTATCTCACTGACTTTCATCCTTGTGTTGGCTAGGTGTCTCCTAAGATGAGCTTTTCTTGTTGGATTTCTGTTTTGATAGAGATTCTCTAACTCCAGCCAAGCCTGATGAGAGGTTCTGCATGACCTGATTTGAGTAATGATATGTCTCTTAACTCCCATAGCAATAAATGAGAGTGCTTGAGCATCTCTAGAATCTCAAGGAAGAAACTTGATAGCTTCTCTGACTCTGAAAGACGAAAGAACCTCTTCTTCTCCTTCTTCGACCTCCTATCGAGTAGAAATTGGGAAAGCATGTTGTTTGGATGATGAAGCAACATCCTCTATAGCTTGTCTTTGCCTCGGGTACTTGCCATTGACAATATTCTCTAAGTCCTTCGAAACTAACAAGTTCATCATCATAAAACTCCACATTGGATAATTAGACATTCAATCAAGCTTGTCTTCTTGTTCCAATCTCTCTCTATAGACAACTACTCCTCTTGAGTACAATAGGTGTACGTCAACTATGCTCCTATAACAAATGTTGGAAGTATGATTGGTCTAAATAAAAATCATAGGTTAAATCCAAGATCTTTCCAACGCTTGAACATTAGCACATAACACACATTGACTTAACCAAGAGAGATAAATGAGAATAGAGTAAAGAGAAGACAGTTATAAAAGTGCAACAACTAAATGCTACTACAAACTAAATAAATGTAAAATGTCAATACACAATGTGTGTAAAGATAGAAAACTAAATGTAGGATGAATCTAAAAGGTTTTAGAGACAAAATGTAGTGAGAGAGTGTCTAAGAGGTATTACGTGAAGGATTAAATGCAAAAAGAAGTAAATGAACTGTTACAAATAATTAATACATGAAACCCTAATCTGAAATTAAGTTTTCTCTAATGTAGTGCAGGAGCAATTGCCACTTCTCGCGATGACATAGTAGGTAAACACCTCATACAGCAATAGCACATGAAGAAACCCTAATGTGGATGTCAAAGCTCAACAAAATCAACATGCACACCGAGTAGTGTGAAGAAGAAACAAGGATAAGCTTCCAAAACTCCTCCAAATCAACATATACTCCTCAAGAACTCCTAGATCTTAACCCTAGAGCTTATAAGCTTGAGTAGCGTAGAACTGGATGCTCAACGAAGTAGAATAAGCCTCTTTATATAGGCTTGGGATAGCATGCATAACTCTATTGAAAATGGAATAGCATGCAAAAATCTATTGAAAGGCACTTGAAAAATTTGGGAAAAGCAATTAAAGCAAAATCATGCGTGAGTTTTTTCTACTTTCATGCATACGAGCTTTTACACACCTATCAACTGGTTGCAACACAAACAAAGAATCCACAAATGAATATTGCATGTCCACTAATGCGACAATCATGTATACCAGAATGAATCCAGGCAAATCCCAAATTCACCCTCAAATGGAAGTGCAACTATGAGCTCATGATAGTCAACCACAAGACTATATAGCATTTCAGCTCCGCTATGCATAGTTTCAACTCAATACTATGACATCCCCACTAACATCATCAATGCCCAATAGTGGGTATAGAACTATGAATGAATACATGCTCACACATGCACCTAGAATGCACAGACACCCTAAGCATGAACTCACAAGAGGCTCTGTGAATTGAGTTTCTATCACTTTCAGAATCGATGGGCGAACCCAGCCATAATGAAACCTATTACAAAAACACAAACAAAAGATAGCAAGTGTTACAAAAATGCAGTGATAGGGCATATACACCTGTGAATTGGTCGCAACTCAAACGAGAATCCATAAGTGAAAATAGCATGTCCGTTAATATGACAACCTTGAACCATATATACCAAAATGAATCCACGGAAACCCAAAATTCACCCTCAAATGGAAGTGCAACTACAAGCTCATGGTAGTCAATCACAACAATATATAGCATATCGGCTCCAGTATGCATTGTATCGACTCAATACTATGACATCCCCACTAATGTCATCAGTGCCAAATAGTGGATATAGAACTATGAATGAATACATGCTCACACACGCACCCCACAAGGCACACACCACGAGTATGAACTCACAAGAAGCTTTGCGAACTGAGTTTCCATCAGTTTCAAAAGTGATGGGCAAACTCAGCCATAATGAAGCCTAGCACAAAATTTATTACTATCTTTGATCAAAATTTGATCGAGTCCCAAAATTAGGCTTGTTGGAATTTTGGGACTTTTGATGCTATTCTGACATTGTTTTCCAACATGAAACTGTTGGAAATCAATGTACATATGGTCCATATCCAACAAATCTAATTTAGGACTTATCCATTTTTTTTTACATTTTAGGTAAAACTTTTTTAGGCTAGATAGATAGAGCTTCATGAGAGCTATCTAGTGATATGCTTCATTCTATCATCAGAATTTCCAAATTTGTTGCATTTTAGGACTTATCCATTTTTTTTTACATTTTCGGTAAAACTTTTTTAGGCTAGATAGATAGAGCTTCATGAGAGCTATCTAGTGATATGCTTCATTCAAAAATAGGGTTTGCTGATTTTCAGATTTGTTGCACTATTTTGTGAGGTTAGGTTCACTTCGTTGCTCATTCGCTTCACACACACTCAGATTATAACAGCATAATCTGAATTTTGCATCATCATCTTCTTGGCTATTCTTCCATTAGTGAGTGCACCACATCATATGGTTGAGTAGTACTCCCATGTTGTAATTTGGACATCTATTTTTTAGTGAGTAAGCATCTTGCTTACGTTCCCTATCCTTGTCTCAAGATCTCTTTCTTTCTATCTCTCACTTATCATCTTGTTTAATTAAGTGTGTATGCTCAAAGGTTTTTAGTATTGGAACGATCCGGAGGCCCCAAATTCCAACAATATCTTTTATCCATTGGTTTCCATAACTCAGATGCAGCTCCAACTCTTTATGTCAAAGCTGAAGCAGGTTTGATGATTATAGCAATCATTTATGTGGATGATATTATAGTCACAGGTCCCAAAGATGAAGATTTGCAGATGTTCAAAGAACAGTTGAAGCAAACTTTTGATGTGAATGATTTAGGAATTTTGCATTATTATCTTGGGATTCAGTTTCTATTTAAGGATGAGTGTATCTATATGACACCGTAGAAGTACATTGAGAAACTATTAGAAAGTGATATGTGCAAACACCTATGGATCAGAACGCGTCTTTACAAATAGTAGCAGATGAAGAGTCATTTGATGCTACTTTATATTGTCAAGCAATTGGGTGCTTGATATATCTTTGTAATACACGTCCGGATATACAGTTTGCAGTTTCTCAAGTATCAATGTTCATGCATAATTCGACAAAGGTACATTGGAAAGGAGTAAAGCGGATCTTCAAATATTTGAAGGGAACTTCAAATTATGCTATGGTATTCTCGAAATCTACACATTTGTTACTAAAAGGATTTTCAGATTCTGATTGGGAAGGAGATAGAGACACTAGAAGAAATACTAGTGGATTTTGTTTTTATCTTGGAGATTGTCTTATCTCATGGCTTTCGAAAAGACAATCCACTATTGCAACTTCATCGTGTGAAGCTGAATATCGTGCAGCATTTACAGATACTTTGGAGTCAGTTTGGTTGTAGAAGATTTTTAGTTATCTAGATGTAAGAATAAATGAACCCATTCAAATACTTTCAGATAGCCAAAGTGCAATAGCTATAGCAAAGAATCCAGTGCATCATACAAGGACAAAACATATAGAGGTTCACTACCACTATATTCGAGAGCAGATAGCAAAGAAGCACATTGAGCTGGTTTATGTTCCTTCTAGTGAGAATGTTGCAGATATATTTACCAAAGCATTGACTATAGATAGTCATGAGAAGATAAGATGTGCAAGTTACTGAAGCTTGTACCAGTATGACATTGAAGGAGGGATTGTTGGAAATCAATGTATATATGGTCCATATCCAGCAAATCCAATTTAGGACTTAGCCATTTTTTTGTACATTTTAGCTAAAACTTTTTTAGGCTAGATACTATGACATCCCCACTAATGTCATCAGTGCCGAATAGTGGATATAGAACTATGAATGAATACATGCTCACACACGCACCCCACAAGGCACACACCACGAGTATGAGCTCACAAAAAGCTTTGCGAATTGAATTTCCATCAGTTTCAAAAGTGATGGGCAAACTCAACCATAATGAAGCCTAGCACAAAATTTATTACTATCTTTGATCAAAATTTGATCGAGTCCCAAAATTAGACTGTTGGAATTTTGGGACTTTTGATGTTATTCTGACATTGTTTTCCAACATGAAACAAGTTGAATAATACCTTCCAAGATCATATCTCCTCTGGCGTATCACAAAAAATCGTCTTATTCAAGTTGTCAAGCAAGACAAGTATTGTGGAAACAAGATATATGCCCAAGCTTCCAAACGGACAATTGTTGTGGGACCAAGATGAAAGGGTTTGGATGTGGTGCTAAGGGGTAGAGGGTGGTGCTAAGGGGTAGAGGATGCGTGTGTACCTTAGAAGTGGAGGCGATAGCAAGGAGATGCGGCACAGCTGCTTGGAAGAGAGAGAGAGAGAGAGAATCGACCAGCTTTTACAAGAGCTCACTATGAATGAGAGAACCCTAAAGTGTTATTAAGTGATGTTATATAGAACCCTTTTAGGGTTGGCCAAGTTCATATTGAACTTGGCCCAAAAATAAAGAATAAGTGACATAGCCTTTATAAATAGGCCTATACACATGTATACACTATAAAGGGGTCATTTAAGACTTTACCCCAACAACCTCCCACTTAAAGGCATAAATGACATCTTTAAGCTACGTAACTCCCACCATCTATATACATAACTGATGTTGTGCTTTAGGTAAGCACTTAGTGAGAACATCTGCAGGGATCTGTGATGTATGGATCTTAACCAAAGTGATAAGGCCATCCTCAACCGCTTCTGGAATGAAGTGATATCGCAAATGAATATGTTTTGTGCATGCATGGAACATGGCATTCTTTGCCAAACATATGGCACTCTGGCTATCACAACCAAGCATAGGTGCTCTATGAGGCAAACCAAACTCACTGCAAAGACGTGCTAACCATATTGCTTCTTTGGAAGCCTTAGTGGCTGAAATATATTCAGCCTCAGTAGTAGACAAAGCAACAATCTTTTGCAATCTGTTGCACCATGATACAGCACCACCTGCAAAAGTGAAAACATAGCCACTTATGGATTTCCGTCTATCCACATCACCTTCCATGTTGGAATCACAGAATCCCTTCAGTTCTAATGGGATCCTTTCCATAACTAAGGCATTTGTTTTTAGTTCCTTTCAGATATCTCAAGATAGATTTGACTGCCTCACAATGAGCTCTATCAGGATTAGCCATGAACCTGCTAACAACTCCCACTGCATGAGCAATGTCTGGCCGAGTGGCAACCATAGCATACATAACTGAACCACAAGCTGATGCATATGGAACACTCTTCATGTAATTGGCTGCATCATCATCTTTGGGACAATCATCCTTGGAAAGCTTAACATGTGGCTGCAATGGCACTCCAAGAGGCTTAGCATCAGCCACATTAAATATGTCCAGCACTTTTTCAATGTACTTTTCTTGGGATAAATGCAAAGTATGCTGCTGTCTATCCCTTTTTATTCGCATACCAAGAACATGCTCAGCTTCCCCAAGGTCTTTAATTGAGAATGCAGAGTTCAGCTGCTGTTTTAGAGCATTCAGTGTGCTCTTTTTCTTCCCAGCCAGCAGCATATCATCTACATACAGTACAAGAATAATTGGGCTGCCATCTTCATCCTTTTTAGTGTACAAACAGTGGTCTACATGGCTTCTTTTGAGCTCATGTTTGAGCATAAATGCATCAAACTTCTTATACCATTGTCTGGTGACCTGTTTCAGCCCATATAAGCTCCTTTTCAGCTTGCATACCAGATGCTCTTTTCCAGGAATGGCATATCCTTCTCGTTGTTTCATGTGCGACTCTTCGTTTAGATCACCATGCAAAAAAGCTGTTTTAACCACTAGAGAGAACACCTCTTGGAAATCAATGCCCTCTTTTTGGGCATATCCCTTAGCAACTAGCCTTGCCTTATACTTGGTTTGCCATCAACAATTTTGATTTTGTACACCCACTTGTTTGGAATGGCCTTCCTTCCAAGGTGGTTAGGTTCGTAAGGTTCGTAAGGTTCGGTACGGGTAAGGTACGCGAACCGAATCTTACATCCGAGGTAAGGTTCGTAAGGTACGTTAGATAAAAATACATACATGTAAAATACATCCATACATACATACAATACATAAATACACACACCCATACATACATTCATTCATACATTCATACATACATACATACATACATACATACATACATACATACATACATACATACATATATGTATGTACTTACATGCATACATACATACATGCATGCATGCATGCATGCATGCATGCATGTATACATACATACATACATATTAACTTTTTAAACATTTTAACTTGCAATATCCATCGAAAAATACAAAAAATTCAACAATCCACATGAGACATATTATATATCATCATTCATATTTTTCATTTACAAATAAGATGAAGGATAAGAGGCTCAAAAATGCTATTGAAAGTTCTAACTGTAGCTCTCAAGAGGGATCTGTATAGGAATAATTTATTTCAACCTTTGAGAAAGAAGTTTTAACTTTTCTAGAGCTTCAAATGACCAGCTGATTATAGGTTCTCAATGTGGGCAGCAAGTAAAGACGTTATCCCTCATGGGTAGGTAGGAGAGCTCTCAATGTCCATGGCTTAATGGCCATGTCAAAAATCTCAACAAAAAGATAACCTAATAGCTGGGCACGAACCGGATGAAAGAGACGAACCTTATACGAACCGAATGAACCGAACCTTAAAAATGTTCCGGTTCGCGAACCACTGCAACCGAGCTTCCTTCCTTTGGCCAACTCAACCAAATCCCAAGTATCATTTGCATGCAAGGCCTTTATCTCTTCCTGCATGGCTGACTCCCACTTCTTCTTGTGCTCACATAGCTTTGCCTCTTTATAAGTAAGAGGCTCATCTTCATCTGATAATATAATCTAATGTACAGAGGGGTCATATCTATTCACTGGCCTCCTAAGACGTGTAGATCTTCTTACCCAATGATCCACATTACCCGGTAATGGACCTACATCAGGAGGTACATTAACTTCTTCATTGTTAATGGGCTGTTGCACATCATTTCCGGCCTTGTTTTCAGCATGAATAGGTGGCTGCATACGCCCATCAAGAGCCTCTTCTTGCTGTCCAACATCATCAGGCTCAAAAACCACTGGATTATCTATATTTCCAGCCATATGTGGCGCATCCTGAGGGTCTGAAATAGGCCTATCATCTATATTTTCAGCCATATGTGGCGCATCCTGAGGGTCTGAAATAGGCTGAAATGTGACCTTTTTATGGTCATGTTTCGAGGCAACATTGTTTTGTAGCAACCTTGTCTCATTAAAAACAACATCCCCACTTTGTATGACCCTTTTCAACTGGGTTAACCATATTCTATAACCCATTTCACCTTCTTCACCATATCCCATGAAGAGGCCTTTAATGGATTTGGCATCAAGTTTACTCCTCAATTCAGGCCTTATGTGTACAAAAGCTTCACAGCCAAAGACGCGTAAGTGATCATATGAAGCAGGTTTGCCAAACCAAACCTCTTCAGAGATGCCACCTTTCAGGGACATGTGAGGGGATCGATTGCATATATGTATTGCAGTTTTAAGAGCCTCTCTCCAAAAAACATGAGGGAGATTAGTTGTGGACAACATGCATCTCACCCTCTCACAAAGAGTCCGATTATACCTTTCAGTCACACCATTAGAATAGCGGCTCTATGGAACAGTAAGCTCCCTCTTTATGCCCAAATTTTCACAAACATTTTTGAATTTAGCACTTGTGAACTCACCCCCATTATCCGTACGTAAGCGTTTCAACTTTCTACCTGTTTGGGTAGTCACAAATGCATGAAATCTCTTAAACGCAGCAAACGCTTCATCCTTTGATTTGAGTAGTTGCACCGAAATTTTCCTGGAAAATCATCAACAAAGGAAATAAAATATAATGCACCCCCCATAGATTTGGTGGGCATGCTACATACATTAGAATGGACAAGATCTAATATACAAGACTTACGAGACACACCAGAGTAATAGGAGCTTTTTACTTGCTTTCCATATTGACAATCATTACAAAATCTAGCTTAATGCCTTTAACATCAAGCTTCTTCAAGTTACAAAGTTTGGATAGACCCTTTTGGCTCATATGGCCAAGTCTTTTATGCCATAAGTTATCTTATATAAAACCCTTTTAGGGTTGACCAAGTTCACATTGAACTTGGCCCAAAAATAAAGAATAAGTGACATAGCCTTTATAAGTAGGCCTATACACATGTATACACTATAAAGGGTCATTTAGGACTTTACCCCAACACAAGATACTTGTTCATGTCACCAACGTGTCAACTATCATGGAACTAAGATATCAGTCATTCCTTGAGATACATTCGACTTTCAAGATACACCAGCGATCAATGATCAAATACACATCACCATTGAGAAGATAACATCACGCACATGTCATTTCGAATTATCTCAAGATCCCGGGTCACCCTAAGGTACATCCTCTTGCCCCAGCAAGACCATGAGATGCACAGATACAGCGCGAATGAACAATGCAATTCCAAAAAGACTACATAGTGGGAGGTTGCCTTCTGATGGGGATAAAGGCCCAAGGACTCTCCTTTTCTATATTTTGACCCTTGGATGTGAAAGCTCTCACCGAGAGCATTCCATATATATTTTTGCTATATTTTTTGAACCCCAAATTGAGGAGTTACAGGCATTTACATTATTTTTATGACTTTCGGTCATTGACCATGTGTGAACATGCCCAAATGACTTAAAAGTCACTTATCAATAAGACTTGGTCCCAAATCTCTCATAACTTGATTGAGACTTCTTCAACTTCAGCTTCTTCATCTTCTTCTCCAAATTTTTGCACAAGTTTCTCTCTCTACTTCCTCTCTTCTCACGCAACCGTCTACTCCCTTTGCATTTGGGACAACCGAGCAAACCACCACGTAGCTCTCCGCGGCCTCTTTCAACTCACATCAGAGCTTTGAGCTGATCCATCACCACAAAGTTGTTCCAAATGCTTTTCTACTTTAGCTTATGCTAAGCTAAAGGTTTTTTCCTGCATTTGAGAAAAATTCATCGCAAAAAACTTTCATTTTTCACGATAAAAGTGTTGTTTTTATTACTTCAGCCCTCATCAAAGTTGAAGAAAATTTTGAGTTTTTCAAAGAGTTTCATCGCAAAGAACCTCTTCCTTTGTTCTTCCTTTGTTCTTCTTGTATTCTCACATGTCATTTTTCAGCATCCACACTCTTAGTTTTTCATAAGTCTTTTGTTGCGAAAATTCTCTCATTTCAAGTTGGAGTACATGTATAAGGATTGAGGAAGTACATACTTGCTGAAAACTTATTCCAACAAATCATTTCTCTGATTTTACAGGTCATATTGCTTCAAAAATTGGGGCTTTTGTGAAAACAAGTACCCATTGACTCTGTTTTGCATCTATGTATGCCTTTTGTGGTTGAAAATCAACAAATTTGTTGTTTTGTATACAATTACAGCTTACTTGAATTTTCTAAAATTTTCTACAAAAAATTTTAAGAATTGATTTCTTCAAGTTTTGAACAATTTTTGGGCTTGATTTCTTAGCTATAGTCTGTTGGAAATCAATGTCACGTCAATCCAAAATCCTATTAGGGAAGAAGCCCTAATTTTGGTACTTAGTCATTTTTGGCACAAAATTTGGGTAAAATTTTTATGAGCCTATCTTGTAGAGCTTGAAGAGAGCTTTCCAATGGTATATGACATTCAGTCATCAGAGATCAGATTTGGGAGAAAACCCTAGCCCTAATTTTCTACTGAGTTAGGCTTTTTACCTCATTTGTTAGCTCTCAACTTGGAGGTCATAAAAATGTTTTCAGATCATTCATCATGTGGTCAGACATGTGAAAAAGCAAGTCAGAAGCAATTTTTAACGATTAAATTAAAATAAAGCAAAAGCAATTTAAAAAGCGATGAGATTAAAATAAAGCGCTTTTTAGTGAGTTTTTCGCATGGAGCTTTAAAACCTACATAAGAGAGTCCTGGGTCACTTTGGTAGACATCCCAACGCTACCTAATGCTAGGTTTGAAGTCTCTCTTGAGGAGGTAGTGCTCTAGCACTCATGAGGCAGCCATGGTGCACTCTAAGAGCAGCCATGGAGCTATGTTGAGAAGCAGCCCTGAAGTTCTTCTTGGAGGAGAGTGCGCTCACACTCTTGCTTATGAGAAGACTTACCTATCAACAGCTTGGTGGTGTGGATCAGCCATCTACATAATGTATTTGAAGATTGTCTTCGACATGAAGATTTCGGTGTAGTTCAAAGACATTGGATGGAGGTTAACATAAGATTTGCATCTTATGTTAAGAATTTAGGTACATATTCTCTTTATGCACACAAGTACTACTTGGAGTTTATAGCGGCAGTGGCATCCATATCAGGACTCGTCCTATTCGGCATATCTAAAGGAGAATCAATACATGCATGCTACATTCATTCAGATGAGGTGTTAGAGAAGGTGTTTCCATATGAGTATGAGGAATTCTGTCAGCAACATGTTAGCATTCTATGCTAAGTCTGTAAGTATGTGATCTTTCACACACACACACACACATCTGATTTAGGGTCTTCCATAGCCTAAAATCAGATTAGGGTTTGCTGAATATCAGTTTCAAACTGATCTTTCCTCTTTCTGTCACTCATATTCACTCTTCTACAACCTATCAGGTCATACATCTCGTACATATTCAGATTTCTGTCCCTACATCTAAATATTCTTGTAAATTTTGTACATACACTCTTCCATCTATTTCTGTTCACATAGAGTGGTTGAGATTTTGACTCCCACATTGTAAATTGACATTTGTATATATGATAGTGTGAGTAAGCAGTGGCTTACGTAACACTTTGAACATGTTGTCTAACCTCTTCTATCTTTGTCTCATCATTGTATGATTAAATGTTGTATGTTCATGATTGTCAATTTTGGAAGATGTTGGAATCTGTGTTGTAGATCCCAGACCTGTGGGACCTGTGGAATCAGTTATGGGCCTACCTAATTTCCAACATAGTCTTGTCAGGTGATTACCCTCGTGACAACAGGTGAATTTTAGTTTGCTTTGGTGAAATTTTGAAGCTCTTAGTGTGCAAACACGGTTTCTACCTCCTCTGATGTCAAAAAGTTGTTTGAGATCAAGAGATTTGAGGGTAGCGGTTTTGATTTGTGGAAAGAGAGAATGTTGAGCATCCTCTTTCTTAAAGATTGTGAAAGGGCTCTTGAGGAAGTCAAGCATGTAGCTATGACACATGCAACATGGACGAACCTAAACACGAAGGCCATCACTAATAATAAGATGGTTGTTTTAGATGAAATCTTAGTGGATCGGAAGATCCTTACAACTGCTATTCAGATATAAGAGAAGTTGAAGGCCACCTACGAAAATACCATGCATGTAAATCAAGTGCATCTTATGTGTACGCTAGTGTGTATATGAAACTTGATGAGTTAAAAAGTGCAATCGAGCATTTATCTGCGTCTACAGGTACTCTCTCAAAATTGGAGGACTCCTGATTATTTGAATTTGATGATAAGCTTAGGGCCATCTTTTCCTTAATGACCTTACCATATTCATGGAAAAAATTGGTTGTTTCACTTTCGAATAACCCCAATCTTACCTTTGATGGTGTAAGGGGTTCTACTCTGAATGAGGAAACCAAGAGGAAAGCGAGTGGAGAGGGGGAAGTGGTTCAGCCAATGTGGTTAGAGGAAAATCAGAAAAGAAAGTGGAATGTACATAGGAATGGGAGCAAAGCAAAGGCAAGGCTGAAGTGACTTGTTACTAATGTGGTAGGAAATGTCACAAGAAGCCTAATTACAAATACTACAAAGTTGAACTAGAAAAGAAGAAGAACAAACGTGACAAGAAGAAAAAGGACACCAAGAATGAAGCACATGATAGCTCAAAGGACAAGGACAAAGAGAAGGCCAATGTGACCTCTAGTGTTGTCATTGAGGAGCTATCAAATGCAGAAGATATTCTTTGTGCCACTATGGAAGCATATCATGCCAAAGTTAATGATGCTTCTGTTAATATTCATGCATAAGATATGCAGATCACAAAGAGGGATCTGATTGATGCCTTGCTTATTGTGAATGATGCTTTGTCACAAACATGGATTGTGGATTCAGGTGCATCGTTCCATGTTACTCCTATTAAGGAGTGTTTTACTACCTTTCATGCAAGGGGCCATGGACATGTATATCTTGGAAATAACCATGCTTGTTCTATTGAGGTATAGGCACAGTGCATCTCACCCTAAATGGCACTAATGAGCTGGTTTTGCATGATGTAAGGTATGTATCAAGCATCAAGAAAAGCCTATCATCTGTTGGGCAAATGGATATGCATGGATATAGCACCCTCTTTGAGAAGGAGTCATGGAAGCTTATCAAAGGCTCCAGGCTGATTGTTAAAGGTACAAAGAAAGGGACTCTTTATTTCTTGCATGGTAAAGCCTTGTCGGGAAAGTTTATTACTTTGGCTAAAATCCATTCACATATGGAATTATGGCATAAAAGGCTTGGCCACATGAGCCAAAAAGGCCTTGATAAACTATGTAATTTGGACAAGTTTGATGCTAAAGGCTCAAAACTTGATTTTTGTAATTAATGCCAATAAGGTAAGCAAGTAAAGAATTCCTACTACTCTGGTGTCTCTCGTAAGTCTAATGTGCTTGATCTTGTTCATTCTGATGTTTGTAGCATGCCCACCAAATCTATGGGGGGTAGTGCTCTTTAATTTGTTTCTTTTGTTGGTGACTACTCTAGGAAGCTTTGGGTATATTTGTTAAAATCAAAAGATGAAGCCTTTGCTGCATTTAAGAAATTTCATGCATTTGTGGTCGCCCAAACAGATAGAAAGCTGAAATGCTTACATACAGATAACAGGGGTGAGTTTACACATGCTGAATTCAATAGATTTTGTGAAAATCTTGGCATTAAGAGGGAGCTAAAAGTCCCATACAGCCCCTCTTTCAACGGTGTGGCTGAAAGGTGAGATGCATGCTGTCCACATCTAATCTCCCTCATGGATTTTGGGGAGAGGCTTTGAAAACTACGGTTCATGTTTGCAATTGATCCCCTCATATATCCTTAAAAGGTGGCACTCCAAAAGAGTTTTGTCTAGCAAACCAGCTTCATATGATCACCTACGAATCTTTGGTTGTGATGCTTTCGTACATATAAAGCCCGAGTTAAGAAGCAAGTTAGATGCAAAGTCCATGAAAGGAATCTATTGGAAATAATGTCAGAATAGTCCAAAACCCGAATTTCCAGCAAAGCTAATTTTTGGTACTTAGCCAAATTTTGATCACAGAAGCTCAAAAATTTTTATTAGCTCATTAGATAGAGCTTGAAGAGAGCTTTCATTTAATATATAATATTAAGTCATCGAAGGTTTAGATTAGGAGAAAATTCTAACCCTAATTTGTATGCTAAAATTAGGTTTTGACCTTATTTGAATCCTCTCAACATAAGGATCAAGGAAAGCAAGTTCCCATCTTCAGCTCATGGCTACATTTGGAGATCGTTGAAGTTTTATGACTGAAAAGTACTTCTTGCATTCAAAAAGTATGATTGCTAGACTTAGCATTTTTCGACAAAATTAGCAAAAGCAATTTGCTTTTCGGTGCTTTTTATGATTGAATCCATGGGCAGCTTGTAATGCTATATAAGGAGGCCTTGGGTCATTGTTTAGTATCAATCCATCATTGGATCATCGTTCAAGGATCGTTCAAGGAGTGCTCAAGACTTGAGGAGGTTCAAGGGATGCACAAGCACTTTCGTATATTGCTATGGGAGTCAAGAGGCATATTATACCCTAAATCAGGTCATGCAGAACCTCTCGTCAGGCTTGATTGGAGTTAGAGAATCTGTATCACAAAAGAAACCCTCCTAGGAAAGCTCTTCTAAGAAGACAGCTTGCCAACACAAGGATGAAGGTTGGTGTGTTTGTTCAGTCACATATTTTGAAACTGAAAGATTTATAAGATCAGTTACTCAATGTTGGAGTCAATATTTCAGATGATATTTCAGATGAAGAGATGGTAAACACGCTTCTAAACTCAATTCCATCTTCATATCGTGTTTTTGTTACTTCTTCATCCCTCCTTACAAGAGATAGAGAACTTGAAGAGTTATAGTTCCTTTTACTTCAAGATGAAGATCAACAATAGAAGAGAATGATGAAGCCATGTTATCATCATCAAAGGGGAAAAAGAAGAAGGAGAAGAAGAGTCAACAAACTAAGAAGGAAAGTAAGTCCTCTACTCCTAAACCTTCTACTCCTACCCCTAATGCTTCCTCTACACCCAAAGAAAAGTCCGCTACTACATCTAATTCAAAGAAAGGAATTTGCCATTATTGTGAGAAACCAAGTCATTTCATAGCAAAATGCAAAACAAGGATTTTTAATAAGAAAAAGAAAGCATCGGATAATAGAGTTGAAGATGAATCAAAACCTAAATCTTCTAAGGAAGAATCTTATGGATGTTTTAGTATTGAAGAATTAGCTTTTGATTAGGCAATATGAAATGCAATCTTCATGATATAATCCTTGGATTTTTTATTCTGGAGCTACTAAGCATATGATAGGTTGCAAAAAGATATTTTCTTCTCTTATTAACTCTTTGAGTAGAAGAGTGACCATTGCAGATGGTCATGATTTGGATGTTATAAGTGTTGGAGAAGTAAACATAAAGTCAAGAGCAAGTGGAAATTTCACAATTTCTAATGTTCTTTACGTTCCGAAAATGAAGAAGAATTCGCTATCTATTTCTACTTTCTTGTCAGATGGTTTTAAAGTCGTTTTTAAAGAAAGATCCTCTCATCTAATGACGTGAAAATAGAAGTGGCATGTTTGTGTTATCCAAAATTAGCCATGCAAATGTTGCTAAGTCTTCTACACCTAAGGAGAACATGAAGTTATGGCATGCTAGAATTGGACATATTCGTTACACAATTCTCAAGCACATCAAAGATCATGAAATGGTGGAGAGTTTGCCTACTTTTGCCTTACCAAATGATGCAAAATCATGTGCAAGATGTCTTGAAGAAAAGATTCACAAACTTTCTTTCAAGAAGCATGGATATATTACGGCCACAAGGAAGTTGCAGATCATACATTCAGATATGAATGGACCAATGATAACGGATTCCATTCAAGATTTCAAGTATTTTGTTACTTTCATTGATGATTTCTCAAGATATTCATGGATTTATGGTCTTAAAGTAAAGTCAGAAGTCTTTCCTACTTTCAAGAAGTTCTTAGCTACGGTTGAAAATAAAATTCAGTCAAAAATACAGATTTCGAGAAGTGATAGAGGAGGAGAATACATGTCAAAAGACTTTTAAGTCTTTTCTTGAAGAAGGGATTTCTCATCAGTTCACTATTTCTTACACTCCAAAACAGAATGGTGTTGCAAAGAAGAATAGGATACTTGTTGAGATGATGCGTAGTATGATGTCATCTAAAAAGCTTTCTCCAAGGTTTTGGTTTGATGCAATACATATAGCTACTCACATTCTGAATAGATCTTCCACAAAAGCTTTATAGGTTATCACACCTTATGAAGCTTATTATGGGTAGAAATCCAATGTGAGTTATTTCAAAGTCTTTGGTTCTCCAGTTTATGTTCACATTGAGAAGAAGGATTGTAGTAAGCTCGATGTAAACGCCATTAAGGCTGTCTTTATTGGTTATGCTATTGAAAGCAAAGGATACAGATTCTATGTTCCAGATACAAGTGATATCCTACTCTCACGCAATGCATATATTTCTAAAAAATTAGGTTTTTAATAAGTCAGAGATTCCAAATTTTATAAAAACAAATAACTATGCATTTTTTTGAAGGAATTTGGATTCTTATATTCAACCATACAAGAGGGGTGATGAAACTTCTCAAACCATAAAAGATGCACTTGATAAAGGTGAAGAGAGAGTTCCATTACCTACATCAGTACCTAGTCAATCATAAGTACCTTTTGATGTTCCAACTTATGAAGTTGGAGAAGCTTCCAGAGTTCCAAGAGAAAAAGATACTAAAGAGCCAAAGGAGATTTCACCACTTATCAAGAATACGCCGTGGTTATATCAAACTTGGAAGGACAGTAGTATAAAGGACTTCGCACGAAGAACCAGAAGTCAGACAAAACAAGAACAAGCAAATCAGGTAAATCACGCAAAACATTTTGAGATTCATAATATTTTAGTGCTAATTGAGTTTAGAATGAACCACCTAATATTAAAGATGCACTATAAAGTCCTATATGGAAGAAAGCTATGCAAGAAGAGATTGATTATATTCATAAGAATCAAACATGGAAGCTTTGTGAGTTACCAAAACGTAAAAAGGCAATTGGTGTTAAGTGGATCTTTAAAATCAAAAGAAAAGCGGATGGTACCATTGATAGGTATAAAGCAAGATTAGTTGTCAAAGGTTATGCACAAAAGAAAGGTATTGACTATGATGAAACTTTTGCTCCTACTTCTAAAATGACAGTAGTCAGAATAATACTTTCTCTTATTGCATTCTTTAATTGAAATGTATACCAGTTAGATATCAAAATTGCCTTCCTTAATGGTGATCTTCATGAAGATGTATACATTCGGCAGCCAAGACGTTTTGAAGAAACAAGTAAAGAGCATTTAGTATGCCAGCTTATTAAAGCTTTTTATGGTTAGAAGCAAGCACCAAGAGCTTGGTATGAGAAGATAGATCTTTATCTTTTATCTATTGGTTTTCAAAACTCAAATGCAACTCTTACTCTTTATGTTAGAGTTGAGAAAGATGTTTTGATTATTATTATCATATATGTTGATGATATGATCATGACAATTCCCAAAGATTTAGGCCTTCAGTATTTTAAAGAACAACTTAAGGATACATTTGATGTGAATGATTTAGGTATTTTACATTATTATCTTGGGATTGAGTTCATATACAAGAATGAGTGTATCTATATAACACAACTGGGATGTTGTATTTAATGAGCCAAGGCTCCTAAAAATTGATTGTGCCTCTAAAAATGACCATAAAAATGTCAAATTCAGCATGTACAGCCATGTGTTAAATCTGTTAAATCTGATTTGAACCCTCAGGATGCACCACATTTGGCTGGAAATGAAAATGAGACAGTGATTATTGAGCCAGATGATGTTGGACAGCAAAATGAGGCTCCTCATGGGTATATGCAGCCACCTATTCATGCTGAAACGGGGCTGGAAATGATGTACAGCAGCCCATTAACAATGAGGAAGTTGATGTACCTTTTTTTTTTGAGAGTATAATGAATTAAAAACACACACACACACAACCTTGTAAGGTAGAGGCACCCATCTGTGAGGAACTCATAGATACATTGCCGGAGAATGTGGATCATTGGGTAAGAAGATCTACACGTCCTAGGAGGCGTGTGAAGAGATATGACCCCTGTGTACATTACATTATGTTATCAGATGAGGGTGAGCCTCTCACTTATAAAGAGGCAAAGCTATGTGAGCACAAGAAGAAGTGGGAGTTAGCTATGCAGGAAGAGATAAAGGCCTTGCATGCAAATGATACTTGGGATTTGGTTGAGTTGCCCAAAGGTAGGAAGGCCATTCCCAACAAGTGGGTATACAAAATCAAAATTGTTGATGGCAAACCCAAATATAAGGCAAGGCTGGTTGCTAAGGGATATGCCCAAAAAGAGGGCATTGATTTTCAAGAGGAGTTCTCTCTGGTGGTTAAAATGACCACATTATGTGTGTTATTTGCTCTCACACCTGCCTTGGATTTGGAGTTATTCCAAATGGATGTTAAAACAGCCTTTTTGCATGGTGATTTAGACAAAGAGTTGTACATGAAACAGCGAGAAGGATATGCCATTCCTGGAAAAGAGCATCTGGTATGCAAGCTGAGAAGGAGCTTATATGGGCTGAAACAAGCCCCCATACAATGGTATAAGAAGTTTGATGCATTTATGCTCAAACATGGGTTCAAAAGAAGCTAAGCATGCCACTGTTTGTACACTAAAAAGGATGAAGATGGCAGCCCAATCATTCTTGTGCTGTACGTAGATGATATGCTGCTGGCTGGGAAGGAAAAGAGCACTCTAAATGCTCTAAAACAGCAACTGAACTCTGCATTCTCAATGAAAGACCTCGGGGAAGCTGAGCATATTCTTGGTATGCGAATAAAAAGGGATAGACAGCAGTATACTTTGCATTTATCCCAAGAAAAGTACATTGAAAAAGTGCTGGACACATCTAATGTGGCTCATGGTAAGCCTCTTGGAGTGCCATTGCAGCCACATGTTAAGCTTTCCAAGGATGACTTTCCCAAAGATGATGATGCAGCCAACTACATGGAGTGTTCCATATGCATCAGCTTGTGGTTCACTTATGTATGCTATGGTTGCCACTCGGCCATTCATTGCTCATGCAGTGGGAGTTGTTCGCATTCATGGCTTATCCTGGCAAAGCTCATTGGGAGGAAGTCAAATCTATCTTGAGATATTTGAAAGGGACTACGGGTAAATGCCTATGTTATTGAAAGCGTCCATTGGAGATAAAAGGATTTTGTGATTCAAACATGGAAGGTGATGTGGACACTCGCAAGTCCACGAGTGGCTATGTATACACCCTTGCAGGTGGAGCTATTTCATCATGCTCTAGACTTCAAGGATGGTTGCACTATCTACTACAGAGGCTGAATATATTTCAGCCACAGAGGCTTCCAAAGAAGCCATTTGGTTAGCCCACTTGTGCAGTGAGTTTGGGATGCCTGAAAAGGCACCTATCTTGGATGTAATAGTCAGAGTGCCATATGTTTGGCAAGGAATGCCATGTTCCATGCTGGCACAAAGCATATTGATGTGAGATGCCACTTCATCATAGAGGTGTTAGAGGATGGCCTTATCATTTTGATCAAGGTCAATACTTCACAGAATCTTGCAGATGCTCTCACGAAGTGTCTACCCAAGGCACAACATCAGTGTATACAGATGGTGGGAGTTACTTAGCATAAAGGAGCCTCCTTCGTCCTTTAAGTGGGAGGTTGTTGGGGATAAAGGCCCCAATGACTCCTTTTGTATATTCTGACCCTTCCATGTGAAAGCTCTCACCGAAAGCTTTCGATACATATTTTTGTTAAGAGCAACTGAGCACGCCACCACGTAGCTCTCCGCGCCCTCTTTCATCTTCTTTGTGCTCTTCTTCTTCCTCTATAACAATTCCTACCTTCGAGCAATAATTTCTGTTAGAGACTCAGAATCCATGCCTCTAGGTCTCATGGTTGAGGAAAAGGTCAGCTCATGATCAAATATCAACATCAATGGGCTATACAACAGCTGATGTTGAATACTATCATGAGCATAAAGCAAGCGGCAAAAGTTACTCACCCATTCGGACTCTATAGGGGAGGTATATGCTGAGTGAAACCATACCATCTATAGGGATCATAATGGAACATACTCTCGTGGGCAATAGCTCTTGGGTAAAAAACCCAATGGGCTACCATCAGAACTAAGGGGCTAAGAGAGCTATCATCGAGGAATCCTTGATGATTATGCCATCTATGATGAGTGACGTCATCTAACGTATAATGGTTGTGTCTACATAGGTATCCCTTATGGTTATACCATTTATGATCAACTGTCATATGACGCATGATCATCACACCACCAACATATTCTCCATGATCTAAGTTGTGTGTATAGTTGATCCTTCGGTCTATAAATGACCTTTGGATAAGTACAAACAACATTGCCAAAGAAAACCCAATGCCAAGAGTTGTTGGAACACTAAGAACTCCCTTTTGGGCAGACAACACAACTCCCTTTGATGTATAGAACACAACTCTCTTTCGGGTAGACAACACTACTCCCTTCCCGGCATGAATGACGAGTCTCTTTATGGGAGCATAGCACAAGGAGCTCTAAGATTGCCAACAACTCCCTTTCAAGCACAACATGCAATAAACCAGTTCCACAAGAAGGTGAGCAAAACCCAATGCTTCTCATGATGGAACAAATGACTACGAATCTCACCATAACTAAGTTCAGTTGTTGGTTTTTAAGGCCCAAGCCCCACAATCAATATAAAGAATTAATGAAATAGAGACATGAAAGAGAATAGACCAAATCATAGAGAGAGGGAGAAGCAAAGCTCCACATATATGCCATATATACCAAAATATGAAGTACATGAATGTCATAAAGAAGCACAGAAATCTGCATAAATATGTCCTTGCAGCTTCCTTTCTTTATAACTTCACAATCTCCATAATATGAAGATAATCTCTTCCAAGTGTAAATAACCTTCAAGTTCTTTCCCTCAAAGATATGTATGAAGTTCAACACCCATAAGCTGCCGCCCTCCTTGTTGAAGGAGAAGAAAACCTTAACTCCAATTTTTCCAAGGTTGAAGAGAGTCCTTTTCTTGCCAAGCTCTAGGTTAGATCACCTAGAAGTGATGATATACAAGGTTCATAAGCTGGTCTTTTTTTAGTCATACGCTGCCATGGAAAATCACATTCAAAAAATCCTTCCAGCTCCTTTATTTTTTTCGAAAAAAATCGGCACGCTTTATTTTATATTCGCCTAGCTTTTGATTACTTTGAATCTTGAACGCTTGGATTTTATGATTAGATCTTACCACATGAAATAAAAAAGTGCTGCAAAAATTGACCATTTTAACCATATTTTGACCTGATTTCACCATGATTGACTTTGTCTTGAAAGTGAAATTTGAAAATTCTCTTGAGATGTGTGCAACCCTCTTGTGAAAGGTTGTTATTTCCAACAACCTTCTCCACCAAATTCAACGCCAAAGTCTCTCCAAGTAGTGATGAAAAGAACTACCAACCCTGGTCTTTTATAGTGATCCAAAGCTGAGTGACGAAAAGCATTGAAGCTGTTTCTCTTGAAATGTATGCAACCCTCTTGTGAAAGGTAGTTATTTCCAACAACCTTCTCCACCAAATTCAGGCCAAAGTCTCTCCAAGGAGTGATGAAAAGAACTACCAACCCTGGTCTTTGATAGTGATCCAAAGCAGAGTGACAAAAAGCATTGAAGCTTTTTATTTTAGCATAATTTTCGGAACTCCACATAAGAATTGCAGCCTAGTTTTTTCTTAGAGTAGTTGGCTTTAATATGTTTTCATACTAGCCAAAAATCTAAATCAATCTAATGCTTCCATGTGACTTTATTGACTTTTTTTCGACCTTTGAACAAAAATTACGATTAGGGTTTTGACTCTTCAAACTTTGCCAAAATGCTAAGTGCTATATATCATTGTGTAGCTCTTGAAGAGTACTATCCAGATCTGCCACCATTTTGACCTGCACATTTTGTTTGTTTTTTGCCATCTTTTCTACCAAAGTTAACCAATAGTTGACTTTCCCAAATTCTGAATTTTCTGAAATATTTGCACCTCCCCTTTCGGAAGGTTTCTTTTCTAACAATCCTCTCCTAACCAAACACAAGGGGCATATGCTAGGTAGGTAATTTTGTTAGCTAGTATTGTTGTTTGTACATGACACAAGGAACATATGCCAAGTAGGTAATTTTGTTAGCTGTTAGCTGATATTATCCTTTGTGTAGATACCTCTATACTTTTGATTATACCATGTTGTGTCATGCAAGTGTCCACCAGCACACACAAGGACCTTGAATGGTTCTCCCTAACACACATCACAAAAAGCACTCACTCATCCCATAGTCTTCTCAACCAAGTACTACTTTGAAGGATAGAGACAAATACTCAGATGCCAAGAATTGGATTGTGTATAGACTCAAACATACTCCCTCAAATCTCAAGGTTGGCCAAGCCTATTAAGTTAAAGTCATATGTTCTCATCCACACCTATTAGACAAACACAAACACATATACAAGAAGGTTGTCAACCCTCAAGGTTTTAAAAGTGGGTAACATGCTATGTTACCCCTCCTTGATCACATAAGCCTTCCTTCATACCCACCAAGTTGAACATGCCCTCTCCCATAAACATGGTTGAGTGATAAACCCAAGGAGCACTAGAAAGTTAGTGGTTGAACATCACTTTATTTTTGTGCACATGAAAGCAATGCTCTCAAGTCCTGGGAATAGACCTTCATTCTCTGCAAACCATATGCTACCTTCATAACCAGCAAATAGAAAATGATTTGTTTCTATATTGTCGATGTTAATTGCACGTGCAATTACCAAGGACTGATTTGACCTCCTAGAGCTGACTTCCCTTTGATCTTGTATTCAACTTGTACAAAAGACCTTCCCTATTGGAACATTTATGGCCATTTGCTGAATATGGAACAGACCTCTTTATATACGTAGTCGATGTAGTTTCCCACCTGATCGCCCACCTCCTCAACCCTGCTTTGGTTGAGGGGTTACCTGACTCGTGGACTATGCACACCATTGCGCCTATCCACAAGTTCGGAGATATGATGGACCCGGGGAACTATAGGACTATTATGATAGGCCATATCTTGGCCAAGATCTATGGGGCGGTACTAGAGGCAGAGCTTAGTACACAGGCTGAGAGAGCTGGGATCAGAGCACCCGGCCAGGAAGGCTTCCCCCGCACTTTCTCCACCATCGACCACATCTTCGTGCTTCGTTGCCTGATCGAGAGTGTGAAGGCGAGGAAGCGAAGACTCTACTGCTGCTTTGTGGATTTCCGCAAAGCCTTCGACATGGTCCCCCGAGAGAGACTGCTACAGAGACTCTAGGAGTTACAGCTACCTTCAGACATGCTATGGGCCATGTATGCACGAGTCACAGGCAAGGTACGTTGCCCAGGCGGCCTATCAGACAGCCTTGTTAGCACCATTGGTGTGAAACAAGGTTGCCCTCTCTCAGCCACTCTCTTCGGTCTCTACATCGACAAGATTGTTGGAAAACAATGTCACATCAGTCCAAAATCCATTTAGGGCAAAACCCCTAATTTTGGTACTTAGTCATTTTTGGCACAAAAATGGGTAAAATTTTTATTAGCCTATCTTGTAGAGCTTGAGGAGAGCTTTCCAATGGTATATGACATTCAGTCAGAGATCAAATTTGGAAGAAAACCCTAACCCTAATTTTTTGCTAATTTAGGGTTTTGACCTCATATGATAGCTCTAGGCATGAGGGTCATAAAAATGTTGTCAGATCATTCATCACGTAATCAGAAGTGTGAAAAAGCAGGTCAAGAAGCTATTTTTAAAGTTAGCTAAAAGCAAAAAATAAAGCAAACTCACTTAAAATAAAGCAAAAGCAATTTGAAAAGTGATGTGATTAAAATAAAGCGCTTTTTTGTGAGTTTTTCCCATGGAGCTTTAAAACCTATATAAGAGAGTCTTGGGTCACTTTGTTAGACATCACACACCAATTGGCAACGCCAGTCTTTGTCCTTCATTAGAGGTGGTGCTCTAGCACACATGGGGCAGCCATGGGGCATTCTAAGAGCATGTTGAGGAGCAGCTATGGAGTAATTCTTCTTGGAGAAGAGTGTGCTCACACTCTTGCTTATGGAGAGGACTTACCCATCAGCAACTTGGTGGTGTGGATCAGCCATCTACATAATGTATTTGAAGATTGTCTTCTACATGAAGATTTCGGTGTACTTCAAAGACATTGGATGGAGATTTGCATCTTATGTTAAGAATTCAGGTACATATTCTCTTTATGCACACAGGTACTACTTGGAGTTTATGGAGGCAGTGGCATCCATATCAAGAGTCTTCCTATTCGGCATATCTAAAGGAGAATCAATACATGTATGCTACGTGCATTCAGATGACGTGTTAGAGAAGGTGTGTTCACATGAGTATGAGGATTTCTGACAGCAAACTTGTTAGCATTCTTTGCTACTTTTGTAAGTATGTGATCTTTCACACATGTATCTGACTTAGGGTCTTCCATAGCCTAAGTTGAGATGAGGGTTTGCCGATTATCGGTTTTAGACTGATCCTTCCTCTTTTTGTCACTCATATTCACTCTTCTACAACCTATTAGGTCACACATTTCATATATATTCAGATTTCTGTCCATACATCCGAATATGTTTGTTACATTTGTACATTCACTCATCCATCTATTTCTATTCACATAGAGTAGTTGAGAGTTTTGCTCCCACATTGTAAATTGACATTTGTATATATGATAGTGTGAGTAAGCAATGGCTTACGTAACACTTTACACATGTTGTCTAATCTTTCTCTATCTTTGTCTCACCATTTGTATGATTAAGTGTGGTATGTTCATGTTTTGTCAATATTGGAAGATTGCTGAAATTTGTGTTGTAGATCCTCGACTTATGGAACCATGGACATGTGGTATTAGTTATGGGCCTACTAAATTTCCAACAAAGATCACGGAGTATATACAGCGGGCAAGAGGGCTAGGAGGAGACCTCGGACTCCGGAGGTATGCCAGTACACATCCTATTATATGCTGATGACATTGTCTTGCTTTCAGAGTCACAAGAGGGGCTGCACTCACATTTACATTTGCTCGATACCTTCTGCATGGAGAGAGGACTGACAGTGAACCTTGGCAAGACCAAGGTCATGATCTTCCACACCTCTGAGAGAGTACATCGTCGAGCCTTTTTCACTGTAGCGGGAGGACACAAAGGTAGTGGACTCCTACGTCTACTTAGGTGTCACCTTCTCGGGCAGCACAGGTGTGTTCTCCATGGCACAGGCAACGAGAGACAGACTGACACGAGGCTATGCGACGCTTACTGGACTGGAGAGATGCTTCTTTTAAGCACATTTCCAAGAGCCCCGAACAGAGGCGATGTGCACGCGGATTGAGAGGCCCCAGGTCACCATGATCTCATGCTTGCTCAACAGCAAGCCCTCGGTTCCGCATGACATTATATGGGCTGAGCTCGGTACACCACCGATGCTGGTGGAGACCCTCTTTCAGCTGGTGACCTCTATCCTGAGAGTCAGGGAGCTCCCCACCAATCGACTCACCAGGATCGCATTTGAGAGCTCTAGACATTTGGCAGAGACAGGGCATGAGAGAGTATGGTATGCACAGACCTACCGATGGTTGGAAGACCATGGCATGAGCATTATCGACCTCCCCCCTTTTCAGTACGACCTCTCTTCCCCCTACATTACCCTCTCTCGTTCAAAGAGAAATAGGATCATCCGTCAGGACCTACTATAGATAGACGTCACGGAGACATGGATAGCACCATGGGAGCCTATTCCCACAAAGCGGCAACACTACAGAGAGCACTTCCTGACAGTGACTACGGATGGTTTCATTCAAAGACATAATACATGGATACATACATGACACCATCAGAGAGAGTGGCCATTTGGGCAGCTCAAAGTATCATCACACAAGCTCGAGATTGAGGCTGGGCGAGCGACACACAACCCAAGGGACGAGAGATTATGCAGGATGTGCCGAGAGGAGGTGTAGATGCCAGGCATATGAGGATATCAGAGACCGCTACCCACATCTCTTCAGAGGGGCCAGAGAGATCAAGGCTTTACTTACGAAGGAGGACCAACGCTCTCTGGGTCGTTTCCTAGTAGAGCTCCAGCGCCGCCGTGCCTCACTTCTCCCACAGTGACGCGGGGTGTTACATTACAGAGAGCAGAGGAGCTTAGACGACAGCGCCAACGATCGAGACGCCCACTCCGGAGAGCTCGTCCCCACCAAAGAGAGATTCAGGCAATTCATGCACGCCATGACATGGAGATATGGAGACGTCAGCAACGCACCCCTGCTGATTTCAACATGCAAAGCATTATGAGGCTTGCCACGATGCCTTACCCACCGATGCACTATATCCTACGTCCACTCCAAGCATCTAGAGGGCTATGACTCCACCCACCCTCCTCTCCCTATGCATATCGTATTCGTATCTCACCTGCTGAGCATATAAAGTGCATGCCCATAGATCCCCACACCCTCGACGCCAGCTATTATCCACTTCTCTTATACTTTGTTTTGTACTCACATTTTATTTTCCTTTTGGGATCACAATGGACCGGATCATGCCGATGTGTATGTTGTGTCTCATAGGCCGACTTTGGCCTCTAATAGATGTTAAAAAGTCTCTCTCTCTCTCTCTCTCTCTCTCTCTCTCTCTCTCTCTCTCTCTCTCTCTCTCTCTCTCTCTCTCTCTCTCTCTCTCTCTCTCTCTCTCTCTCTCTCTCTCTCTCTCTCTCTCTCTCTCTCTCTCTCTCTCTCTCTCTCTCTCTCTCTCTCATATCCACTCTCTCTTTCACCCACCCTCTTTGGTCTATACATTGATGAGATTGTGGACTTCATATGGAAGCAGGGAGGGGCGGGCATTGAGGTACGAGGGACAACTGTCCATATTCTTTTATATGCTAATAATATTGTGCTGGTTTCAGAGTCTGCAGAAGGTCTCCACCTACACGGCCTAGATGACTTCTTCATACATAGAATGCTATGTGAACCTTGGTAAAACAAAGGTTATGATCTTTCATACATAAGCACAGGTGAGGAGACATAGTTCTTTCGCGACAACAGGCGGACGGATCGAGGTAGTCGGATCATATGTCTAATTTGCTTAACCTGCAAATCAAGCTAAAAAAAAAAAAATTGTACACCCATTTGTTGCCAATGAATTTCATGCCCTTTCTTCTTGGCACTAATGACCAAATATCATTATCTTTAAGTGCCTTGAATTCCTTCTCCATGCCTTCATTCCATTCCTTGTGCTTATTTGCTTCTTCAACAAATTTAGGTTCTTCACAAGGTATAACTTCATTCATGTAGGCATAGTTTCTTGCAATCAATGAATCATAAATTAACCTTTGAATATGGTATTTAATCTTATTAGATGCCCTTATATTACCATTAGGTTTCAGGAAACTCCTCCTCCTTGGTTTAGATGCTTTAAATCCTAGAGTTTCTAATTTCTGCACATCTTCGTCACTTCTAGAGTCCATGCCTACCCATCAACGGTCTTGACATTCGCAACAGCCTCCGAGGTTTTCTCCATGTCTCAAGGTGCAGTTGATCGCATCACACGGGTGTACGCAGCACTAGCTTTGATGGAGAGAGAGTGCCACCGGGCATATTTTCGGGAGCCCCGCACAAAGGGGTGGCTCTTCGACACTTTGGTTACACCGGCGCTCATGTGCGGGCAGCCATATGGGGGTGGGATTAGCTACATCAGCATGGACAGCATTGGAGAGGCCGCAAATTCTCATGATTGGCTGACTCATCCGCACCAAGCCTTCGGTACCACATGATATCACCGGAGCAAAACTCGCTACACCATCAATGCTAGTAGAGACACTGTTCCATGCTAGTAGAGACACTATTCCAGATAGTATGCCTATTATACAGGATCGAGAGCATGGACATAGGGCGCATCACTTATTGAGTTTTCCAAGCATCACGCGACATAACGCTAGGAGGAGACACCTCCTTGTGGTACGCACGGACACGGGACTGGCTTGCCCATCATGGGCTTGACATAGACAGACTACCACCATTGCAGTATCACCTATAGGCCCCCGGGCCCCACCTATTCGCTCTCCCATCAAGAGAGGAATAGGGTCATTCGTCAAGAGATATGGCATACATACATACAGAGGACATGGATTAGCCCTAGGGATACATTGCCACCGAAAATGCTCCACTACCATGAGCATTTTCTATCGATCTCAAACTAGGACTTCATTGATACTCCGCGCTACATGCAAACATACCTACCACACCACCTTCAAGTCATCATTGGGAAGCTTCGAGTTTCATCACATCAGCTCGAGATCGAGAGGGGTCAGACAAGGGGAGTCCCTCAAGAGGAGAGGTGGTGCCGAGTATGCGATACAGATTTAGAGAGTGAGGAGCACTTTGTTGTCGGATGCTCAGCATAGTAAAACCTACGAGCACAATTCCCGATAGAGGAGTCACTACAGTTGTGCATGACCATTGGAGACCAGCGGAGGTTGGGATGCTTCCTTACGGAAGCATATGAGAGGTGAGAGGAGTCGCTCCGGCCCATGCATCAGACATAGATGAGTACCCAACAGACCATTACTCAGTTCTTTCAACGAGATGGGCTACATGAGACGGGTCCGCCTTCCAAAGGCATAGGGCTCACGCTCCAACAGGCAACAACACAAAGGATAGCCCACGACCACATGATGGAGCAGAGGCGCACCACCACGACTTGGTTCGCCCTCTTACATGAGGTACTAAGTCCACTACCAATGTACCACACACTCCACCCTCTTCCACCCATTTGTACCAATTAGGGTATACAATTCCCCCCCCCCCCCCCCCCCCCCCACATAGGTCCCCATGTATTAGGTGGCCATTATATGCGGAGTCAGAGCCACGCTCCCCCCATGCACCACTAGTTTATCTCCACTACTCCACCATTGCTAGGTACACCATAATCTTGTTGTTTTCAGCCTACATAGTTCTTTGTTGTTGTCAATATTTTTCTTTTCATTGCTACACAGAGATGACCACACTTTGTACATGGTTTTGTCTCATAGGCCAAGTCTAGCATTTTGGTAGACGTTAATATGACTCTCTCTCTCTCTCTCTCTCTCTCTCTCTCTCTCTCTCTCTCTCTCTCTCTCTCTCTCTCTCTCTCTCTCTCTCTCTCTCTCTCTCTCTCTCTCTCTCTCTCTCTCTCTCTCTCTCTCTCTCTCTCTCTCTCACGAGTCCAGAATACACTTGAGGAGGAGAGGCTTCGACACACCCGCAGACTTCACATTCGGATTACGGGCATACCCGAAGGAGCATCACCGGAGGCAGACGCCACTGACATTTGCCGTCGACTTGGATACGAGAGCATGCCCTTCACAAGTGCATGGAGGGTTGGAAGGGATACATCACGTTTGCGAGCACTCATCCTTAAGATGAGCTCTGAGGAGGCACGGACCGCCTTTTTTAGATGTCGATCAGTATTACGTGGACTACCCGACGGCGCCCTCTACATGGACGAGGACCTCACGCGGATGCAGGTGGCACACCGACGCGCTTGCATGCCACAGATACTCCAGGCACGCCGAGAGGGAAGGAAGGCCTTCTACCGTGATGGTAAGGTCTTCATAGATGGACTCCCTATCAAATAGGGCCACGCAGCCTATGAGACATCACTACACAAGGAGACACCACTCAGAGGAGCAGTGTGGAACTGCAATGGGGCACTATGGACGCGACCAAACAGACTCGAGGAGATCCTGGCATCACATGACTTTGCTTGCATCACAGAGACACACGAGAGCCCAGAGAGAGGTCTACCACGCATTGCAGGTTTTCATTGGGAATCTGCATTCAGGACCACGACGAGACAGAGTACAGCGAGAGGGTCCGGAGGTGTGGCCATCGTATTTGGACAGGAGATACAGAGTCGGATCCATATTATAGGAAGAGATGAGGAGGCACGATACATGTGGGTTCGCATGGAGATAGCACAGGGGAGCTGGATTTACATTGCTATATGCTATTTTCCTCCAGGCGGATCCCGATATGCAGGACAGGATCTTGGGGGACCGATCCGAGAAAGAGACTCACCATACACAGCACTTTCAGATGAGATACTACATTACAGCACACTAGGGGAAGTCTTCCTTATGTGGGACTTCAATGGCCGCACTCAGTCATATCAGTGTGAGGCATACGACATGGATCACCCACATCTCATGAGGGCCAGAGACCCCGATGAGATGAGCACCAGTAGAGTATCGGCTGATATGGGTCAGGACACCACAGGGTATGGCAGACATCTACTTGAGCTAGGCAGCCGACATCAGCTCGTTATATATAACGGGATGAATCGTTGGCCAGGTTCGGGCGGACTTACTTGCTTTCCTCACGGCGGAGGTGAGAGCACAGTCGACTACATTTTGGGTACCACCTCTGGAGCTTCACTCATCCCCTCACTTAGTATTGGACGATGCCCACTTGGTGCTGACCATACATTTATTACATTCACACTATCATCTCCTATTCCATTAGACCCTCCCTCACCCACTAAGACACACACGACAATACACTTCACACACGAGCTCTCACACGTTTATGCACACCATTTACACACCCGCCTACTCTCCCTCGATCCACTCTCACCCTTGGATACACTTACATCAAAGTTCACCACCATCCTACACGACTCCGCTCTTTGCAGTTTCCCACACCGCACACATACACACCCTGCACACACAGGTTCCATGCCTCAGAACAGCTGGTATGATGCAGATTGCCGCGAGCTACGGAAGCACCTACGCATCTTAGAGCATAGAGGGGATATTACACACACACAGGCACAGCGTCGCATGCAGAGCCTTACTCGCCGCAAACGGCGAGATTGGGAGGAGAGACAGTACTGGGATATTTATCATTTACTCATGAGTCGAGACAGTGCAGTGGCATGGCGACATTTGAGAGAGAGGAGACAGCAGACACCCATCCGAGACCCGAGCACTTGGCATAGCTATGCACAGAGCCTATACGAGATCCCAGACCAGCCCCCCATTCCCAGACCACAGAGCTCACGTCCTACTACATCTGACTTCTTTACACCCACTATGGTGGGACGCGCTATTGCCCGTCTACAGCATGGCAAGGCCCATGACCTTTTCGGTTTACAGGCTGAGCACCTCATCTACGGAGGCACCACCCTTGCACCGCTCATTGCCCACCTCTTCAACCGTGCACTGGTTGAAGGGTTCCCTGACTCATGGACTGAGCACACCATAGTGCCCATTCATAAGTCAGGAGATACTATGGATCCAGCTACATACCGGACGATCATGATTGGCCCTATATTGGCCAAGTTATATGGGGCGGTACTGGAGACAGAGTTGAGTACTCTCGCTTAGAGGAAGGGTATCAGGGCTCCAGGACAGGCCGGCTTCAGACGAGATTACTCTACCATTGACCACATCTTCACTCTGAGATGCCTGATCGACCGGGCAAGGGTGAGGAAGAGGAGATTATATTGCTGCTTTGTGGACTTCCGCAAAGCATTTGACACCGTTCCCAGGGGACGACTCTTCAGACGACTACTTGATATCGGAGCTCCAGACTTTTGCACACACAGAGGGTTATCTGTGAACCTTGGTAAAACAAAGGTCATGATCTTTCATACATCAGCACAGGTACGCAGACATAGTTTGTTCACAACAGCAGGTGGACCGATTGAGGTGGTCGGATCATATGTTTACTTGGGAGTGACATTTACAGCAGCATCAGGGGTCTTCTCTATGTCTCAGGCTGCACGTGACCGCATCACACGTGGGTATGCAGCACTTGCCTTGATGGAGAGACAGTGCCACCAGGCATATTTTCAGGAGCCCCGCACAAAGGGGTGGCTCTTCGACACTTTGGTTACACCAGCGCTCATGTATGGGGCAGCCATATGGGGACCAGGATTAGCCACATCAGTATGGACAGCATTAGAGAGGCCACAGATCCTCATGATTTCTAGACTTATCCGCAGCAAGCCTTCAATACCACATGATATCATTAGTGCAGAGCTCGCTGCACCACCGATGCTAGTTGAGGCACTATTCCAGACAGTATGCCTATTACACAGACTCCGCAGCATGGATACAGAGCGCATTGCTTATCGGGCTTTCCAAGCATCACGGGACATGGCATTAGCAGGCGACACCTCCTCATGGTATGCACAGACACGAGACTGGCTGGCCCACCATGGCTTTGACATAGACAGGCTACCACCACTACAGTACGACTCACATGCACCCACCTACTCGCTCTCTCATCAGGAGAGGAATAGGATCATTCGTCAGGAGATATGGCATACATACATACAGAGGACATGGGTGAGCCCTAGGGGTACATTGCCATCGAAAATGCTCTATTACCGTGAGCATTTTCTACATATATCGGACGAGGGCTTCATCGAGATTCCGAGATACATGTAGACATATCTACCCCACCACCTTCGAGTCATCATTGGGCAGCTCCGGGTCTCATCGCACCAGCTTGAGATTGAGAGGGGTCGATCCAGGGGAGTCCCCCGTGAGGAGAGGTGGTGCCCAGTATGCGAGACAGAGGTAGAGAGTGAGGAGCATTTTGTTATCAGATGCCAAGCATACTTAGACCTACGAGCACAGTTCCAGATAGAGGAGTCACTCCCGTTATGCATGACCATGGGAGACCAGCGACGCTTGGGACGCTTCCTAGCGGCAGCATACGAGAGGCGAGATCGATCACTCCAGCCCACACATCAGCCACGAGTGAGTACACAGCAGACCATTACCCAGTTTTTTCAGCGAGCTGAGCTACATCAGACAGGTCCACCTATAGGGCTCACGCTCCACCAGGCAGCAGCAAAGAGAGCACGGCGCCGACCACGCATGGGCAGATATCATCGACCACGACTATATCAGGAGGATATCTCACGCATCAGGACAGCCTACGACCACATGATGGAGCATAGGCGCACCACCACCCCATGGGTTGTCTTCCTTCAGGAGGCACTCAGACCACCCCCGATGTACCACATACTACACCCACCCCCACCCATTCACCAGTAGCTAGGGTGTTTTACTCACACTTTTACTCACATGTCCCCCATGTATTAGGTGGCCACTATCTGCGGAGTCAGAGCCACATCTTCCCATCCTTTTCCAGCCTTATATATCTTTGTGTCGCGATATACCTTTTATTTCATTTTATCCTCTACACAGGGTTACTACACTTGTACATGGTTTTTTGTCTCATAGGCCAAGTTTGGCCTCCAGAAGACGTTAATATGACTTTCTTTCTTTCTTTCTCTCTCTCTCTCTCTCTCTCTCTCTCTCTCTCTCTCTCTCTCTCTCTCTCTCTCTCTCTCTCTCTCTCTCTCTCTCTCTCTCTCTCTCTCTCTCTCTCTCACACACACACACACACATTTTGAGTAAGTTGTTAGTTAATAGTGGGCTTCAAGTCTCTATTTGTTATCATGATCATTGAATATATGTGACCAAGCCCAAATTCCCTTAAAATCACTTATCAATAAAATTTGGTCGCAAAAGTCACATAACTTAAAGGGGACTTCTATAACTTTAGCTTCTCCATCTTCTTCTTCTTCAAATTTTTGCAAGAACTCACTTCTTCACACAAGAGCTCACTTCCTTGGTGTTTGGTGCAATCGAGCACATCTTCGTGTAGCTCTCTCGCTCCTCTTCCATTGCCCCCATTTGCTTAGCCATCAACCAATTACATCAATCTTAGCAATTTCTATCCCATGATATCTTGACAACTTTAAATTATTGATCTTCCATCTTGGTTTTAATCTAAGATCTTCTTGGACTCTAGTGCCTCTTGATGAGTAGACCACCGCTCTAATTGCCTTGCCTTCCTAATCAATGAATCCTTCACAAGAACCTTTTCCATCCCTAATTCTGAAGTTGTTGTAGGATAGTTTGAAGTGTATCTTCCATCCAAGTCACATTTTTGTTAAGGGCAATGAATTTCTTGATGTATGGCCTCTCAAGCTCTCCTTGAGCCGATAGATAATACTCAATCAACTCGTGCTCAGCATGATGGAATATGTGAAACTTTGAATGTGGCTATCCTTGCTTGAAAGTTTGTGATTCTTTGAGCTCCTTCTTTAGACTAAAGATTAATACTTAAGTTCTTTATTCTTTGAGCTAAGATGAAGGCTTCTCTCTCCTTGACTTCAACTATGGCCCAAGGCTCAAGCTTGATTCTTCGTTTCATGAAAAGGAAATGAAAGTCAGTCTATGAATCGCTACAAGGCAAAGAAATGATTATATCTCCCAAAGGAAATACAAATCCATCCAATAACACGTTCATTTTGAAGCTCTCAAAAAGAACTATCCAATGGATTTCTATGATCTCACCGTCCATCCTTATGTAACCCTTGCCCTCATACCTCTCGAATTATTATGTCCCCAAAACCAAAGGACATCAAGGATGGAAAACAATGTCAATAAGTTTTCCATGAAGGCTAAGTGTGGAGTATCCACTCAAGTATGATTTTTTTCACATCTCGTTAAAAAGACTATGAATAGGATCCATGGACTCATTGTGTTACACCTAAATCACATTGAAATCAATGGTCATGATTTCCATTGACACCTAAATCATATTGAAAAGTCAAACCCTAATTTTCTTCCCTCATTATGCTTTTTATTTAGAACTGATTCAATGGTCAATGGTGTAGCGGTTTGCGTTGAACGCCATGGGGCAGAGTGCCTAGGTTCAATTCCCACCCGGCTGGACATTTCAATTTCCTTGTACTTTCAAAAAAAATATCTAAAAGCAATAAATCCAATGTTGGAAGATCAATCGATAGTAAAGCATCACATAAAAGCTAATTCGATTAATGAAAAGCTGGAACATACATGTAGAGCTATTGAAGCAAATTCGAATAGCTTTTTTGTTTTTATTGATTTTTGCATCAGATTTTTGCCATGGAAGCCCACAACTATATAATAAGCACCTATCCACACACTTTTGAATCAAATTGAAGAGCTACTCAAGCACTTGTTCTAGGCTTTTGAGATAGGACGTCTACTTCAAGGAGTATATGCAGATTCTTGAGGATTTTGACACCTCCTCTTCATCTTCTTCACACTTGCTTAAGTGTGCATGCTGATTTTTGTGAGTATTAGCTTCTAATTTTAGGTTTTCTTCATTCTTGCTTTTGTACATGTGTTCAACATATCTCCTTGACAACATTGAAGACATTGTTATTGCTCGTCATCAGAGAAGACCTAATTTCAGATTAGGGTTTGCTGATTTGGCTGGTTTGAACAGTCCACTCAATTCCAATTGCACATATTCTTTTGCACATTACCTCTTAGGCATGGTAAAAAAAGAAAAAAAAAATCGTCGATTTTTAAAATAAAAAAACATTTTGTACAATTTAAACGATTTATTGTTTTTTAATAAAGGTTTTTTTTTCCAATTTTTTTTCTTGGCATGTTTAAGTATAGGACTTGAGGTTTCGAATGCATATGTTTTTAACCTTGTTTTAGAGTGCTTCCATGTGTGCTCCTTGCATCCTTGTGCGTGCTCATTGCATCCTTGCCCTTGAGGGCTTGAGTGCTACCCTTGGGAACTTTAGGTGAGTGCTCTTATTGCTTCATGTGATTGCAATAGAGCTCTAAGTGCAGCCCCTTGCTTTAGCCTTTACTATTTGCCCCTTGCTTTAGCCTTTACTATTTGCCCCTTGCCTTAACCTTCACTATTTCCCCCTTCAACTTTCACTTGACATTAGTGGTTCCTTACCACTTGTTTTATATATTCTAGAATCTAGACTATAATTTAGACTCTATCATAATGGGTAGAGCTCACAATGACATCCACAAGCATGTGGCAAAAGTATTAGGTGATTTTATATGTTATTTATGTTAGATATATAAAATGGGTGTTAAATATGCATTTGTACATAGTGTTATGTTGCCAAAACTAAAAATCTCTCGAAGTTAAAAATCCCGCTTTTTATTTTGGACTCTATAAATCTCTACGATTTAAATTATTAAAATCTTGCTTTTAAATCTCTCATTGTACTATGCTCTTAGGCACATTCTCTCTACATTTTGTACATAGAACCCTTTTTTTTCAACCTATATTCAGGTTTGTATAATTACACACATTGTTATTTTAGAGTGTAGTTAACATTCAGCAGCTACACTTTAAAAATTGTCCCTTGTCTATTCTATTGTCATTCATCTCATTTAATTTGTTAAGTGCTAAGGTTCTAAGCATTAGAATACCTGTGATTATTATTTGGGCCTCCTTCACTTCCAACATTTGGTATCAGAGCTAAGTATACATACACCCTTATACTCAAGATGAGTGACTATAGAGATAGATTGAATCCAGAAAACAAGCTTGATACAATGTCTAATTATCCAATGCAGAGTTTTATGATGATGACCTTGTAAGTTTCAAAGGACTTATGGAATGTTGTCAATGTCAAGTACCCCATGCCAAGACAAGCTACAAAAGATGTTGCTTTTTCATCCACCCATCCAGCTGCTCCAATTTTTGCTCAGCAAGAGGTTGAAGAAGAAGAGGAAAAGATCCCCTCATCACTCAAAGTCACTGAAACTATCAAGTTACTTCCTAAAAAAGAGCAATCCAAATGGGATTCTAGAGATGCACGAGCACTCTCATTTATTGCTATGAGAGTGAATAGCCATATCATTCTTCAAATCATATCATCAAGAATCTCTCATCAGGCTTGGTTGGAGTTAGAGAATCTCTATCAAAGCAAAACTCCTTGCTCATTTGAAGAGACAATTAACCAACACAAGGATGAAAATTGGTGAGCCAATTCAATCACATACTTGAAACTTCAGGATAGTCATGATCAACTTCTTAATATTGAAGTTAAGAGATCTGATGAAGAGATGGTGAATACTCTTATAAATTCACTTCCATATATCGTTCTTTTGTTGCTTCTCTTTCTCTCTACAAGAGATAGAGAAATATCATTTGAAGGGTTGCCGTTCCTCTTACTTCAAGATGAAAACAAACAGAAGAGTAGAACGAGAATGATAAAGCTACGGTACCATCATCTAAAAGAAAGAAGAAGAAGAAGACTACAAAGAAGGAGAAGAAGACTCCGCAAAGCAAAAAAGAAAACTAGTCATCTTCTACATCTTCTTCCACATATACTTCAACTACTTCTACCACACCTAAAGAGAAGCCTACTTCATCTACATTCACAATAAAGAAAGATATATGCCATTATTGCAAGAAGCCATGTCATTTTATAGCAACATGGCATTATAAAATTGTTTTTAAGAAAGAATTGTTGGTTTCTTAAGCCCACAATCAATATCGAGAGTGTAGAGAGAGACACAAAAGATGTGAAAAAGGAGCAAAGAGCTCCAAAATAAAACTCTAGATTACCCCAAAAAAAAAACTTACAAAGATGCTTCTCACAAACCCTAAAATAGAAGACCTCGAGGGTAACTATGATACAAGATGAAAAAGTGTGAATAATATGCTCCTTATATAGCTAGAGAAACTCCCCGAAAAGCTCTTGAGAAAAAGCTTGTAAATGCCCTATGCAAATAAAAATCAAAAACCATTACAAAGATATGTTCAATGCATCCCTCACCTTATCTTGATTACTCATAGAATCTCAATTCAAGAGATGCTTGCTTGAGGTTGAGAGAGAGAGATGCAACACCTCCTAAAGCTCACTCTCAATGGAGCGGACTGAGTCAGCTCACACACTTATTCAAGCACAACAAGAGCCACATTCAACCTCTGAACAAAACCCGGACTCAACACTTGAGAAGATGCAGAAAGGCAAAACGCATAGATACTCCATTCCCTCGCCTTAGAGAACCTAGATGACATGTGGGTTTCAACTTTCCATTAAGAGGATTAAACTTTCTCGTACTCAGCCCACACTCTAGAACCATGCATGCATACAATGGGGACACCTGTTCTGCATTATACCTCTCATGAGTATCCAGATTGGAAAGAGACTCCCTTTGCATCTTCACGACGGCACGCTTGTATTATTGAGATGCTCACCCTCCATCCTTCTCTAATACCCTCTCTCAAGCTTTATAGTTCTATCATAGAGCCCGTCTCACTATCACACACTCACCTGTGCACCTTTCTCTCTTATTTTCATGATGATTGGGTACTCTCCAAATCATTGTATGACTTTGTCCCATGGCCATTTTGCTCTTATAGTGGTTAATATAGCTCTCTCTCTCTCTCTCTCTCTCTCTCTCTCTCTCTCTCTCTCTCTCTCTCTCTCTCTCTCTCTCTCTCTCTCTCTCTCTCTCTCTCTCTCTCTCTCTCTCTCTCTCTCTCTCACACACACACAAATATAGCAATGAGAAACGTGACGTCACCTGATCAGAAATGAAATGATTGCCCGTTTGGATCTCAGAATGGACAAAATAAAACCCACCAGCTGCAGCAGCCGCGAAGCCCGCCGTGAAAGAAGCAAGTCTAGTCCTGAGCATGTACATGATGAATGATCGTCGTCGCTCCGACGAGCCTTCCAAAACACGTTCAGGAGGGCCAAAATCTTCTTTTGCGCATTTGAGTATCCGAAGAGGTTTGTTTAATACATAACGTGGGACATTACACTTGGACGACGGACAAAGAATTCCTTTATAAATAAATATTTTATTATAGTAAAATGAGAAATTTACAAAGCACAAGTTTTAAATAAATATTTTATTATAGTAAAATGAGAAGTTTACAAAGCACAAGTGCTGGCAAGAAAATGGTCATAATCTTGAAAGATGATGTATGATATGATGCCTCTCCTTAGGTTTTGTACCGATCAAAGAGAGCGAGAGAAGGATTAAAAGGCTAGGTGATGTGGCCTAGGGGTAAAGTTTTGAACTCGTAGGGCTGTTGTCCTCCGTTCAATCTTTGTATTGGTCTTCACATTTTCATAAGTGAAGGCTACCCATCCTTTTATCTATGGGATCTAAGGGGTGTTTCTAGTTTACAAGGTTGGTGTGTGTCTAATTTTGAATTTTCTATTTATATAAAGAAAAGAAAAGAAAAGAAAAGGGGTCATAATCAATTTTTGTCCCATTTTCATTGGCTACAAGGCGGTTTGTGTTTCATGGTTTATCATCTTAAGCTAAAACATAAGAACAAGAAGAAGAAGAAGACGAAGGTGATCTTTGTTGATATATTTAGGTAGTGATGTGTGTGAACACTCTAGGACCACCGAGGCACTTTTTTCCCTCTTTAGGAGGTTTTTTTCCCCCCCGCTTGTATATACACCTATTGCCCTAACGAGCTACTTATCTTTGTACATTCTAGTGGTAATACATTCAGTATCGTGTGTTGTGCTCCAAGCTTCTTCTTCTTCCTTGTGTTGTTCTCATGCTTTCACAAACATCTAACTCCAACAATTGGTATCAGAGCAGGTCACCGCTTCATCTAGGGCCTCTTCAACACTCCTCCGGTCACAGTCTCAAAATCGCTATCTCTCTGGCTTCCTCTCTCTTCTCCTCCTCTACTGCTACTTTGCACATCCATAAGTGGGCGTCTTCATGCATCCATGAGGATCCTGATCCTATGGAATGCACCGATTCCGTATCATCTTTAGCTCTATGGATAGGATTCCATTGGATAGGAGGGACATCCCTATGAGAGTAATCTTTCAGATTCACTTTGGTCGTAACACCTAAGTGTTGCAGGTACAAAGAATTGGTTCCCCAATCCTATACCACTTGCAATTGTCACATAAAGGGTCTTCCCAAAATCATCTCATAGGCATGATTCTTGCTGAAATCACAGATGGCAAATGTGTGCTCAAACTCTACACCATAGGTGGTGAGAGTTATTCCTTCTAACAACCCTAGGGGTCTCTCTATGTGACCATCAGCCATTTGCAATTTCATCCTTGTGGGCTTGAGTGTTGGCTTGCCCCAACGCTTCCATAGGGAAGTGGTAGCAATTGCAACACCTGCGCCTGAGTCTAGAATGGCCTTGGTGGTGTATCCTTGATGGGTGATAGGAAGATATGTGTTTCCCTCTTCGCCCTCACTCATGTCTCCTATCTTGTCCAATGGTATTTCTGGCACTGTTCTCTGGGATCCTACCTGGGAACGAGGTTTTGTTATCTCTGGTACTTGTTTGGCTACATGTTTCCATAGCTCTGACCTAACCTTGAGTAGTTCTTCTAAAGTGAGATTGCACTGCACCTTAGTGTTCTTCACTACCTCCGTGTTCCTAGGTATGACTGAATCTTCATTTCTTACCATGACCGTGGGTGCTCTCATACAGGTGGACTTAGCTTCCCATGGGCCTGTGAAGTGGGGTAATTCTTGTAGAGAGTTAGACTCAAAGTCTAATCTTTCCTGAGATTGGGTGCTCCCCTGCTCCTCATAAATGGATGGGATGTCTTGTGGGAATTGGTCATGTGCATCATCCACAAGTTCAATTGGAGGAGGGACTTCACTTTCTTTAGCCCATTTGTCTTCTTGAATCTCTCGTAGGAATTCTGGTGTGAATCGATTCATAGAAGATGATGTGTCTAGCTCCGTAGAGTTAGGCACATAGGCCTTTGGCACATAGGCTTCTTGGGCAGGAAGACTTGCTCCTTCACTTGCCTTGTCCTTATGTTGAGAGGCGGGTTCCTTTTCTGATTGTGCAATCAGCTTCTCTATTCTTTCTAGGAGTCCATCAAAGTGTAACTGTGTCTTCGCTGAACCAGAGATGTTAAATAGGCGACTGGCTTCAAACATGGTCTCAGCCAATTCCACCATCTTAGCACAAATCTTGGTTCGTCCTAGCTCTAGTTCTGCTCTAGGATAACACTTTTCATAATCAGTTACGTTTGGCCCTTCTTGGATTCTGGCCTGATAGGCTTTAAGCATCATATTAAGGTCCTCAGGAGTGGGATCTGTTAGGACTGATCCTACTCTTGGGGGTGGTGGAATTGTGTAAGGTGGGTTGGAAGGTGGTGGTTCAGATGGAGACGGGAATGGTGGTGGTGGGGTAGTGTGAGAGGGAGTTTGAGATGTGAGTTCAGTTATCTTGGCCTTTGTTTCTCTGAGGCTTTCCTCAAGTTCACTCATTTTCTTTGCCCATTGTCTTTTCATTCTTTCACCACTATCTCTCCAAGCTCTAGTTCTTTTCTTTGTCATGCTCTCTGTTTCACTAACATCTGGGCTCTTTTCCTGGCCTACCCCTTGGTTCTGCTGTAAGGCTTGGGCTCTCGTGACCACTTGTATTGGCGCAGTGGAAGTGACACTTCCTGTGGAATCTACCACTAACCCAATAACGTTAATAGGAGTGATTTTTGGCATATTGCTGGGATTCTTTGGACAATCTCGTAAGAGATGCTCCTTTCCACATTCTTGGCAATAGCCCTGAATCGTCACTGATTGGGGTTGTGTAGGTGGAGGCATGGGGCAATCACGAATGAGGTGATCCCCCTGGCATCTGTAGCATGGTCCTCTAGGGAATGGGGGTCTTACTTGTCTAGGTTGAGGTCTAGGGTTGGGGTTTGCATACATGACTTTTGTGTAATCTGACTCCCAACTAGTGTCATTTGGCTCTTCACTGTAATAGGATTCACCATGTTCCGGAGATTGCATGTAGTAGGCCTGGGGACTATCAACATGTGTAGAATCGAAGCTATCCTCACTGGGGTCACTCTCTAAGAGCAATGGGGTTACTGGCACTATGGCCCTATTCAGGTTTTCTTCTGCAACTGCATACTTTACCGGAATTACATAAGCTCGGGCAGGGGGTTGTGGTGCTAACACAGTCTGAGGCCTTTGTTGGTTTTGAAATTGTGGTTGGTAGGTTTGTTGGGGCCTAGCATACTGCTGCGGTGGGTACTGATTCTGGTATCTTACCTGCTGAGGGTATGGTTGAGGGTAGGGTTGCCTAACAGCTTGCTTATTGTAGGGACAATCTTGCGCAGTGTGATTGGTGTACCTCCGTTCTATGGTGCAGTATTGGCTACTAGGATTTACTTGGGGTTGAGTCATAATGGGACATACATTCGCCATGTCATCGCCACCACAAGTATAACATCTTTTCACAGGGGCAAACCTTGGGATCTGTTTGATAGTGACACCTAATTTCTGAGCTACTTTCTCTGCAAGTTCCTCAATTGATGTGGATTGCGTGGAAGAGTGGCTAGAGGCACTATCTGAATCTTTGTATATCTTGGAAAGCTCTAACTCCTCCCCTAGGTTATCCTTGATGTCAATGCACATGCTTACACACTCTTCTATAGTCCTAGGGTCCTTCAGATACACACTCTTCTATAGTCCTAGGGTCCTTCTATATCCAAGAATAAAGCCACTTGCTTAGCTGGCGTGGGTAGCTCAGAGACAGGGCATCTCTCCAAGTATTGCCTAAATCTTCTTCCAGCAAGTCTCACGGTCTCTTGAGGGGTTTGCTTGAAGCTGTGAATCAGCGAGGAAGTGTTATGTCTTATGCCACTTTTAGAGAATTCGATAATGAATGCCTCTAGAAGTTGGTCTATGCTCCTGAACTGCCTCTCGTTTAGTGGTTGAAACCATGTCAGGACAGTGTTCCTAAGGGTTAGACCAAAGGCATTGTACTGCGTGAACAGGTCTTCAACTTGTTCAGCTCTCAAGACTTGCCTAAACTCCGCCACATGATCGTATGGATCTCCAGTGCCATCGAAGTAGTTCTTCATGGACTTAACTAGCTGAGTCGGTCTCAAAATCCTTGTGTGATCTCTAGGTCGTGGTATAGGGAACTCATCCACATTTCTTTGGTTCCTGGGAGCTCTAAGTACCTCAGGTTCTACTCTATTTGTTTCCGTCCTCGTTCGTTCTCTGCCCCCTGGGTTGGCAAAGCTTACTTTTGGCCTATCTCTACTTCTGTCTCGTTGAGTTCCATGAGCTTGGGATGTTCCAGCTCCAGGGTGACCATAGGACACGTTCGATCTTGGTTGGGAGAAGACGAATTCACCCTTCCAAGTGTAAGCATGTCTATCATGTTCTGTAGCCACAAAGATCCTCTCTGAAGCGTGATCTAAGTAGGTCACTCTGCCTGGGCTATCTGGATCTTTAAACTCATAGATCATGATTGTTCCTATATCAATTGGCCGATCAGATTTATACCTCCAAAAGGCTTCGTCAGTCTCTCGGTTCAGAAGCAGATCTATACTCTTGTTATCCTGAAGAATCCACTCTAGTGTGACAATCCTAGTGAGAACCGATTTGCCTCGGGGGGTTTTAGGTTCTACACCCATGTTTCCTTGCTCCAGGTCACCTATGTCTGGTTCTGAGATCACATTCCCAAATTCATTTGTCCTATCTGGGTGACTGGTGACTTCATATATTGTCCCTTCCTTGTCTAGGTATGCTCCGTTTTCAAACTTGACAGCTGGGTGCTCTAGTCCTATGGATTGGTCAGGGTTTTTAATCTGGACCACGGATCTTCCTAGACCGTCCTCATAGATGCTAGCACCTAATCGGTTGGTCCTAAGGTATTCCAGCTGCGTCTTGTAGGGGCCTTCCACTCGATACAGATATGGCACACCTGAACTTCCGGTAGGTCTGTCCATGCCTTGAGACATTTCTGATTCACTAGTCTCAGAGCTAGGGTAGTGTGAGTGGTGGCTCAACTGCTGGGCCCAAGACCTAGCAGTGTGGTTGACACTAGCCTCTGAAGGCCTAAGACTTTGTCTATCTCTCCCTAGATGTCGCCCTGATCTAAGGTTCATAAGCCTAATTGAATAGCCCAAATTTGCCCAAGTACAACCTCGTTGCTGAGTTCTTTTGTATCAGTTACTTGATTCTTTTTAGTGGTTACCGTGTTTATGCTCTTGTCAGAAATCACATCGTCAGGAATATTTGATTTAATTTTCGCACTGTAAGTTGATCGTTCCACGTTAGATTCTTTCCTTTAAGGTTATCGCATCACGAAGAGATTATGCTTAATCTTGAACTTGAGTGCATAGGTAGTCTTCAACTTGATTGATGCCTATCGTTGCCCTGACTTACTCCTAGCACTAGTCGTTCTTAGCCTAAGCTAGGAATTGAAAAAGGGAGTTGAGGATATTCCGACCTTTCATGCTGATCCCTTGTTCTTTAGTGCTCGAGAACCTGATTCTCAAGCTTGCACAAAGCCCTTGCTTGGATGCTCTCAATTGCTCTCAATTGCTCTCAATCATCTCATAGGCATGATTCTTGCTGAAATCACAGATGGCAAATGTGTGCTCAAACTCTACACCATAGGTGGTGAGAGTTATTCCTTCTAACAACCCTAGAGGTCTCTCTATGTGACCATCAGCCATTTGCAATTTCATCCTTGTGGGCCTGAGTGCTGGCTTGCCCCAACGCTTCCATAGGGAAGTGGTAGCAATTGCAACACCTGCGCCTGAGTCTAGAATGGCCTTGGTGGTGTATCCTTGATGGGTGATAGGAAGATATGTGTTTCCCTCTTCGCCTTCACTCATGTCTCCTATCTTGTCCAATGGTATTTCTGGCACTGTTCTCTGGGATCCTACCTGGGAACGAGGTTTTGTTATCTCTGGTACTTGTTTGGCTACATGTTTCCATAGCTCTGACCTAACCTTGAGTAGTTCTTCTAAAGTGAGATTGCACTGCACCTTAGTGTTCTTCACTACCTCCGTGTTCCTAGGTATGACTGAATCTTCATTTCTTACCATGACCGTGGGTGCTCTCATACAGGTGGACTTAGCTTCCCATGGGCCTGTGAAGTGGGGTAATTCTTGTAGAGAGTTAGACTCAAAGTCTAATCTTTCCTGAGATTGGGTGCTCCCCTGCTCCTCATAAATGGATGGGATGTCTTGTGGGAATTGGTCATGTGCATAATCCACAAGTTCAATTGGAGGAGGGACTTCACCTTCTTTAGCCCATTTGTCTTCTTGAATCTCTCGTAGGAATTCTGGTGTGAATCGATTCATAGAAGATGATGTGTCTAGCTCCGTAGAGTTAGGCACATAGGCCTTCGGCACATAGGCTTCTTGGGCAGGAAGACTTGCTCCTTCACTTGCCTTGTCCTTATGTTGAGAGGCGGGTTCCTTTTCTGATTGTGCAATCAGCTTCTCTATTCTTTCTAGCAGTCCATCAAAGTGTAACTGTGTCTTCGCTGAACCAGAGATGTAAAATAGACGACTGGCTTCAAACATGGTCTGAGCCAATTCCACCATCTTAGCACAAATCTTGGTTCCTTCTAGCTCTAGTTCTGCTCTAGGATAACACTTTTCATAATCAGTTACGTTTGGCCCTTCTTGGATTCTAGCCTGATAGGCTTTAAGCATCATATTAAGGTCCTCGGGAGTGGGATCTGTTAGGACTGATCCTACTCTTGGGGGTGGTGGAATTGTGTAAGGTATGTTGGAAGGTGGTGGTTCAGATGGAGACGGGAATGGTGGTGGTGGGGTAGTGTGAGAGGGAGTTTGAGATGTGAGTTCAGTTATCTTGGCCTTTGTTTCTCTGAGGCTTTCCTCAAGTTCACTCATTTTCTTTGCCCATTGTCTTTTCATTCTTTCACGACTATCTCTCCAAGCTCTAGTTCTTTTCTTTGTCATGCTCTCTGTTTCACTAACATCTGGGCTCTTTTCCTGACCTACCCCTTGGTTCTGCTGTAAGGCTTGGGCTCTCATGACCACTTGTATTGGCGCAGTGGAAGTGACACTTCCTGTGGAATCTACCACTAACCCAATAACGTTAATAGGAGTGATTTTTGGCATATTGATGGGATTCTTTGGACAATCTCGTAAGAGATGCTCCTTTCCACATTCTTGGCAATAGCCCTGAATCGTCACTGATTGGGGTTGTGTAGGTGGAGGCATGGGGCAATCACGAATGAGGTGATCCCCCTGGCATCTGTAGCATGGTCCTCTAGGGACTAGGGGTCTTACTTGTCTAGGTTGAGGTATAGGGTCGGGGTTTGCATACATGACTTTTGTGTAATCTGACTCCCAACTAGGTTCATTTGGCTCTTCACTGTAATAGGATTCACCATGTTCCGGAGATTGCATGTAGTAGGCCTGGGGACTATCAACATGTGTAGAATCGAAGCTATGGTCACTGGGGTCACTCTCTAAGAGCAATGGGGTTACTGGCACTATGGCCCTATTCAGGTTTTCTTCTGCAGCTGCATACTTTACCGGAATTACATCAGCTGGGGCAGGGGGTTGTGGTGCTAACAGAGGCTGAGGCCTTTGTTGGTTTTGAAATTGTGGTTGGTAGGTTTGTTGGGGCCTAGCATACTGCTGCGGTGGGTACTGATTCTGGTATCTTCCCTGCTGAGGGTATGGTTGAGGGTAGGGTTGCCTAACAGCTTGCTTATTGTAGGGACAATCTTGCGCAGTGTGATTGGTGTACCTCCGTTCTATGGTGCAGTATTGGCTACTAGGATTTACTTGGGGTTGAGTCATAATGGGACATACATTCGCCATGTGGTCGCCACCACAAGTATAGCATCTTTTCACAGGGGCAAACCTTGGGATCTGTTTGCTAGTGACACCTAATTTCTGAGCTACTTTCTCTACAAGTTCCTCAATTGATGTGGATTGCGTGGAAGAGCGGCTAGAGGCACTATCTGAATCTTTGTATATCTTGGAAAGCTCTAACTCCTCCCCTAGGTTATCCTCGATGTCAATGCACATGCGTACACACTCTTCTATAGTCCTAGGGTCCTTCAGATACACATATGACCTCAATTTGGTACTTAGCAATCCATCCAAGAATAAAGCCACTTGCTTAGCTCGCGTGGGTAGCTCAGAGACAGGGCATCTCTCCAAGTATTGCCTAAATCTTCTTCCAGCAAGTCTCACGGTCTCTTGAGGGGTTTGCTTGAAGCTGTGAATCAGCGAGGAAGTGTTATGTCTTATGCCACTTTTAGAGAATTCGATAATGAATGCCTCTAGAAGTTGGTCTATGCTCCTGAACTGCCTCTCGTTTAGTGGCTGAAACCATGTCAGGGCAGTGTTCCTAAGGGTTAGACCAAAGGCATTGTACTGCGTGAACAGGTCTTCAACTTGTTCAGCTCTCAAGACTTGCCTAAACTCCACCACATGATCGTATGGATCTCCAGTGCCATCGAAGTAGTTCTTCATGGACTTAACTAGCTAAGTCGGTCTCAAAATCCTTGTGTGATCTCTAGGTCGTGGTATAGGGAACTCATTCGCATTTCTTTGGTTCCTGGGAGCTCTAAGTACCTCAGGTTCTACTCTATTTGTTTCCGTCCTCGTTCGTTGTCTGCCCCCTGGGTTGGCAAAGCTTACTTCTGGCCTATCTCTACTTCTGTCTCGTTGAGTTCCATGAGCTTGGGATGTTCCAGCTCCAGGGTGACCATAGGACACCTTTGATCTTGGTTGGGAGAAGACGAATTCACCCTTCCAAGTGTAAGCATGTCTATCATGTTCTGTAACCACAAAGATCCTCTCTGAAGCGTGATCTAAGTAGGTCACTCTGCCTGGGCTATCTGGATCTTTAAACTCATAGATCATTATTGTTCCTATATCAATTGGCCGATCAGATTTATACCTCCAAAAGGCTTCGTCTGTCTCTCGGTTCAGAAGGAGATCTATACTCTTGTTATCCTGAGGAATCCACTCTAGTGTGACAATCCTAGTGAGAACCGATTTGCCTCGGGGGGTTTTAGGTTCTACACCCATGCTTCCTTGCTCCAGGTCACCTATGTCTGCTTCTGAGATCACATTCCCAAATTCATCTGTCCTATCTGGGTGACTGGTGACTACATATATTGTCCCTTCCTTCTCTAGGTATGCTCCGTTTTCAAACTTGACAGCTGGGTGCTCTAGTCCTATGGATTGGTCAGGGTTTTTAATCTGGACCACGGATCTTCCTAGACCGTCCTCATAGATGCTAGCACCTAATCGGTTGGTCCTAAGGTATTCCAGCTGCGTCTTGTAGGGGCCTTCCACTCGATACAGATATGGCACACCTGAACTTCCGGTAGGTCTGTCCATGCCTTGAGACATTTCTGATTCACTAGTCTCAGAGCTAGGGTAGTGTGAGTGGTGGCTCAACTGCTGGGCCCAAGACCTAGCAGTGTGGTTGACACTAGCCATTGAAGACCTAAGACTTTGTCTATCTCTCCCTAGATGTCGCCCTGATCTAAGGTTCATAAGCCTAATTGAATAGCCCAAATTTGCCCAAGTACAACCTCGTTGCTGAGTTCTTTTGTATCAGTTACTTGATTCTTTTTAGTGGTTACCGTGTTTATGCTCTTGTCAGAAATCACGTCGTCAGGAATATTTGATTTAATTTTCGCACTGTAAGTTGATCGTTCCACGTTAGATTCTTTCCTTTAAGGTTATCGCATCACGAAGAGATTATGCTTAATCTTGAACTTGAGTGCATAGGTAGTCTTCAACTTGATTGATGCCTATCGTTGCCCTGACTTACTCCTAGCACTAGTCGTTCTTAGCCTAAGCTAGGAATTGACAAAGGGAGTTGAGGATATTCCGACCTTTCTTGCTGATCCCTTGTTCTTTAGTGCTCGAGAACCTGATTCTCAAGCTTGCACAAAGCCCTTGCTTGGATGCTCTCAATTGCTCTCAATCATCTCATAGGCATGATTCTTGCTGAAATCACAGATGGCAAATGTGTGCTCAAACTCTAGACCATAGGTGGTGAGAGTTATTCCTTCTAACAACCCTAGGGGTCTCTCTATGTGACCATCAGCCATTTGCAATTTCATCCTTGTGGGCCTGAGTGCTGGCTTGCCCCAACGCTTCCATAGGGAAGTGGTAGCAATTGTAACACCTGCGCCTCAGTCTAGAATGGCCTTGGTGGTGTATCCTTGATGGGTGATAGGAAGATATGTGTTTCCCTCTTCGCCCTCACTCATGTCTCCTATCTTGTCCAATGGTATTTCTGGCACTGTTCTCTGGGATCCTACCTCGGAACGAGGTTTTGTTATCTCTGGTACTTGTTTGGCTACATGTTTCCATAGCTCTGGCCTAACCTTGAGTAGTTCTTCTAAAGTGAGATTGCACTGCACCTTAGTGTTCTTCACTACCTCCGTGTTCCTAGGTATGACTGAATCTTCATTTCTTACCATTATCGTGGGTGCTCTCATACAGGTGGACTTAGCTTCCCATGGGCCTGTGAAGTGGGGTAATTCTTGTAGAGAGTTAGACTCAAAGTCTAATCTTTCCTGAGATTGGGTGCTCCCCTGCTCCTCATAAATGGATGGGATGTCTTGTGGGAATTGGTCATGTGCATAATCCACAAGTTCAATTGGAGGAGGGACTTCACTTTCTTTAGCCCATTTGTCTTCTTGAATCTCTCGTAGGAATTCTGGTGTGAATCGATTCATAGAAGATGATGTGTTTAGCTCCGTAGAGTTAGGCACATAGGCCTTCGGCACATAGGCTTCTTGGGCAGGAAGACTTGCTCCTTCACTTGCCTTGTCCTTATGTTGAGAGGCGGGTTCCTTTTCTGATTGTGCAATCAGCTTCTCTATTCTTTCTAGCAGTCCATCAAAGTGTAACTGTGTCTTCGCTGAACCAGAGATGTTAAATAGGCGGCTGTCTTCAAACATGGTCTGAGCCAATTCCACCATCTTAGCACAAATCTTGGTTCGTTCTAGCTCTAGTTCTGCTCTATGATAACACTTTTCATAATCAGTTACGTTTGGCCCTTCTTGGATTCTGGCCTGATAGGCTTTAAGCATCATATTAAGGTCCTCGGGAGTGGGATCTGTTAGGACTGATCCTACTCTTGGGGGTGGTGGAATTGTGTAAGGTGGGTTGGAAGGTGGTGGTTCAGATGGAGACTGGAATGGTGGTGGTGGGGTAGTGTGAGAGGGAGTTTGAGATGTGAGTTCAGTTATCTTGGCCTTTGTTTCTCTGAGGCTTTCCTCAAGTTCACTCATTTTCTTTGCCCATTGTCTTTTCATTCTTTCACCACTATCTCTCCAAGCTCTAGTTCTTTTCTTTGTCATGCTCTCTGTTTCACTAACATCTGGGCTCTTTTCCTGGCCTACCCCTTGGTTTTGCTGTAAGGCTTGGGCTCTCGTGACCACTTGTATTGGCGCAGTGGAAGTGACACTTCCTGTGGAATCTACCACTAACCCAATAACGTTAATAGGAGTGATTTTTGCCATATTGCTGGGATTCTTTGGACAATCTCGTAAGAGATGCTCCTTTCCACATTCTTGGCAATAGCCCTGAATCGTCACTGATTGGGGTTGTGTAGGTGGAGGCATGGGGCAATCACGAATGAGGTGATCCCCCTGACATCTGTAGCATGGTCCTCTAGGGAATGGGGGTCTTACTTGTCTAAGTTGAGGTCTAGGGTTGGGGTTTGCATACATGACGTTTGTGTAGTCTGACTCCCAACTAGGTTCATTTGGCTCTTCACTGTAATAGGATTCACCATGTTCCGGAGATTGCATGTAGTAGGCCTGGGGACTATCAACATGTGTAGAATCGAAGCTATGGTCACTGGGGTCACTCTCTAAGAGCAATGGGGTTACTCGCACTATGGCCCTATTCAGGTTTTCTTCTGCAGCTGCATACTTTACCGGAATTACATGAGCTGGGGCAGGGGGTTGTGGTGCTAACACAGGCTGAGGCCTTTGTTGGTTTTGAAATTGTGGTTGGTAGGTTTGTTGGGGCCTAGCATACTGCTGCGGTGGGTACTGATTCTGGTATCTTCCCTGCTGAGGGTATGGTTGAGGGTAGGGTTGCCTAACAGCTTGCTTATTGTAGGGACAATCTTGCGCAGTGTGATTGGTGTACCTCCGTTCTATGGTGCAGTATTGGCTACTAGGATTTACTTGGGGTTGAGTCATAATGGGACATACATTCACCATGTGGTTGCCACCACAAGTATAGCATCTTTTCACAGGGGCAAACCTTAGGATCTGTTTGCTAGTGACACCTAATTTCTGAGCTACTTTCTCTGCAAGTTCCTCAATTGATGTGGATTGCGTGGAAGAGCGGCTAGAGGCACTATCTGAATCTTTGTATATCTTGGAAAGCTCTAACTCCTCCCCTAGGTTATCCTCGATGTCAATGCACATGCGTACACACTCTTCTATAGTCCTAGGGTCCTTCAGATACACATATGACCTCAGTTTGGTACTTAGCAATCCATCCAAGAATAAAGCCACTTGCTTAGCTGGCATGGGTAGCTCAGAGACAGGGCATCTCTCCAAGTATTGCCTAAATCTCTTCCAGCAAGTCTCACGGTCTCTTGAGGGGTTTGCTTGAAGCTGTGAATCAGCGAGGAAGTGTTATGTCTTATGCCACTTTTAGAGAATTCGATAATGAATGCCTCTAGAAGTTGGTCTATGCTCCTGAATTGCCTCTCGTTTAGTGGCTGAAACCATGTCAGGGCAGTGTTCCTAAGGGTTAGACCAAAGGCATTGTACTGCGTGAACAGGTCTTCAACTTGTTCAGCTCTCAAGACTTGCCTAAACTCCGCCACATGATCGTATGGATCTCCAGTGCCATCGAAGTAGTTCTTCATGGACTTAACTAGCTGAGTCGGTCTCAAAATCCTTGTGTGCTCTCTAGGTCGTGGTATAGGGAACTCATCCGCATTTCTTTGGTTCCTGGGAGCTCTAAGTACCTCCGGTTCTACTCTATTTGTTTCCGTCCTCGTTCGTTCTCTGCCCCCTGGGTTGGCAAAGCTTACTTCTGGCCTATCTCTACTTCTGTCTCATTGAGTTCCATGAGCTTGGGATGTTCAGCCTCCAGGATGACCATAGGACACGTTCGATCTTGGTTGGGAGAAGACGAATTCACCCTTCCAAGTGTAAGCATGTCTATCATGTTTTGTAACCACAAAGATCCTCTCTGAAGCGTGATCTAAGTAGGTCACTCTGCCTGGGCTATCTGGATCTTTAAACTCATAGATCATGATTGTTCCTATATCAATTGGCCGATCAGATTTATACCTCCAAAAGGCTTCGTCAGCCTCTCGGTTCAGAAGCAGATCTATACTCTTGTTATCCTGAGGAATCCACTCTAGTGTGACAATCCTAGTGAGAACCGATTTGCCTCGGGGGGTTTTAGGTTCTACACCCACGTTTCCTTGCTCCAGGTCACCTATGTCCGCTTTTGAGATCACATTCCCAAATTCATCTGTCCTATCTGGGTGACTGGTGACTACATATATTGTCCCTTCCTTGTCTAGGTATGCTCCGTTTTCAAACTTGACAGTTGGGTGCTCTATTCCTATGGATTGGTCAGGGTTTTTAATCTGGACCACGGATCTTCCTAGACCGTCCTCATAGATGCTAGCACCTAATCTCGTTCTAATGCTGCATGGGCCTCCAGGAGGTCGGCATGGGTTTCTAACACAGTTTTCATATTCTCTGAGGGAATGGCCTTGATTTTTTCTTGGTCGATTTTCTGCGGGGAACCCTCCATGGCTGCTTCCAGGTTCTCTTCATTCTGTTTCTGCAGCCATTTATTCTCTTCGAGAGCTGTAGACATGTGTTTTCGTAGGAGGGCCAGGTTGCGTCTGAGTTTGAGATTCTCCGTTATCTGGGAGTGTAGCAATTCATCCATATGTTGTCTTTCCTCTGCATCTCAGTGGGGTGGATTGGCTACTAACTGTTCATGTTGTTCCTGTAAAGTGGCATGTTGTTGTTGTAGTAGCCGCTTTTCCCTTTTGAGATCAATGAATCGGAGTTGAAGTTCCTCATGGCTTCGAAAGAGTTGTGTGTGTTGGTTATCAAGATGTTGGTAGTGCTGTTGCAGTTGCGACATACACTGATACATATTATTAAATACATTATTGATAGGGGTGGATGCGGGTAGGGTGTTGAATGCAGAGGGGAAGGGAAAGGGGAAGGAAAGTGGAAGTGTGGATACGGTGCTAGAAAATGGTGATGTGGGAGGTGGGGGGATGGGAGATGTTGGGGGTATGGGGGGAGGGAGAGGTGCGGAGGTGGGAGAGATGTCCATAAGATCAACGGTGGATGCAGTAGTGGGAGTGATTGTGAATAGTGGAATTGTGGGTGCGGTGATAGTGGTGAAAGTGTACAGTGGTGTGTGCAATTGTGAATACGAACTGCCCGGAAGTGTGATCGGGGGGTTGAGATTTTTGTGGCAGAGGTTAGAACTACTGTTTCACTGGCCGTATAGACAAAAGAAGTGGAGATAGGGTGTGTGGGTTGAGTGACGGTCTGTGCTTCGGTATGGGTAGTGGACTCGGGGGCGGTGACAGTAGTGGTTACACTGGTTGTGGGAGGTGAATGTGGTGGAGTTGGAGGCAGGGGTGGCAACGGGGGTGACGGAGGTGCACTTGATACATTGGTTTCCTCAGTATGGTGGACAGTGTGTGTGGTGCTCGTGGTTGTGGATGTGCCTTGTGGTTCTTATACTAGTACATTCATCTGCTTTCCTGATCGAGGGGGATGTCTGCCGTATCTTCGCTCCGTTCTTCGTGCTTGTGCAAGGGCAGTATGCACTGTCTCAGGTACTCCCAAAGCCTCAGATATCATGTCAAACGTGGCGCGGTATCGCTCGTCTACGCCTTCCTCCTCAAGGATTTGATTCATGAGGGCCTTGCCTGCTGCTAGGGACAGTCTATGTTGCTCTTGCACTCTGTTCATGGTATCATAGAGCTTCTTCAATGCCTTCGTGTAAGCGGGGGCACCTTCAAGTACCTGCAGAGCTTCCTGATCATATTCCTGCTCTTCTTCCTCGGATTGTCCATCATGTTCCTCCTCTTGTCCTTCTTCTTCTTCACCCTCCACATCGATGATATCTGGTTGTCTGGGATGGGGTTGGTCTGTAGCAGTTTGTTGTCCACTAGCTTGTTCTGCCTCGACTTCTGCGTTAACAGCCTCAATGATTCTGGCTACCTCCTCATCAGTTAAGTCTTCTAAAGTGAATCCGTGCGGGAACTCTAAGTCGGTTGGTACAGGTGGAAACACTAGATTTGGTCCATCAGTGCTGTGTCTTGGTAATCTAATAGTGAATGGTTGCACCCGCCTTGGAAGTCGTGGGGTTGTCTCTGGTGTCAATGTCGCACTGCGGGGTTGTGCACATGGCATCTGAACGGTGCCTCTCATTTTCTTGGAGGGTGGCCCTATGGAGGATAATCTGCGCTGAAACTCCTGTACCCTGGTCCAAATGAGTGCCCTTTGCATTGGTATATCATATGCGAGACATCTATACACAATCATGGTGAGGGCACAGCATCCATACAGTACAGACTTTTGTTTCTTATACCACCTTTGATGAGCCAAGTGGATTTGGTCGATAATCCAATGGGGCATATTGATTGTCAGATCAAAGGCATCAGCCAAATATAGACTAAACCATATTTTCTTAGGTGGCATTGTGAATCTCTCTTGAGCGGTAAATGCAAAATGCTGCATGACCATTCGCAAGTGAATGGCAATTGTAGGCGTCATTGCCACCATGTCTTTTAACTTCGTCAGATTCCTGTTCTTCATATTGTCGGGGACCATAGTCTCTTTCTCCGTAGGAATGTGCATACCTTTCATGTCTAGAGCTTCCCTTACCAAGTTGATAGTTAATCTGAAACGCTTGAGCTCATTGCCCCTTGTGAGAGATGGGAGGACAAAGGAGCTGTATCCCTTTTTGTATTTGCTCGGAGTGAGGGTGCTAATCAAACAAGAGCATCTTAGAAAATCCGGCTTTGGCAAAAGGAATTTGAAGTACTCGTAGAGTCTTGCCTTCTTCCATATAGGTTTCAGTCCTTCATTATTCTGCAGTCTCTCAAATTCCCTAGTGAAAAAGTGATACCTGCCCCAGCACCCATTGAATTCTATCTCGGCCTCCCACATATAAGTGCCTTCACCTAGGGGTCCTGCCACATCACTGAACCAATGAGAGTTTTTACTGACTGGCATAGTGTGCCCTTGTGGAGGGGTCTGAACCGGTATGGCGTGTAATGCCCTCAATGCCATTGGGCGTTCCTTCAATTCCTCCTCAACGGGAAGACTTTCAATGTCCACGACTTGGGGGCTGGTGCATGCCTGAGAGCTAGTTCCTGCCGTATCTGCCATGTTACTTCTTGCCTCTTGATTCTGTGAGAATATAGAAATATGTGTTAACATTATAAAGGACAAGATAGAACCGTTTTGTCCCCATTACAACATTAACATGAGGTTCGGGAGAGATTAGGGGGTTAGTAAGTGCTCGATGCTTGTGTGTGTAGTTAGGTATTGGGTAGGCCTAAGAACTAAACGGAATGATGTAGTGTGAGAGAGACGTAGTTAGTAGGTGGACAAGGATTTACAACTGGGGTCCTTTGGTTTATGACTAGTTTTAGGTTGCCAAATGCAGTGGATGGGTTTTGGTATTGATTTTGTGGAGACTCTGGACAGTGTGATAGGGGTATCTTCTTGAAAATGGGGCTTTTTAGGGACCCATTTACGAGTGATTCTAGTTTTGCGCATGGAATAATATGTGTCCGTGCGTGATGTGTAAGACTGGGCCTCAGATGTTCGCATGAGTGAAACATGTTGTACAGGGTTTGGCCTTGGTGTAGCTATTTGAGCCCGCAAGCAAGCCTTAGGCACCCAGATTTGTCGTGATTGTGGGCTGGCCTTCATTGATTTCTTGGGTACCCAAATAGACTTCACTGTCGCAGAAGAATTTATGAAGGAATTCTTATAAGTGTCGTGTTGTTGATTACTAATAAGAGGTTTTGGCCGTGGTGTTGGCCTGGTCGGAACAGGGTGTTCGCCTTTTCGCCTCCATACTTGTTTCATCGGCTGAAACAATCTGCTTTGCTCCTTTTTTGGCCTCGAGTATAGGTAGTGTTCTGCTTCTTCTGTATTTGATCTACCGTTGGCTGCTGCATCCTTCTGGCCTTTGGAAAAGAAGGGAGTAGCGTCTTATCCTTGACTCCGTTGTTGAGACAATCCTCTTTCTGCATCATACATTTTTGGACAAGAATAGCATTGTCAACTTCATGTGCACCCCTGGAAGGACCAGGAGTTCGTGCCTTACCTAGTTCCTTGAGTGCCTCATTTTCCAGTTCAATTGTAATTCGACTATGATTTACCCATACCTGAAGAAGTCCACTTCTTAGGTTGAGGTTGACTGCATGATCATAGATCTAGTCCTGACCCAAGACAAGAGGCTCAGTGAGGTCCTCATCTTGACACACTAGTACTTTGACTGTCATCACTTCGTCTTGAATGGAGATGGGAAGATCCACCTCGCCCATGCAAGGGGTTTCCACACCTCCCAATCCTATGAGATATGCTTCTATAGGATCGACAATTAATTTCAATTCTTGACAGTAAGACAACTTGACAGCACTAGTGGATGCACCTGAGTCAATCAAAGCTCTTACAGTCTTTGCACCCTTTCCTTGTCCTATATCTAAGGTTATAAAAGGACGTCGATCAATTATCCTATGAGAGCTGATACCTGAAACTCCACACATAGCCACGTGATATCCTTGTTCTGCATATGTATCTGGCCTAGGTTGCTCTTTGCCTTGTCTTCTTAGTTTCATTCTTCGTATGCGCTCTAAAGCTTCTGCTTGAGCTTCTTCTCGAATTCGCTTTTCTTCTTCCTTGCGTTTCTTAGCAGTATTGAGTCGACTTAGCATTTCCTCTGTGAGAGGTTCCTGATACAACTTGACCCTGCATCCACTTATGTAGCTTGGAAGAACATCGCCTTCTAGTGTGGCTAGTTGCACTGCTCCACTTGTTGAGATTCTATTAATGATCATGGGTCCATAGCCTCTTTTCTCCAGTTTCCTCGCATGTTGTTTCAAAGTGTAGACTAATACTAGGTCTCCTGCCTTCAATCCTTTATCCTTAACATGGGCATCAAAGTATGCCTTCTGTCGTTTCTTAGCTGCATATATCCGTGCAGCTGCTCTCAGTCTTGTTTCTCCTAATTGTTCAAGGTCAAAAAGTCTAGAGGAGAGTTCATGACCCGTCCATTTGTGCTCTTGCGCTACTTTCAGTGTAGGTATTAAGAAGTCCAACGGTAGCACAGCGTTTTGGCCAAATACCATCTGAAAGGGGGTGGCTTGGAGTACCGTTTTGTAGGCGACTCGGTATGCCCAAACAGCATGGTGTAGTTGTTTGTCCCAATCAGAGCGTTTATTATTCACTAGTTTGGTCAACACATTGCACAGAATCTTGTTTGTGCTTTCGGCTTGCCCATTAGCTTGTGGGTGGTAGGGGGCAGACTTCTTATGAACTACCAAGAATTCTTGGAGCAGATTTTCAATCACTTCATTCAAGAAGTGAGTGCCCCTATCACTTACTAGCTCTATAGGTAGCCCGTATCTTGTGAATACATTCTCAAACAAGAATTTAGCAGTTGTCTGAGCGTCGTTCTTCGTTGTGGCTTTTAGCTCTACCCACTTTGTTAGATAGTCTGTCGCAACAATGATATATTCTGCATGGGAACCTTTAGCTGGGGGATTAATAGGACCTACGAAGTCTATTCCCCACTTAGAGAATGCACGTCCACCCATCATAGGTTTCAGTGGCATCTCATCTTTACGTATAGGATACTGAGTTCTCTGACAGACATCACATCGTTTCACATAGGTATGTGCATCCATGTGAAGGGTCGGCCACCAGAAGCCCGCAAATAGTATTGCCTTGATCACCCGATCTGGTCCAAAGTGTCCTCTTGCTACACCTTGGTGAGCAGTTTCCAAGATCTTGAGATATTCACTTTCATGGACACATAGTCTCAGGTAACCATCCTTACCACGCTTGTATAGATTATCCCCAATGAGTGAGTATTCTTGGGCTTCTTGTTCTAGACTTCTTTTGTGAGCCAGAGTCATGTCTGGAGGGAAGGCTTTTGTACTCAGGAAGGATACTAATGGTTCACTCCAATCTGGCACTATGGATACTTGATAAAGAGTGGCATGTTCCATAGGTGATTTAGTGCAGCAGATTGGGCATTCCTTGCACAACTTTTGGACATCAGCTTCCATAGTCGGCCAATGCACTCCGAGTCTCCTTAGTGTTTGTAGGGTTCGTTGCTTTGAGTGGTGTTGCTCTAATGCACCTACATGTGCTAATTGCAACCATTTAGCGTACTCATCCTCTTCCACACAACAGGCCAAGATCCCTTGATCCGTGTGCTTGTACATACTTCCTGCCAGGATGTGATATTTTTGGGCTTTTACTACCTCTCTATCTTGTGTGTTTATTATTGGGTGTTTAGGTCCGTTTGTCAATACTAGCACTAAGGGCTTAGCCCACTGCGGTACCACTTCCAAGTTAAACAGGTAAGCATCAAGAAGGTCATCTGACACTCCTTGTGGGGCCTCTCCAGACGTGAGCCTAGAAAGATGGTCTGCTCTCAAATGAGTCCTCCCTTTTCTCACCACTACCTCAAAATCATATTCCATTGGCAAGAGAAACCATCTTACTAATCTTCCTGTATTGCATGGCTTGTTTACAAGATATAGCAATGCCTGATGATCAGTAAAAAATTAAACTTATTTGCAAGCAAATAATGTCTAAACTTTTTAACTGCATATACTATGCCTAGTCCTTCTCTCTCCGTAGTGGTATAATTTCGTTCAGCTGCATTCAATTGTCTACTAGCATAGGCAATTGGGAGATCCATATTACCTTCACCCGTAGGTTGTGCAAGTACACATCCAATAGCATAATTGGAGGCATCCACATGAACATGGAATGGCTTGTTCCAATCTGGTGTGGTCAAGATCGGTGCTGAACATAATCGCCGTTTAAGCTCATTGAAGGAATTCTCACATTCATCAGTCCACTCAAAGTTAGTCAGAAGTCCGTACATGGGCTTTGCAATGACAGCATACATGTGAATGAACCGGCGGTAGTAACCACAATGCCCCATGAAAGCTTTGTACTTCCTTGACATTCTTTGGCCTAGGTAACTCTGCTATGGCTCTCACTTTCTCTTCATCAGTGGATATGCCATTCTTTGACACACTGTGTCCTAAAATCTTGCCTTGCCTGACCATAAAAACGCACTTCTCTGAATTCAAGCAGACTTGATACTCCCTACATTTGTCAAAGATTTGTCTGAGTTCAAGAATATGGGTTTGTCTAATGTTGGAATGAGCACAAAGATCATCAACATAGACTTCTAAGTTCTTCCTCAGGAACTCTTTAAATACATGGCACATCAGCCTCTGGAAGGTAGCTTGTGCGTTGGTAAGCCCAAATGGCATTCCCCGAAAGGCAAATATGCCCCACTCCGTGGCAAAAGCTGTCTTATGCTGATCTTCTGGAGCTATGGCTACTTGGTTGTAGCCCGAAAATCCATCGAGGAAGCTGTACACTTCCTTGCCTGCTACTCTTTCTAAGAGATGCTTGCACCTATCTCTCTGGCTTCCTCTCTCTTCTCCTCCTCTACTGCTACTTTGCACATCCATAAGTGGGCGTCTTCATGCATCCATGAGGATCCTGATCCTATGGAATGCACCGATTCCGTATCATCTTTAGCTCTATGGATGGGATTCCATTGGATAGGAGGGACATCCCTATGAGAGTAATCTTTCAGATTCACTTTGGTCGTAACACCTAAGTGTTGCAGGTACAAAGAATTGGTTCCCCAATCCTGTACCACTTGCAATTGTCGCATAAAGGGTCTTCCCAAAATCATCTCATAGGCATGATTCTTGCTGAAATCACAGATGGCAAATGTGTGCTCAAACTCTACACCATAGGTGGTGAGAGTTATTCCTTCTAACAACCCTAGGGGTCTCTCTATGTGACCATCAGCCATTTGCAATATTATCCTTGTGGGCCTGAGTGCTGGCTTGCCCCAACGCTTCCATAGGGAAGTGGTAGCAATTGCAACACCTGCGCCTGAGTCTAGAATGGCCTTGGTGGTGTATCCTTGATGGGTGATAGGAAGATATGTGTTTCCCTCTTCGCCCTCACTCATGTCTCCTATCTTGTCCAATGGTATTTCTGGCACTGTTCTCTGGGATCCTACCTCGGAACGAGGTTTTGTTATCTCTGGTACTTGTTTGGCTACATGTTTCCATAGCTCTGGCCTAACCTTGAGTAGTTCTTCTAAAGTGAGATTGCACTGCACCTTAGTGTTCTTCACTACCTCCGTGTTCCTAGGTATGACTGAATCTTCATTTCTTACCATGACCGTGGGTGCTCTCATACAGGTGGACTTAGCTTCCCATGGGCCTGTGAAGTGGGGTAATTCTTGTAGAGAGTTAGACTCAAAGTCTAATCTTTCCTGAGATTGGGTGCTCCCCTGCTCCTCATAAATGGATGGGATGTCTTGTGGGAATTGGTCATGTGCATCATCCACAAGTTCAATTGGAGGAGGGACTTCACTTTCTTTAGCCCATTTGTCTTCTTGAATCTCTCGTAGGAATTCTGGTGTGAATCGATTCATAGAAGATGATGTGTCTAGCTACGTAGAGTTAGGCACATAGGCCTTCGGCACATAGGCTTCTTGGGCAGGAAGACTTGCTCCTTCACTTGCCTTGTCCTTATGTTGAGAGGCGGGTTCCTTTTCTGATTGTGCAATCAGCTTCTCTATTCTTTCTAGCAGTCCATCAAAGTGTAACTGTGTCTTCGCTGAACCAGAGATGTTAAATAGGCGACTGGCTTCAAACATGGTCTGAGCCAATTCCACCATCTTAGCACAAATCTTGGTTCGTTCTAGCTCTAGTTCTGCTCTAGGATAACACTTTTCATAATCAGTTACGTTTGGCCCTTCTTGGATTCTGGCCTGATAGGCTTTAAGCATCATATTAAGGTCCTCGGGAGTGGGATCTGTTAGGATTGATCCTACTCTTGGGGATGGTGGAATTGTGTAAGGTGGGTTGGAAGGTGGTGGTTCACATGGAGACGGGAATGGTGGTGGTGGGGTAGTGTGAGAGGGAGTTTGAGATGTGAGTTCAGTTATCTTGGCCTTTGTTTCTCTGAGGCTTTCCTCAAGTTCACTCATTTTCTTTGCCCATTGTCTTTTCATTCTTTCACCACTATCTCTCCAAGCTCTAGTTCTTTTCTTTGTCATGCTCTCTGTTTCACTAACATCTGGGCTCTTTTCCTGGCCTACCCCTTGGTTCTGCTGTAAGGCTTGGGCTCTCGTGACCACTTGTATTGGCGCAGTGGAAGTGACACTTCCTGTGGAATCTACCACTAACCCAATAACGTTAATAGGAGTGATTTTTGCCATATTGCTGGGATTCTTTGGACAATCTCGTAAGAGATGCTCCTTTCCACAATCTTGGCAATAGCCCTGAATCGTCACTGATTGGGGTTGTGTCGGTGGAGGCATGGGGCAATCACGAATGAGGTGATCCCCCTGACATCTTGTTGGAACCTTGAAGTTATGAAGGACCCATGAAGCTATGAAAGATATGGAGTACTTGGAGGCCTACCTCGGAGCTAAGGATACTCGAGGCTCAAGGCCTTGTGATGGTCTCTCAAATTTCCCACTTTTTCCTTTTGTATACAAGTTCTTCATAGGAACTCTCTCTTATTTCCTTTTTTGAGAAAACCCATAAAAACTCAACCTTACCCTTCTTTTTTTGGAAAAGGTTTCTTTTTGAACTCTTGCTTTATTTTAGAAATAGGAGCCTTTTGGAAACGCACGAAGAAGACTCTCTCTCTTGAAAGATTCTCTTCTTGATTTTCCCACCTACCTTTTATTTTTAGATCTCTCAAATTAATGAAGCCTTTGGCCACTTGTATTCAACGGATTCATCCTCCCCTCTTATAAAAGGAGGAGCTCATTTTGTAAAAGGAGGTCCCTTGGCCATGGCCTTGGCCTCCATGCTAATGGAAAGAAGGTTCATTTGGCTTCCACATTTCTCCTTGTGTGCTAGGCGTTGATCCATGTGTGTGGATTTGGCACTTGGGGTTGTCTTGTGTGTGAGCATTGCCCTCCCTTGCTCCTTTTGACGTTGGCCATGGTGCCATTGTTTGTGGACGTGGGTGTGTGTGCGTTGCTTACACTTCTTGCAACTCCTCTTGGAAGAGCCTCTCACTTCCATGTGAGGCGGTTTGGGTTGGTTACTCCCCCATACTTCAACAAAATTTGGCGCCGTTGCCGGGGATGTCGACCTTTAGCCGTTGGGTTTTTTCAAGCTTGCCGTGCCTACACTTTGTGGATGCACCTCACACTTGGATTGAGTTGTGGATACTTGTGGCCTTCGGTTGGTCAAGGGTACCCCTTATTTCTCATTTTGTGTAGTTTAGATCTTCATTTTTGTTTGATGCACAAAAACACCCCCTTACCCTCTTCTCTCTCTCTCACTTCTACATATATACAAATTCCCACTTACTCATTGGAGCACGACTTTCCACACCTGTCACCTCCTAAATGAGTGAAGTAGAGGGGCGTGTACCTCCTTCTTTTTCCCTCCCTCTCTTCACTCCTACGAAAATCACATATTGGAAATTAGAGAGCATTTTTCTTTTCCCCACGCCATAGGATGCTTTTTAAAGGGCATAGTGCATTAAATCGACTTGGGTTCCAGCGTGTATGCATGGGGGAGAGTAATTTCTCCCTCATTCTCTCTCTTCTTAATACCAGAACATGCACCGTATGCGTTCCACTCCCACTTTCCCTTTTTTGGGGTCGGTACTCACTTCTTCTCCTCCCTTCGCCTGCGCCACTCATGGCCATGGCGGGATGAGCTCCTCTCTCTCCTACTGCATGTGCGCTGAGGCTTCCAAGGCTGGGTGGTGAAGGATCATGGCGAACTTCTGTCTATGGGGCGGGGCACAGAAGGTCGGGCTAGCATTTCCTCCTAGGCATTCTCTGTGCCTCAGCAAATTTGGAGACTCGAGCTTCTTCATTCTGAGAGTTTGGCTTCCGGTTTTTTGTCCTTTGCCTAGCTGGGCTCTCCCTTTCTCCACCTGTTGTTGGGATCGAGCTCCACCCAGATCTTCCGTTCGCAGGGGTGAGCTTCAGGCTCTCCCTCGTCGTCTGTGTTGGTGGGCTGAGCTCTTACGGGCTCCTCCTCTTGCATCCTAAGCTTGGGAATAAGATCTGTTGGAGGTTGAGAGCGTTCAGGTTGGAGCATTTCCGTGTTGCCCCTCTCCTTTTCTCTCTCCTCCTCTGAAAGAGTCGGCAGATCCGTGCTTTGGAAGGTGGGGGGAACCTCCTCCTTTCCCTCCCTTCCTCTCTCACTATGGGAGACACTCAGTTTTCCCTCCGTCCAATTGCGTGTCTCACTTCTGTTGCAGCGTCCAACTTTGGTGCTTTCCCATCACTATAATCTTGAAGGGTTGAAGTGCCTCTGTTGCTCTGCCATCGCCGTGTTCCATGCTGGGGTTGGACTTGCCAAGGATTTCGCTCTGTCTCAGAGGTTGCTACACTTTGGGGTTGGATCTCGGTGCAAGCTCACCCTTCATAGCCATCTGCTCATGCACGGAAGGGCTGTAGCTTCTCTTTTCTCCCGTGCGGACTCATTCTGCTGCCCTCCGGGTCGAGCAACCTCTTGCTCCCCCTCACTATCTGCTCTAGGTGGGTCTGTCAAGCTCTTCATGAGCAGCCCTCCCATAATCGACTCCCTCCTAATAAAGGCTCAACCGCATACTCTCCGTCTCAATCCTGTTGTCTGTAGATCACTCCTTGAGTGTCGTCATTATCAAAGTGCAGATCGCAAGACAGGAAACATTAAAAGGTTAAGTTTGGTTGCTGGAAATGACCTTGTGATCGCAAGCTTCATGGGCCACACATTTGGACAGTCGGTTACTCCCCTATGTTCACCATTTCTGCAATGACCTTGCTCCTTGATTGCCACAGATTTGGGCTTGATGGCTAAAAGTATCCTAGGTCTTATTAACCAGGCTACTACCTCGGATACTTGTGTGAACCATGACAAAAATGGGTAATGTGTTTTAGCAATAGCTATGCAATGTGCGACTGAATGTGGATATTGAAACCGATGATCTCTGTCCTCGGATACTTCTTACTCAATCTTTTCCGCATGTTTTGCCTTATGTGATGTCCTTAATATCAAAACTTATGTGGATGTGTTGTTCAACCCAGCTCACACAGGACTCTCTTTACATCAACAAGTGTGCGCCAAGGTTTTTGGACTTATTTTGTGGATCTTGCAGCCATGCAACATTACTGTAATGTCAGTAGCCATAGTCTGTCTCTCCATGGGTTGAAGTTATGAGATATGTAAACTTCTAGAATGAAGTTTTAAGATCTTTTTTCCACCAAGTTCATGAAGAATGCTCATGATTGTAGTGGATGTGAAATGTTGTATGATTTTTTTGCTTACGATTACCATATCAACATAAACAATATGCATGAAAGAAATTTTACACGTTATATCTTTGTATTGTGGTGAGAACTCTCTGAAATCAGGAAAAACCTACAGACATGTGGAGCATTGAGTGTGCTATAACTCTATAGTTTTCGGACGTTGGGCTATTATGATTTTTTTTGTTAGTCTGCCGGAGGAGATCGTTGCCGCTCTCGAGTCCAAAGAGCCTGGACTTCACATGGGGGTGTGTCACTGCCCTTGTTATGCTATATCTTGCAGATTTTTTTTTGCTCATGTGGAAGAATTCCTAAAAAGTCAAGCAAAAGTCGTATTCCATCTACCTACAAGAGTCCCGCATATGAGTGTTTTGATATATTTCAAACGTGTGCAGTTGACATAAATCATGTTGGGGGCTATCTTTTTGTTCTGAACCGCTCCATATTGTTCTTAAAATGGTTGGGCTAATGGGTGGGTTAACACAAGTAGCTTTGTGGGCCTTGACATTTCTGAGCCATAGTGGGTGACACATCTGGAACCATTCAAATAATCTGAGCCTCGTTGGGGACATCCATGGTGATTGCTATCAAGATGCCAAAAGGATGTCTTGAAATCTCTTAGTGGTTATGAAACCTATGAATTAGTAGAGAAAACGATGTCTTGAAATCTCTGCCCTATGCTTGTTTTTTCACAACACGTTGGTGGACTAATCATGAATTGCAACGCTTTGCATAATGCAATGGATGTTTGACTGTCTCATTGGTGCACCTTTTTTGGATCATCATATGAAAGAAGACTTCCTTTTTATGCTAGATAAAATGCCATTGTATGTGTGATTTAGCTTCTCAAGTTGAAACTCAAAAGTACTCCGCCTTGTCCTATGGTGATTGTATTGATAGTCAGTCTTTATCGACTAGTGTGATTCTCAAAAATCTGGATAAAAGGACACAATGCACTTGATAGAATTTCTCGAGTGATATTCAAGGACGTTGCCTACAGTTTGGTACATCTCTCAAACTTGTATTTCCCAGAAAGTATGGAAGGTTGGTTGTACCTTGGCTCATAAGAACAAGAAAAAGGAAGAATAAATGCTTTCATTACAAGGTTGTATTTACTGGTTGTTCTCAGCAGGGTTTCAACTGTTGATGCTCTCACTGGGTGTAATGAATTGCTTTCCTATTTGTTGATGTTGAACATGGGTGCCTGGATATGAATTAATTGTTGGCTTCATGATGCTAGCTTCTTATGGCATCAGCTGATGGGCATGCTCCTTCATGATTCTCAATGGATATGTATGCCATTTGTGCTAATTGAAATTGCAAATAAGCAAACCCTTGTGCGTTGTGGTGATTCTTGTAAGTACCCCTCCGTGAGATTGTAAACTATTCTTGAGCCATGCTGAGGAAATATTAGTCACATGTTTTTGAAGTAATTCTAGCATTTGAGAAGGGTCCCACACTTGAGGTCACTGGTCCTTTAATGATATGTGAATTTGCTATCCCATTTTTTTATCACTCAATCGGAATAACAGATGAAAAATTTAGCATGTTTGTTTGAGTTTTGGTGGACAAATTCATGTTGCAGGTTGAATTGTTGTATGATGTACGGGACATGGTTGATGCCTCTTTGCAGCTATGTTTGATGCAGGAAGTGCTCTCCTTAATGCTATGTATGATACGGCCAAATTGATTTGAATGCTATGAAGCTTGGATTAAATAAATCCACAATCCTTGCAAACACCTTGAGCCTGTGATCAACATTATAAGTTGTTTTGGGAACCAGTTGCATGGAAAAAATAATTAATTGCAAGTTTCAGATGCTACTACTTCTGGTGCTTTGTTGAGGTGTTTGCCTTACTGATTCTTTATGATTTATTAAGCTCATTGATTCCAGGAGATTTGATTGTGAGGTTGCCACTCTTTGGAAGGTAGTATCCACACCCATTACGGCCACATAGTACCTTGTTCCTTGCTTTCATTTCAGGATTTTGCAGTCAAAGCTAACCATTGTATACTATTGAAAAGCATGATTGCATCCAACGATGCAATGATTGGCCTTCATGGGTTGACCGCTCATAAGATTATGTCCCAAATCATACATTTTCCGGCAAGTCATTTGCTTTGCATGAATACTTTTCAGATTTTTCAGGTCTTCTAAAGTAATTATCCAGAGATGAATGGCACACAGCCCCCTCAGACGGCGCTCGCTCTCATGCTTGGCTAGATGCAAGCTTTGGATTTTTCATCGGTGTCTTCTAAAGAATGGTTCTACTTCTTTCTATGTGACATGGTGTATGCAGTTCATAGTTGGGCATTTTTTGGTCAATAAAATTCTTGGTGTATTGCCCTTTGCTGGAAAATGGTTTTTATGCAAGACTCTGCTCTAAGGATGCCTTGCTCTCGGGAAGTAGATTATACGGTTGATGGGTGCACACAATCGCTTGTTAGGCACATCATAGTCTACTTGGGGGACACAATGTGGTTTACTACACCGAGCATTTAATCTTTTGGCAGATGAGCGCTCAGACAATAGTTATGTTGAATACTCGAAGAAGTTGGCTACAAGCATGGGGGTTGAATCTCAAATCTGGTTTATCAATCTATGTGTTGCATGACAAAGTGGTTCACTGCCTCATTTTGGTTGTAACAGAGGGTTTCTCTGTGTTCAACTCAAAAATCTGGATTGCTAATTCCTGAGATTGATTCTACTTGTTCCTATGTATGTGTGAAGTTTGTATGATGCTTGAGGTACATGTGTATGGACATTACAAGTTTATATGCTGCCAAAATTCATGGTTTACAGGTACCATACATAGTTGAGCTATTTTGGTCAGCACATTTTTTGGCCAGTTATTGGGGAATGCTTTCTATGCTAGGATTTAAGCTTACCCATTCTGTTCATGAACAGATTCAACTCATATATTTGGGCATAAGTAACCACCACTACAAGATTTGCAATTAATGTGGTTGATGTCCAAAACCCATCATCATGTGGAGATACTGATATAAGTGTTTTGGACTCTAGTGATCAAGAGTATGATGCGGGCACAACTATGGCATAAAGTTCATGCCTTTTTTGCAGATATGTTTGATGCAAGGATTGCTCACGAATGATGGGGTCATACTCTGAATTTTCCTGAATGCAGTAAACGCTAAGATTGGCTTGTGTGGGGTAGTGTGATTGTCCACAATACCTGCAATCATGTTGATGGTTGTTGTCACTTCCTTATGATAGGGCAGCAAGAATTAATTGCAGGGTTTAAAAGAATGCTATAGCTTATGGAAGTTGGTTACTTTCTTGCTTCCCATGTTTGCAATTTTATGTATGCACATGAGTCTTTTTGGAAAAGCAGGTTTTGATTTTCAGGAACTACTCCATGGGATGGCTGCATAACAAAAGGCTACTCTTCTGGATTGCTGGGCTGACTGCCCCCCAAGGGGATTGTGTCGCTCAGCATTGCTGGATTGAAGATTTGAAGGCAGACGGCTTGCTAATTCAAAAGATTTGCTGCCTTATAAAATTGAGACTGGAACTGCTGCAAAATTGAAGACTCAACATGATTCCGTTCAGCTATGCATGTTCCTTTCATCTTAGCCTTGTCGAGGACGACAAAGACTAGGTGGGGGAGGGTGTTGGAACCTTGAAGTTATGAAGGACCCATGAAGCTATGAAAGATATGGAGTACTTGGAGGCCTACCTCGGAGCTAAGGATACTCGAGGCTCAAGGCCTTGTGATGGTCTCTCAAATTTCCCACTTTTTCCTTTTGTATACAAGTTCTTCATAGGAACTCTCTCTTATTTCCTTTTTTGAGAAAACCCATAAAAACTCAACCTTACCCTTCTTTTTTTGGAAAAGGTTTCTTTTTGAACTCTTGCTTTATTTTAGAAATAGGAGCCTTTTGGAAACGCACGAAGAAGACTCTCTCTCTTGAAAGATTCTCTTCTTGATTTTCCCACCTACCTTTTATTTTTAGATCTCTCAAATTAATGAAGCCTTTGGCCACTTGTATTCAACGGATTCATCCTCCCCTCTTATAAAAGGAGGAGCTCATTTTGTAAAAGGAGGTCCCTTGGCCATGGCCTTGGCCTCCATGCTAATGGAAAGAAGGTTCATTTGGCTTCCACATTTCTCCTTGTGTGCTAGGCGTTGATCCATGTGTGTGGATTTGGCACTTGGGGTTGTCTTGTGTGTGAGCATTGCCCTCCCTTGCTCCTTTTGACGTTGGCCATGGTGCCATTGTTCGTGGACGTGGGTGTGTGTGCGTTGCTTACACTTCTTGCAACTCCTCTTGGAAGAGCCTCTCACTTCCATGTGAGGCGGTTTGGGTTGGTTACTCCCCCATACTTCAACACATCTGTAGTATGGTCCTCTAGGGAATGGGGGTCTTACTTGTCTAGGTTGAGGTCTAGGGTTGGGGTTTGCATACATGAAGTTTGCGTAATCTGACTCCCAACTAGGTTCATTTGGCTCTTCACTGTAATAGGATTCACCATGTTCCGGAGATTGCATGTAGTAGGACTGGGGACTATCAACATGTGTAGAATTGAAGCTATGGTCACTAGGGTCACTGTCTAAGAGCAATGGGGTTACTGGCACTATGGCCCTATTCAGGTTTTCTTCTGCAGCTGCATACTTTACCGGAATTACATGAGCTGGGGCAGGGGGTTGTGGTGCTAACACAGGCTGAGGCCTTTGTTGGTTTTGAAATTGTGGTTGGTAGGTTTGTTGGGGCCTAGCATACTGTTGCGGTGGGTACTGATTCTGGTATCTTCCCTGCTGAGGGTATGGTTGAGGGTAGGGTTGCCTAACAGCTTGCTTATTGTAGGGACAATCTTGCGCAGTGTGATTGGTGTACCTCCGTTCTATGGTGCAGTATTGGCTACTAGGATTTACTTGGGGTTGAGTCATAATGGGACATACATTCGCCATGTGGTCCCCACCACAAGTATAGCATCTTTTCACAGGGGCAAACCTTGGGATCTGTTTGCTAGTGACAGCTAATTTCTGAGCTACTTTCTCTGCAAGTTCCTCAATTGATGTGGATTGCGTGGAAGAGCGGCTAGAGGCACTATCTGAATCTTTGTATATCTTGGAAAGCTCTAACTCCTCCCCTAGGTTATCCTCGATGTCAATGCACATGCGTACACACTCTTCTATAGTCCTAGGGTCCTTCAGATACACATATGACCTCAATTTGGTACTTAGCAATCCATCCAAGAATAAAGCCACTTGCTTAGCTGGCGTGGGTAGCTCAGAGACAGGGCATCTCTCCAAGTATTGCCTAAATCTTCTTCTAGCAAGTCTCACGGTCTCTTGAGGGGTTTGCTTGAAGCTGTGAATCAGCGAGGAAGTGTTATGTCTTATGCCACTTTTAGAGAATTCGATAATGAATGCCTCTAGAAGTTGGTCTATGCTCCTGAACTGCCTCTCGTTTAGTGGCTGAAACCATGTCAGGGTAGTGTTCCTAAGGGTTAGACCAAAGGCATTGTACTGCGTGAACAGGTCTTCAACTTGTTCAGCTCTCAAGACTTGCCTAAACTCTGCCACATGATCGTATGGATCTCCAGTGCCATCGAAGTAGTTCTTCATGGACTTAACTAGCTGAGTCGGTCTCAAAATCCTTGTGTGCTCTCTAGGTCGTGGTATAGGGAACTCATCCGCATTTCTTTGGTTCCTGGGAGCTCTAAGTACCTCAGGTTCTACTCTATTTGTTTCCGTCCTCGTTCGTTCTCTGCCCCCTGGGTTGGCAAAGCTTACTTCTGGCCTATCTCTACTTCTGTCTCGTTGAGTTCCATGAGCTTGGGATGTTCCAACTCCAGGGTGACCATAGGACACGTTCGATCTTGGTTGGGAGAAGACGAATTCACCCTTCCAAGTGTAAGCATGTCTATCATGTTCTGTAACCACAAAGATCCTCTCTGAAGCGTGATCTAAGTAGGTCACTCTGCCTGGGCTATCTGGATCTTTAACCTCATAGATCATGATTGTTCCTATATCAATTGGCCGATCAGATTTATACCTCCAAAAGGCTTCGTCAGTCTCTCGGTTCAGAAGCAGATCTATACTCTTGTTATCCTGAGGAATCCACTCTAGTGTGACAATCCTAGTGAGAACCGATTTGCCTCGGGGGGTTTTAGGTTCTACACCCATGTTCCTTGCTCCAGGTCACCTATGTCCGCTTCTGAGATCACATTCCCAAATTCATCTGTCCTATCTGGGTGACTGGTGACTACATATATTGTCCCTTCCTTGTCTAGGTATGCTCCGTTTTCAAACTTGACAGCTGGGTGCTCTAGTCCTATGGATTGGTCAGGGTTTTTAATCTGGACCACGGATCTTCCTAGACCGTCCTCATAGATGCTAGCACCTAATTGGTTGGTCCTAAGGTATTCCAGCTGCGTCTTGTAGGGGCCTTCCACTCGATACAGATATGGCACACTTGAACTTCCGGTAGGTCTGTCCATGCCTTGAGACATTCCTGATTCACTAGTCTCAGAGCTAGGGTAGTGTGAGTGGTGGCTCAACTGCTGGGCCCAAGACCTAGCAGTGTGGTTGACACTAGCCACTGAAGACCTAAGACTTTGTCTATCTCTCCCTAGATGTCGCCCTGATCTAAGGTTCATAAGCCTAATTGAATAGCCCAAATTTGCCCAAGTACAACCTCATTGCTGAGTTCTTTTGTATCAGTTATTTGATTCTTTTTAGTGGTTACCGTGTTTATGCTCTTGTCAGAAATCACGTCGTCAGGAATATTTGATTTAATTTTCGCACTGTAAGTTGATCGTTCCACGTTAGATTCTTTCCTTTAAGGTTATCGCATCACGAAGAGATTATGCTTAATCTTGAACTTGAGTGCATAGGTAGTCTTCAACTTGATTGATGCCTATCGTTGCCCTGACTTACTCCTAGCACTAGTCGTTCTTAGCCTAAGCTAGGAATTGACAAAGGGAGTTGAGGATATTCCGACCTTTCTTGCTGATCCCTTGTTCTTTAGTGCTTGAGAACCTGATTCTCAAGATTGCACAAAGCCCTTGCTTGGATGCTCTCAATTGCTCTCAATAGACCTATATCAGTCCCAAGATTAGCTCAAGACTTAGATTCAAATGACACAATAGACCACTTTCATGCATATAACTCACAGACCAAATTATCCTTTGCCTTTGTGGAAAACAAATCACTAATGACTCTCTAATTATGCCCAAAATTCCCCAAAAGACTTGGAAATATTAACCCTAATTTTTTTTGGCAAAAAGCCTGTCAATCGCGATCGACAGGTCTGTCAATCGCGATTGACAGAGGTGTCCGTCGGGGCCTGTCGATCGCGATCGACACATCAGTCGCGATTGACAGTGTCAATCGCGATCAACAGAGTCGGTCGTGAGTCCTGTCAATCGCGATCGATGGTGTCAATCGTGATCGACACTTTTTCCAGGTTTTTTGCCGTGAATTCAGTCATCGGGGCTGTGTCCGTCACGATGGACACGTGGCTACGCGAAAAAGTCAATCAATTGTTGAAATTCAGTCGGTCGCGATCGACGGTGTCAATCGCGCCTGACAGAGGTGTTGGTCGTGGCTGTCGATCGCGATCGACGGTGTCAATCACGATTGACAGGGTCCTACGTGGCAGTCAGTCGGTCGTGGGGTCTGTCGATCGCGATCGACAGGTCTGTCGGTCGCAATCGACAGGTCTGTCGGTCACGATTGACAGGGTCTGTCGATCGTGGCTGTCGATCACGATCGATGGTGTCAGTCGCGATTGACAGAGAAACACGGAATTTTTTAACTGTTTTTAGTGATTTAGAATGTGCTCATCATGTGGATTATGGTGGTGCACTTTGTTTTACCAAATGGGCAATTTTTCTGTCGATCGCGATCGACAGAGGCCGACGACACAGAGACAATTTCGTGACGTTTCGTACCTGTGCGGAGTGCTGGAGATGATGATGCTGCCAGTACCTGCAAGAAATCTCTAGAAACAAGCAAAAACAACGCACACAATATCGCTCTCTCGCTCTCTCTCACAAGTGGAATGAGGGAAATGAGGTGGAGAAGGTGATATAATCCAAAACTGAAAATTTCCGCGATGATGGAGATGGAGGTGGGAGGTGGTGATGATGATGATGGTGAGGTAAGAAAGAGAAAAATAAGAAAAGTAAAGAGATTACCTACAACGCCAACGTCTCAAATCTACGTCTTACCATCACACGGTCGTCCTCAAAGCTCGATCCCCGACAACGACGCCAAAATTTGGTGTAGCTCAGTGATGAGTAGCACCTCCTTTAATGTCAATCCAGGAAGACATGAGGATGGTATGAAGACCTCGAGCAAGTGAAGGCACAAGTGCGTGAGTGAGAAGCACACTAACATGCACACACATACACGCACACGCGCGCACACAGCAAGACAAAGAGTGAGAAGCAATGGAGTTCTTAGATTACTTTCAAAAAGCTCATACAAGTTCAAAACTATTACAAGCTAACCTCAAAAATGAGCTCTCTAGCTCTATTTATAGTTTTTGACTAGGTTTTGGCCTTGTCCAGACCTAGTGTCTGGCCTAGTTAAAAATTAGGTTCTCTACCCTATTTGGAGGTTCAAACGAAGTCTAAAAAATGTGAAAACTGACAGGTAGATACTTCTAAAGCTCCTCAAGCTCAAGGACTCCTTGGCTTGCACAAAATGGAGCTACAAAAATATGAAATGGTATTTACAATGGTTTTTAGTGATGAAAATCACTATTTTTGTAGGGGTTTCTATTAACATTTTGACATACATTTCATGGAGCTCCCTACTTGCTCCTTCTCCTTGTGTGTCCACCTCACTTATATGCGTAAGTGTCCTGAAAAAATATTGGCCTACTTGCCAGATCGTCGTTGACTGCTCTGTCTGCTTGTACTTTCTCTTCTCTCTCTGACTCCCTTCGTAAGCTTCCTTGCCTTGTGAGTCCTTCACTTCCAACACCCCCCTCTCTCGCGTCTGTCGTCCCTGACAGACCCTTGTTGGGTGGGTCGTTGGATGTAGTACTCAACAACGTCTTGTGCTAAGTGATGTTTGGCAATGCGCAACCCTTTGGCCAAGTCCGTGAGTAGAGCATCCCAATCTACCGGCCCGGGAACCTCTGGATGTGGTATACGTAACTTTTCTGAATGGAGAGCTTGTTCCACTGCAAACAACTACAATAAATGTGATGGTCTGGGGATGAATATCTCTGAGTGATATTCCCATAATCCCGTGACAAACATTTCTTCAAACGTCTGTTTGAAGCAGGCTGGTAGATACTTGATACGCGCATGCCATGCATATACAACGTTAATAGATGGGGTTGCGCTCATGTCGTAGACGAGGTCCTGATTTCCTTCATTAAATCCTTGAGCTGACAAATGATGTTCCTTTACATTCTTGAAAGTCCTGAAGGTGACCAACATGAGTTCAAAAATTTTCAAGCACATTTGGGCCATGACGTCTGGCACATTTTTAAACCTGACCCCCCAATGCCGAATTGCCGAGATCATGTATCCTATGGTAGGTTGGCCTTTGGGTGGTGCTAAGTAAACATAATTGAGCCATTTCTCACATCCTTTGTTTGTCAGCACCGTTTTTGTGTATTCCAGCCATGACCTTCTTCGAAACACAGGGCAGTAGCATGGGTTGTATTTGATGTACAAAGGCATGTTATTCCATGTTCTGACCATTTCTGGGTAGGTTTCCAGTAGACGAATCCTCCACATCGGTTGATGAATATTGCCCTGCTTGGCACTCGCTGGGATGTCTTCCGGTGCGAATTGTGTGGCGGAGGTTGGTTCCTTTGAGGTATGTTGCTTTATTTCGGCATTGTAGTCCGCCATTAAGACACAGAAGGGAACATACAAATCGTCGGATGTGCCGATACACCTATGATGAGAGAGGTTCCTAAAATAGTCTGATTTTATGACTGCCTCTTCCAAGCGTGACATAGATGCTATCTGAACTGCCACTCTATCATCATGGGTTGTGGCCACTTTCTCTAACCTCTGCATCCATTCAGGAGCCTCTATCTTGATGGTGTCCATGCCCTCTTCTGTTTGCTTGCCTCCTGGTGCAGGCATGGGAACGTAGGGATCTTCGAATGTTTCCTCTATTTCAATCGGCACTAGATCTTCAGGCTCGGGCTCTATAAGAGGTGAAGGTTGACGCTCATATTGCATGACTTTACTTCGTAATTCTTCGAGTTCTGCTCTGAGTTTTGTGACTTCTTCGGATGTGGCGTCTATGTCAGTGAATTTGCTTGGTGACTCTTGTTGAGTTTCCAGTTGCTTAAGTAGGTCGTCTCTTTCTCGTTCTAATGCTGCATGGGCCTCGAGGAGGTCGGCATGGGTTTCTAACACATTTTTCATATTCTCTGAGGGAATGGCCTTGAATTTTTCTGGGTCGATTTCCTGCGGGGAACCCTCCATGGCTGCTTCCAAGTTCTCTTCATTCTGTTTCTGCAGCCGCTTATTCTCTTCGAGAGCTGTAGACATGTGTTTTCGTAGGAGGGCCAGGTTGCGTCTGAGTTTGAGATTCTCCGTTATCTGGGAGTGTAGCAATTCATCCATATGTTGTCTTTCCTCTGCATCTGACTGGGGTGGATTGGCTACTAACTGTTCATGTTGTTCCTGTAAAGTGGCATGTTGTTGTTGTAGTAGCCGCTTTTCCCTTTCGAGATCAATGAATCGGAGTTGAAGTTCCTCATGGCTTCGAAAGAGTCGTGTGTGTTGGTTATCAAGATGTTGGTAGTGCTGTTGCAATTGCGACATACACTGATACATATTATTAAATACATTATTGATAGGGGTGGATGCGGGTAGGTTGTTGAATGCAGAGGGGAAGGGAAAGGGGAAGGGAAGTGGAAGTGTGGATACGGTGCTGGAAAATGGTGATGTGGGAGGTGGGGGGATGGGAGATGTTGGGGGTATGGGGGGAGGGAGAGGTGCGGAGGTGGGAGAGATGTCCATAAGATCAACGGTGGATGCAGTAGTGGGAGTGATTGTGAATAGTGGAATTGTGGGTGCGGTGATAGTGGTGAAAGTGTACAGTGGTGTGTGCAATTGTGAATACGAACTGCCCGGAAGTGTGATCGGGGGGTTGAGATTTTCTGTGGCAGAGGTTAGAACTACTGTTTCAGTGGCCGTATAGACAAAAGAAGTGGAGATAGGGTGTGTGGGTTGTGTGGGTTGAGTGATGGTCTGTGCTTCGGTATGGGTAGTGGACTCGGGGGCGGTGACAGTAGTGGTTACACTGGTTGTGGGAGGTGAATGTGGTGGAGTTGGAGGCAGGGGTGGCAACGGGGGTGACGGAGGTGCACTTGATACATTGGTTTCCTCAGTATCGTGGACAGTGTGTGTGGTGCCCGTGGTTGTGGATGTGCCTTGTGGTTCTGATACTAGTACATTCATCTACTTTCCTGATCGAGGGGGACGTCTGCCGTATCTTCGCTCCGTTCTTCGTGCTTGTGCAAGGGCAGTATGCACTGTCTCAGGTACTCCCAAAGCCTCAGATATCATGTCAAACGTGGCGCGGTATTGCTCGTCTACGCCTTCCTCCTCAAGGATTTGATTCATGAGGGCCTTGCCTGCTGCTAGGGACAGTCTATGTTGCTCTTGCACTCTGTTCATGGTATCATAGAGCTTCTTCAATGCCTTCGTGTAAGCGGGGGCACCTTCAAGTACCTACAGAGCTTCCTGATCATATTCCTGCTCTTCTTCCTCGGATTGTCCATCATGTTCCTCCTCTTGTCCTTCTTCTTCTTCACCCTCCACATTAACGATATCTGGTTGTCTGGGATGGGGTTGGTCTATAGCACTTTGTTGTCCACTAGCTTGTTCTGCCTCGACTTCTGCGTTAACAACCTCAATGATTCTGGCTACCTCCTCATCAGTTAAGTCTTCTAAAGTGAATCCGTGCGGGAACTCTAAGTCGGTTGGTACAGGTGGAAACACTAGATTTAGTCCATCAATGCTGTGTCTTGGTAATCTAATAGTGAATGGTTGCACCCGCCTTGGAAGTCGTGGGGTTGTCTCTGGTGTCAATGTCGCACTGCGGGGTTGTGCACATGGCATCTGAACGGCGCCTCTCATTTTCTTGGAGGGTGGCCCTGTGGAGGATAATCTTCGCCGAAACTCCTGTACCCTGGTCCAAATGAGTGCCCTTTGCACTGGTACATCATACGCGAGACATCTATACACAATCCTGGTGAGGGCACAACATCCATACAGTACAGACTTTTGTTTCTTATACCACCTTTGATGAGCCAAGTGGATTCGGTCGATAATCCAATGGGGCATATTGATTGTCAGATCAAAGGCATCAGCCAAATATAGACTAAACCATATTTTCTTAGGTGGCATTGTGAATCTCTCTTGAGCGGGAAATGCAAAATGTTGCATGACCATTCACAAGTGAATGGCAATTGTAGGCGTCATTGCCACCATGTCTTTTAACTTTGTCAGATTCCTGTTCTTCATATTGTCGGGGACCATAGTCTCTTTCTCCGTAGGAATGTGCATACCTTTCATGTCTAGAGCTTCCCTTACCAAGTTGATAGTTAATCTGAAACGCTTGAGCTCATTGCCCCTTGTGAGAGATGGGAGGACAAAGGAGCTGTATCCCTTTTTGTCTTTGCTCGGAGTGAGGGTGCTAATCAAACAAGAGCATCTTAGAAAATCCGGCTTTGGCAACTAGAATTTGAATACCTGCCCCAGCGCCCATTGAATTCTATCTCGGCCTCCCACATATAAGTGCCTTCACCTAGGGGTCTTGCCACATCACTGAACCAATGAGAGTTTTTACTGACTGGCATAGTGTGCCCTTGTGGAGGGTTCTGAACTGGTATGGCGTGTAATGCCCTCAATGCCATTGGGCGTTCCTTCAATTCCTCCTCAACGGGAAGACTTTCAATGTCCACGACTTGGGGGCTGGTGCCTGCCTGAGAGCTAGTTCCTGCCGTATCTGCCATGTTACTTCTTGCCTCTTGATTATGTGAGAATATAGAAATATGTGTTAACATTGTAAAGGACAAGATAGAACCGTTTTGTCCCCATTACAACATTAACATGAGGTTCGGGAGAGATTAGGGGGTTAGTAAGTGCTCGATGCTTGTGTGTGTAGTTAGGTATTGGGTAGGCCTAAGAACTAAACGGAATGATGTTGTGTGAGAGAGACGTAGTTAGTAGGTGGACAAGGATTTACAACTGGGGTCCTTTGGTTTATGACTAGTTTTAGGTTGCCAAATGCAGTGGATGGGTTTTGGTATTGATTTTGTGGAGACTCTGGACAGTGTGATAGGGGTATCTTCTTGAAAATGGGGCTTTTTAGGGACCCATTTACGAGTGATTCTACTTTTGCGCATGGAATAATATGTGTCCGTGCGTGATGTGTAAGACTGGGCCTCAGATGTTCGCATGAGTGAAACATGTTGTACAGGGTTTGGCCTTGGTGTAGCTATTTGAGCCCGCAAGCAAGCCTTAGGCACCCAGATTTGTCGTGATTGTGGGCTGGCCTTCATTGATTTCTTGGGTACCCAAATAGACTTCACTTTCGCAGAAGAATTTATGAAGGAATTCTTATTAGTGTCGTGTTGTTGATTACTAATAAGAGGTTTTGGCCGTGGTGTTGGCCTGGTCGGAACAGGGTGTTCGCCTTTTCGCCTCCATACTTGTTTCATCGGCTGAAACAATCTGCTTTGCTCCTTTTTTTGGCCTCCAGTATAGGTAGTGTTCTGCTTCTTTTGTATTTGATCTGCCGTTGGCTGCTGCATCCTTCTGGCCTTTGGAAAAGAAGGGAGTACCGTCTTATCCTTGACTCCGTTGTGTCTTTCTGCATCATACATTTTTGGACAAGAATAGCATTGTCAACTTCATGTGCACCCCTGGAAGGACCAGGAGTTCGTGCCTTACCTAGTTCCTTGAGTGCCTCATTTTCCAGTTCAATTGTAATTCGACTATGATTTACCCATACCTGAAGAAGTCCACTTCTTAGGTTGAGGTTGACTGCATGATCATAGATCCAGTCCTGACCCAAGACAAGAGGCTCAGTGAGGTCCTCATCTTGACACACTAGTACTTTGACTGTCATCACTTCGTCTTGAATGGAGATGGGAAGATCCACCTCGCCCATGCAAGGGGTTTCCACACCTCCCAATCCTATGAGATATGCTTCTATAGGATCGACAATTAATTTCAATTCTTGACAGTAAGACAACTTGACAGCACTAGTGGATGCACCTGAGTCAATCAAAGCTCTTACAGTCTTTGCACCCTTTCCTTGTCCTATATCTAAGGTTATAAAAGGACGTCGATCAATTATCCTATGAGAGCTGATACCTGAAACTTCAACACATAGCCACGTGATATCCTTGTTCTGCATATGTATCTGGCCTAGGTTGCTCTTTGCCTTGTCTTCTTAGTTTCATTCTTCGTATGCGCTCTAAAGCTTCTGCTTGAGCTTCTTCTCGAATTCACTTTTCTTCTTCCTTGTGTTTCTTAGCAGTATTGAGTCGACTTAGCATTTCCTCTGTTAGAGGTTCCTCATACAACTTGACCCTGCATCCACTTATGTAGCTTGGAAGAACATCGCCTTCTAGTGTGGCTAGTTGCACTGCTCCACTTGTTGAGATTCTATTAATGATCATGGGTCCGTAGCCTCTTTTCTCCAGTTTCCTCGCATGTTGTTTCAAAGTGTAGACTAATACTAGGTCGCCTGCCTTCAATCCTTTATCCTTAACATGGGCATCAAAGTATGCCTTTTGTCGTTTCTTAGCTGCATATATCCCTGCAGCTGCTCTCAGTCTTGTTTCTCCTAATTGTTCAAGGTCAAAAAGTCTAGAGGAGAGTTCATGACACGTCCATTCGTGCTCTTGCGCTACTTTCAGTGCAGGTATTAAGAAGTCCAACGGTAGCACAGCGTTTTGGCCAAATACCATCTGAAAGGGGGTGGCTTGGAGTACCGTTTTGTAGGCGACTCGGTATGCCCAAACAGCATGGTGTAGTTGTTTGTCCCAATCAGAGCGTTTATTATTCACTAGTTTGGTCAACACATTGCACAGAATCTTGTTTGTGCTTTCGGCTTGCCCATTAGCTTGTGGGTGGTAGGGGGCAGACTTCTTATGAACTACCAAGAATTCTTGGAGCAGATTTTCAATCACTTCATTCAAGAAGTGAGTGCCCCTATCACTTACTAGCTCTATAGGTAGCCCGTATCTTGTGAATACATTCTCAAACAAGAATTTAGCAGTTGTCTGAGGGTCGTTCTTCGTTGTGGCTTTTACCTCTACCCACTTTGTTAGATAGTCTGTCGCAACAATGATATATTCTGCATGGGAACCCTTAGCTGGGGGATTAATAGGACCTACGAAGTCTATTCCCCACTTAGAGAATGCACGTCCACCCATCATAGGTTTCAGTGGCATCTCATCTTTACGTATAGGATACTGAGTTCTCTGACAAACATCACATCGTTTCACATAGGTATGTGCATCCATGTGAAGGGTCGGCCACCAGAAGCCCGCAAATAGTATTGCCTTGATCACCCGATCTGGTCCAAAGTGTCCTCTTGCTACACCTTGGTGAGCAGTTTCCAAGATCTTGAGATATTCACTTTCATGGACACATAGTCTCAGGTAACCATCCTTACCACGCTTGTATAGATTATCCCCAATGAGTGAGTATTCTTGGGCTTCTTGTTCTAGACTTCTTTTGCGAGCCAGAGTCATGACTGGAGGGAAGGCTTTTGTACTCAGGAAGGATACTAATGGTTCACTCCAATCTGGCACTATGGATACTTGATAAAGAGTGGCATGTTCCACAGGTGATTTAGTGCAGCAGATTGGTCATTCCTTGCACAACTTTTGGACATCAGCTTCCATAGTCGGCCAATGCACTCCGAGTCTCCTTAGTGTTTGTAGGGTTCGTTGCTTTGAGTGGTGTTGCTCTAATGCACCTACATGTGCTAATTGCAACCATTTAGCGACTCATCCTCTTCCACACAACAAGCCAAGATCCCTTGATCCGTGTGCTCTTACATACTTCCTGCCAGGATGTGATATTTTTGGGCTTTTACTACCTCTCTATCTTGTGTGTTTATTATTGGGTGTTTAGGCCCGTATGTCAATACTAGCACTAAGGGCTTAGCCCACTGTGGTACCACTTCCAAGTTAAACAGGTAAGCATCAGGAAGGTCATCTGACACTCCTTGTGGGGCCTCTCCAGACGTGAGCCTAGAAAGATGGTCTGCTCTCAAATGAGTCCTCCCTTTTCTCACCACTACCTCAAAATCATATTCCATTAGCAAGAGAAACCATCTTACTAATCTTCCTGTATTGCATGGCTTGTTTACAAGATATAGCAATGCCTGATGATCAATAAAAAATTTAAACTTATTTGCAAGCAAATAATGTCTAAACTTTTTAACTGCATATACCATGCATAGTCCTTCTCTCTCCGTAGTGGTATAATTTCGTTCAGCTGCATTCAATTGTCTACTAGCATAGGCAATTGGGAGATCCATATTACCTTCACCCGTAGGTTGTGCAAGTACACATCCAATAGCATAATTGGAGGCATCCACATGAACATGGAATGGCTTGTTCCAATCTGGTGTGGTCAAGATCGGTGCTGAACATAATCGCCGTTTAAGCTCATTGAAGGAATTCTCACATTCATCAGTCCACTCAAAGTTAGTCAGAAGTCCGTACATGGGCTTTGCAATGACAACATACATGTGAATGAACCGGCGGTAGTAACCACAATGCCCCATGAAAGCTTGTACTTCCTTGACATTCTTTGGCCTAGGTAACTCTGCTATGGCTCTCACTTTCTCTTCATCAGTGGATATGCCATTCTTTGACACACTGTGTCCTAAAATCTTGCCTTGCCTGACCATAAAAACGCACTTCTCTAGGTTCAAGCAGACTTGATACTCCCTACATTTGTCAAAGATTTGTCTAAGTTCAAGAATATGGGTTTGTCTAATGTTGGAATGAGCACAAAGATCATCAACATAGACTTCTAAGTTCTTCCTCAGGAACTTTTTAAATACATGGCACATCAGCCTCTGGAAGGTAGCTGGTGCGTTGGTAAGCCCAAATGGCATTACTCGAAAGGCAAATATGCCCCACTCCGTGGCAAAAGCTGTCTTATGCTGATCTTCTGGAGCTATGGCTACTTGGTTGTAGCCCGAAAATCCATCGAGGAAGCTGTACACTTCCTTGCCTGCTACTCTTTCTAAGAGATGCTCTGTGATAGGAAGCGGATAGTTATCTCGAATTGTGGCTGCATTGACCTTCTTTAAGTTAATGCATACACGTAGCTTTCCATTCTTCTTGGGCACCACTACGATGGGGGATACCCATTCAGTGTGCTCATTTTCATAGATAAATCTAGCTTCAACCAGTCTATCTATCTCCTCTTTGATCTTGGCAGCATAATTATCATTATATGTGTATGGCTTTTGCTTAGAGGGTTTGGCATCTGCGGTCATGGGGATGGTGTGTGAGCATATGTCAGGGTCCACTCCTTTTAAATCCTTGTAACTCCAAGCGAATACATCTCTGTATTCTCTTAGCAAGGCTATTAGCTCTTGTTCTTCCTCTTCTTTTAGGTCATGGCCTATGTTCGTGCATCTCTCCTCCCCTTCTTCTATGGCTACCACTATTTTCTTGGTGGTTTCTTTGTTATCATAGGCCTCCCCTGATTGCGCCTCTCGTTTAGGCATTCTGATCATGACTCTCCTGTCATCTATCTCATACTTCTTAAAATTTTCTGGGACCTCAAACAAAGATTCTTCCTCTTCTGGTGTGACTTCTTTCTTCTTCCTTTTCTTTCCTTCTTCCTTAGGGGTTACATGTGTGGCTAGCCTTACATCCTTTGTAAGATCTCCGTACTTCTGGGGTTGAAATTCTACTTCATAGAAGTATTCTTCATCTGATGCAAAAGGTGAGTCCATAATGATTGACTCTAGATCGGAGTCACTTGCATCCTCAAATGCATCAGAGCTAGGTTCACACTCTTCTAACACTGCCTCTCCCATGATGGGTTCTATGGAGAAGACTGAAATGTCATAGCCATCTTCATCACAGTGGGGTGTCCATTGTTCTTCATTGATGGCTACATCCATTGTTGCTAGGATTTCTGCCCAGCCGTGGGGTTCAAATTCTTCGTCAGGAAAGACTACAGGTGCATAGGCTGGGTCTTGACTTGATCTATGTGTTTCTTTTGCACCTATCTCTCTGGCTTCCTCTCTCTTCTCCTCCTCTACTGCTACTTTGCACATCCATAAGTGGGCGTCTTCATGCATCCATGAGGATCCTGATCCTATGGAATGCACCGATTCCGTATCATCTTTAGCTCTATGGATGGGATTCCATTGGATAGGAGGGACATCCCTATGAGAGTAATCTTTCAGATTCACTTTGGTCGTAACACCTAAGTGTTGCAGGTACAAAGAATTGGTTCCCCAATCCTGTACCACTTGCAATTGTCGCATAAAGGGTCTTCCCAAAATCATCTCATAGGCATGATTCTTGCTGAAATCACAGATGGCAAATGTGTGCTCAAACTCTACACCATAGGTGGTGAGAGTTATTCCTTCTAACAACCCTAGGGGTCTCTCTATATGACCATCAGCCATTTGCAATTTCATCCTTGTGGGCCTGAGTGCTGGCTTGCCCCAACGCTTCCATAGGGAAGTGGTAGCAATTGCAACACCTGCGCCTGAGTCTAGAATGGCCTTGGTGGTGTATCCTTGATGGGTGATAGGAAGATATGTGTTTCCCTCTTTGCCCTCACTCATGTCTCCTATCTTGTCCAATGGTATTTTTGGCACTGTTCTCTGGGATCCTACTTGGGAACGAGGTTTTGTTATCTCTGGTACTTGTTTGGCTACATGTTTCCATAGCTCTGGCCTAACCTTGAGTAGTTCTTCTAAAGTGAGATTGCACTGCACCTTAGTGTTCTTCACTACCTCCGTGTTCCTAGGTATGACTGAATCTTCATTTCTTACCATGACCGTGGGTGCTCTCATACAGGTGGACTTAGCTTCCCATGGGCCTGTGAAGTGGGGTAATTCTTGTAGAGAGTTAGACTCAAAGTCTAATCTTTCCTGAGATTGGGTGCTCCCCTGCTCCTCATAAATGGATGGGATGTCTTGTGGGAATTGGTCATGTGCATCATCCACAAGTTCAATTGGAGGAGGGACTTCACTTTCTTTAGCCCATTTGTCTTTTTGAATCTCTCGTAGGAATTCTGGTGTGAATCGATTCATAGAAGATGATGTGTCTAGCTCCATAGAGTTAGGCACATAGGCCTTCGGCACATAGGCCTTTGGCACATAGGCTTCTTGGGCAGGAAGACTTGCTCCTTCACTTGCCTTGTCCTTATGTTGAGCGGCGGGTTCCTTTTCTGATTGTGCAATCAGCTTCTCTATTCTTTCTAGCAGTCCATCAAAGTGTAACTGTGTCTTCGCTGAACCAGAGATGTTAAATAGGTGACTGGCTTCAAACATGGTCTGAGCCAATTCCACCATCTTAGCACAAATCTTGGTTCGTTCTAGCTCTAGTTCTGCTCTAGGATAACACTTTTCATAATCAGCTGTGTTTGGCCCTTCTTGGATTCTGGCCTGATAGGCTTTAAGCATCATATTAAGGTCCTCCGGAGTGGGATCTCTTAGGACTGATCCTACTCTTGGGGGTGGTGGAATTGTGTAAGGTGGGTTGGAAGGTGGTGGTTCAGATGGAGACGAGAATGGTGGTGGTGGGGTAGTGTGAGAGGGAGTTTGAGATGTGAGTTCAGTTATCTTGGCCTTTGTTTCTCTGAGGCTTTCCTCAAGTTCACTCATTTTCTTTGCCCATTGTCTTTTCATTCTTTCACGACTATCTCTCCAAGCTCTAGTTCTTTTCTTTGTCATGCTCTCTGTTTCACTAACATCTGGGGTTGTGTAGGTGGAGGCATGGGGCAATCACGAATGAGGTGATCCCCCTGACATCTGTAGCATGGTCCTCTAGGGAATGGGGGTCTTACTTGTCTAGGTTGAGGTCTAGGGTTGGGGTTTGCATACATGACGTTTGTGTAATCTGACTCCCAACTAGGTTCATTTGGCTCTTCACTGTAATAGGATTCACCATGTTCCGGAGATTGCATGTAGTAGGCCTGGGGACTATCAACATGTGTAGAATCCAAGCTATGGTCAATGGGGTCACTGTCTAAGAGCAATGGGGTTACTGGCACTATGGCCCTATTCAGGTTTTCTTCTGCAGCTGCATACTTTACCGGAATTACATCAGCTGGGGCAGGGGGTTGTGGTGCTAACACAGGCTGAGGCCTTTGTTGGTTTTGGAATTGTGGTTGGTAGGTTTTTTGGGGCCTAGTATACTGCTACGGTGGGTACTGATTCTGGTATCTTCCCTGCTGAGGGTATGGTTGAGGGTAGGGTTGCCTAACAGCTTGCTTATTGTAGGGACAATCTTGCGTAGTGTGATGGTGTACCTCCGTTCTATCGTGTAGTATTGGCTACTAGGATTTACTTGGGGTTGAGTCATAATGGGACATACATTCGCCACGTGGTCGCCACCACAAGTATAGCATCTTTTCACAGGGGCAAACCTTGGGATCTGTTTGCTAGTGACACCTAATTTCTGAGCTACTTTCTCTGCAAGTTCCTCAATTGATGTGGATTGCGTGGAAGAGCGGCTAGAGGCACTATCTGAATCTTTGTATATCTTGGAAAGCTCTAACTCCTCCCCTAGGTTATCCTCGATGTCAATGCACATGCGTACACACTCTTCTATAGTCCTAGGGTCCCTCAGATACACATATGACCTCAATTTGGTACTTAGCAATCCATCCAAGAATAAAGCCACTTGCTTAGCTGGCGTGGGTAGCTCAGAGACAGGGCATCTCTCCAAGTATTGCCTAAATCTTCTTCCAACAAGTCTCACGGTCTCTTGAGGGGTTTGCTTGAAGCTGTGAATCAGCGAGGAAGTGTTATGTCTTATGCCACTTTTAGAGAATTCGATAATGAATGCCTCTAGAAGTTGGTCTATGCTCCTGAACTGCCTCTCGTTTAGTGGCTGAAACCATGTCAGGGCAGTGTTCATAAGGGTTAGACCAAAGGCATTGTACTGCATGAAGAGGTCTTCAACTTGTTCAGCTCTCAAGACTTGCCTAAACTCCGCCACATGATCGTATGGATCTCCAGTGCCATCGAAGTAGTTCTTCATGGACTTAACTAGCTGAGTCGGTCTCAAAATCCTTGTGTGCTCTCTAGGTCGTGGTATAGGGAACTCATCCGCATTTCTTTGGTTCTTGGGAGCTCTAAGTACCTCAGGTTCTACTCTATTTGTTTCCGTCCTCGTTCGTTCTCTGCCCCCTGGGTTGGCAAAGCTTACTTCTGGCCTATCTCTACTTCTGTCTCGTTGAGTTCCATGAGCTTGGGATGTTCCAGCTCCAGGGTGACCATAGGACACGTTCGATCTTGGTTGGGAGAAGAAGAATTCACCCTTCCAAGTGTAAGCATGTCTATCATGTTCTGTAACCACAAAGATCCTCTCTGAAGCGTGATCTAAGTAGGTCACTCTGCCTGGGCTATCTGGATCTTTAAACTCATAGATCATGATTGTTCCTATATCAATTGGCCGATCAGATTTATACCTCCAAAAGGCTTCGTCAATCTCTCGGTTCAGAAGCAGATCTATACTCTTGTTATCCTGAGGAATCCACTCTAGTGTGACAATCCTAGTGAGAACCGATTTGCCTCGGGGGGTTTTAGGTTCTACACCCATGTTTCCTTGCTCCAGGTCACCTATGTCCGCTTCTGAGATCACATTCCCAAATTCATCTGTCCTATCTGGGTGACTGGTGACTACATATATTGTCCCTTCCTTGTCTAGGTATGCTCTGTTTTCAAACTTGACAGCTGGGTGCTCTAGTCCTATGGATTGGTCAGGGTTTTTAATCTGGACCACGGATCTTCCTAGACCGTCCTCATAGATGCTAGCACCTAATCGGTTGGTCCTAAGGTATTCCAGCTGCTTCTTGTAGGGGCCTTCCACTCGATACAGATATGGCACACCTGAACTTCCGGTAGGTCTGTCCATGCCTTGAGACATTTCTGATTCACTAGTCTTAGAGCTAGGGTAGTGTGAGTGGTGGCTCAACTGCTGGGCCCAAGACCTAGCAGTGTGGTTGACACTAGCCTCTGAAGACCTAAGACTTTGTCTATCTCTCCCTAGATGTCGCCCTGATCTAAGGTTCATAAGCCTAATTGAATAGCCCAAATTTGCCCAAGTACAACCTCGTTGCTGAGTTCTTTTGTATCAGTTACTTGATTCTTTTTAGTGGTTACCGTGTTTATGCTCTTGTCAGAAATCACGTCGTCAGGAATATTTGATTTAATTTTCGCACTGTAAGTTGATCGTTCCACGTTAGATTCTTTCCTTTAAGGTTATCGCATCACGAAGAGATTATGCTTAATCTTGAACTTAAGTGCATAGGTAGTCTTCAACTTGATTGATGCCTATCGTTGCCCTGACTTACTCCTAGCACTAGTCATTCTTAGCCTAAGCTAGGAATTGACAAAGGGAGTTGAGGATATTCCGACCTTTCTTGCTGATCCCTTGTTCTTTAGTGCTCGAGAACCTGATTCTCAAGCTTGCACAAAGCCCTTGCTTGGATGCTCTCAATTGCTCTCAATAGACCTGTATCAGTCCCAAGATTAGCTCAAGACTTAGATTCAAATGGCACAATAGACCACTTTCATGCATATAACTCATAGACCAAATTATCATTTGCCTTTGTGGAAAACAATCCCAAGGATCCCTTAGTTTTCCTACCTCGGGGTATGGTCCAATTCAAAATACCCTATCTAATAATCTTGATGGTAATTTTCACATAACCAGTGGAAGTTTTGGTTGTACTCGCCACGAGCTTTCCAACAAAACAAGAATCACAGTAATTGGATTTCGTATGAGAAAGTTATGCCAGTTCAGGTTCTAGGACTAAAAAAGGATTCAAACAGGCTAACAGATCATAGGATTTTTCTCAAAAACACATGTGTAGGGACCTCACAAATCACTAATGACTCTCTAATTATGCCCAAAATTCCCCCAAAGACTTGGAAATATTAACCCTAATTTTTTTTTGCCGAAAAGCCTGTCAATCGCGATCGACAGGTCTGTCAATCGCGGTGTCCGTCGGGGCCTGTCGGTCGCGATCGACACGTCAGTCGCGATTGACAGTGTCAATCGCGATCGACAGAGTCGGTCGTGAGTCCTGTCAATCGCGATCGATGGTGTCAATCGCGATCGACACTTTTTCCGGGTTTTTCGCCGTGAATTCAGTCGATCGGGGCTGTGTCCGTCGCGATGGACACGTGGCTACGCGAAAAAGTCAATCAATCGTTGAAATTTAGTCGGTCGCGATCGACGGTGTCAATCGCGACTGACAGAGGTGTGGGTCGTGGTTGTCGATCGCGATCGACGGTGTCAATCGCGATTGACAGGGTCCTACGTGGAAGTCAGTCAGTCGTGGGGTCTGTCGGTCGCGATCGACAGGTCGGTCGTGGGGTCTGTCGGTCGCGATTGACAGGGTCTGTCGATCGCGATCGATGGTGTCGGTCGCGATTGACAGAGAAACACGGAATTTTTTAACTGTTTTTAGTGATTTAGAATGTGCTCATCATGTGGATTATGGTGGTGCACTTTGTTTTACCAAATGGGCGATTTTTCTGTCGATCGCGATCGATAGAGGCCGGCAACACAGAGACAGTTTCGTGACGTTTCGTACCTGCGCGGAGTGCTGGAGATGATGATGCTGCCAGTACCTGCAAGAAATCTCTAGAAACAAGCAAAAACAACGCACACAATATCGCTCTCTCGCTCTCTCACAAGTGGAATGAGGGAAATGAGGTGGAGAAGGTGATATAATCCAAAACTGAAAATTTCCGCGATGATGGAGATGGAGGTGGGAGGTGGTGATGATGATGATGGTGAGGTAAGAAAGAGAAAAATAAGAAAAGTAAAGAGATTACCTACAACGCCAACGTCTCAAATCTACATCTTACCATCACACGCTCGTCCTCAAAGCTCGATCCCCGGCAACGGCGCCAAAATTTGGTGTAGCTCAGTGATGAGTAGCACCTCCTTTAATGTCAATCCAGGAAGACATGAGGATGGTATGAAGACCTCGAGCAAGTGAAGGCACAAGTGCGTGAGTGAGAAGCACACTAACATGCACACACATACACGCACACGCGCGCACACAACAAGACAAAGAGTGAGAAGCAATGGAGTTCTTAGATTACTTTCAAAAAGCTCATACAAGTTCAAAACTATTACAAGCTAACCTCAAAAATGAGCTCTCTAGCTCTATTTATAGTTTTTGACTAGGTTTTGGCCTTGTCCAGACCTAGTGTCCGGCCTAGTTAAAAATTAGGTTCTCTACCCTATTTGGAGGTTCAAACGAAGTCTAGAAAATGTGAAAACTGACAGGTAGATACTTCTAAAGCTCCTCAAGCTCAAGGACTCCTTGGCTTGCACAAAATGGAGCTACAAAAATATGAAATGGTATTTACAATGGTTTTTAGTGATGAAAATCACTATTTTGTAGGGGTTTCTATTAACATTTTGACATACATTTCATGGAGCTCCCTACTTGCTCCTTCTCCTTGTGTGTCCACCTCACTTATATGCGTTAAGTGTCCTGAAAAAATATTGGCCTACTTGCCAGATCGTCGTTGACTGCTCTGTCTACTTGTACTTTCTCTTCTCTCTGACTCCCTTCGTAAGCTTCCTTGCCTTGTGAGTCCTTCACTTCCAACACAACATATGTAGCATGAACTGACTCTGTCTTCTCAAACCTATAAACATACACTAGGATGTCATGTAAATACACAAAATAAGGAACTAAATCTTGGGACTTGTGACTGACAACTCACAACTTAGTGTATTATGAACACTACTAGTTCATCTCTGACTGTACTCAACTCAACCCATGAGTCTCAAAATTTCATATCTATGATGTCATCTTGTCTTCATCTTTGTTCTATTTGTAAGTCTTTCATACTTGTTTCCTTCCTTCAGAGTTTGGTATAAACATATATGTGCGCACCTCTGAAACATACCTCTCTGAAATATCAAATTTCTCTTCAATAGAATTCTGGAACTTCTCCTGAACAGGAACACCTAACAAGAACTTTCTCCAGACATTCTCCTTCTTCCTTCTTCTTTCAAAGCTGGAACATAAATAGAAACTAACAAAGGAAATATAGGAATACCTGATATAGGAATAGCTGTATGTATGACTTTGCATTCTTTCACATATGGCTGAAAATAAGTCTTCATGTTTCATCACCCCCTAGATGATTTAACACTAGTATCCATAATTCTCCAGGTATTGATCACTGAAAATCAGATTTATTGAAAGAAGGAAGATGTTTTAAGTGTGTATGTCAAATGTTAGAAGATGCTCTTAAATCACATATTGTAAACTTGGAAGTTTGAGAACCTAGGAATCGGAGAGCCTGAATACTCTGATACCAAATGTTGGAGATTTAGTAGGCCCATAACTAATACCACAGGTCCATAGTTCCATAGATCTAGGATCTACAACAATTAATCCAGCAATCTTCCAATATTGACAAAACATGAACATACCATACTTAATCATACAAATGATGAGACAAATATAGAGAAAGATTAGACAACATGAGTAAAGTGTTACGTAAGCCACTGCTTACTCACACTATCATATATACAAATGTCAATTTACAATGTGGGAATCAAAATCTCAACCACTCTATGTGAACAGAAACAGATGGATGAGTGAATGTGCAAAATTTACAAGAATATTCAGATGTAGGGACAAAAATCTGAATATATATGAGACCTATTGCCATTCCTATGGAGATAGTTTACGATTGAGTCTTCATGATGCTGGAGATGCATTTGATGCTGTTCTCTATCAGCGGGTTGTTGGATGCTTGATTTACTTATGCATTTCTCGGCCATATATTCAATTTGTTGTCTCACAGATGAGCAGGTTTATGCATTGCCCAGGTGTCAAGCATTGGCAAGTGGTTAAGCGCATTTTTCACTACTTGAGTGGTACCTGGTTACTTGGATTGTTTTATCCCAAGGGGGGATCACTACTACCAAATTTGCATGCTTTTTCTAACAGTGATTGGGTTGGTTGCTATGACACTCATGTGTCCATTAGTGGCTTTTGCTTCATGCTTGGTAGCTCATGTATATCTTGGTTGAGCAAGAAGCAGCCTACTGTGGCCACTTCCAGTTGTGAGGTTGAGTATAGGGCAACTTTCACAGTGACTGTTGAGTGTGTGCGGCTCAGATGCCTTATGGTTGATTTGGGTGTTGGTGAGTCTTCTGCCACCACCATCTTCACTGACAGTCAAAGTGCATTGACAGTTGCAAGGAACCCTGTGTTCCATGCTCACACTAAGCACATTGAGGTGCATTATCATTATGCTAGGGAGAGTTTCTCTGTTGGGGAGATCAGCTTGACATATGTGCCCACGCAGGAGAACATTGTAGACCTTTTTACGAAGGCTCTGCCTAGGAAGAAGTTTGAAGCTTTTGGGCTTACTTCCTTTTGTGGATTGATTCCACATAGCTTGGCAGTTCCTTATACACGAGTGTCAGCTTCTTGTTCACTAGATCACTCCCAGGGGGGGGATTTGTTGATATATTTAGGTAGTGATGTGTGTGAACACTCTAGGACCATCGGGGGACTTTTTTCCCTCTTTAGGAGGTTCTTTCCCTTGGCTTGTATATACGCCTATTGCCCTAATGGGCTACTTATCTTTGTACATTCTAGTGGTAATAAATTCAGTATTGTGTGTTGTGCTCTAGGCTTCTTCTTCTTCCTTGTGTTGTTCGAGTGCTTCAACAGACGTCTAACTCCAACAATTTTACATCACCTTGGGGATTAGGATAGAGAGATCTTTTTTTGTTCTAAATAAAATAGATTGGAAAACACAAATTTAGAGTTAGTGTTGAATGACCAAATACTTTGGCATGACACATTAAGCTTTACCACCTTAATGTTTTCTTAATTGAAGGCCACCTTATCTTTAAGTTGTGCATGTATACTCATGTTGAAAATATGTGGAAAATGGATACAATGACATTTAAATATATGTGTGATCTGTTACACTTATGTGTCCCTTGAGTAACTTTGATTTGAACTACTTCCCTATACATGGGCACCTTTTACTCTAGTTTTGGTTAGAGGTTTTTTCCCATGTAACCACATATACATGATATACTCATATGTGGTGATACATAGTATGCAGGGATTGAGTTATAGCTCTCACTTGGTACATAGTATGTAGGGATTCACTTGCACCTCTCACTTCACTTATTCTCATATTACATGTTGTGGAAGGACTCCATAGCCTTCACACAACTGAACTAAGACTAAGTAGCAAGGCCACACACTAGGAAGAGAGATATCTTTCCACCCAACCAACCCCTCCAATATATAGCTCCAAGTCCAAGGGGGTAAGTCCCTCTCAAGAGGACATGTGTACCTTCCATCACATGGGTCCTAAGGTATTCACATGGTTTCCAAGCTTAGGAAATCACATGAAATCACATGGCTTCTAAAAGAAGAGTCTCCAAGCTCTCATATACAAACCAAGTGGCTAGGAGAAGCTTCCAATCAAGCCTAAGGTACTCAACCTTAGAGAATTAGCCCTAAGGTTCAATACCCATCTAAAAGGGGTAAATAAACCATAAATCCAAAGGGTTTCACACCTAGAAACCCAAGGGCTCTACCCCTTAGACCCATGTAATTATACAACATTCTCCCCCCCTTAAAAGCATTTCCGTCCTCGGAAATGAGTGGAGATATATACCTTGGGGTATTCCCCCGTGCTCCATGATCAATCTCAAGTATCATGGCTTTCATCTCTCTGAGTCCGCCTCTTAATTCAAAAGGGGAATTCTACCCCAATTGAATCTAAAAAGAGGAGAATCCATGTGTGGTCTAATTCCCTACCCCGACCTCCCAGCTAGGAGTGCGATGGGCTAACCACTTGCCCCAAAAGCCATGGTTGAGGATTACTTCCTAATCCTCTCTCTTAAGGCGTGGTTCAACCATCTCCTACTAGGATTATGTGACATTCCTTCCCCCTTAAACTGAGCATTGTCCTCAATGCTCACTTGTGGACCCTTCTAACTCTTGGACCCACTTTCCATGCATGAGCGCTTCCACCAACCTCAAACTCCAGCACATGGACCAAATTTGGACCTATCCCACCCTCCGTGGGTGCCCAAATGCCCATGCGCCTTCATCCAAGGCCAGTTTCACACTCACCATGGATAAGCACTTTTTCCAAGTGCCCACGAATGAGGCGCGAACCTCCGTCTCGCCCAATTTCTCAACTAGGCTCTGATACCACTGTTGTGGAAGGACTCCATAGCCTTCACACAACTGAACTAAGACTAACTAGCAAGGCCACACACTAGGAAGAGAGATATCTTTCCACCCAACCAAACCCTCCAATATATAGCTCCAAGTCCAAGGGGGTAAGTCCCTCTCAAGAGGACATGTGTACCTTCCATCACATGGGTCCTAAGGTATTCACATGGTTTCCAAGCTTAGGAAATCACATGAAATCACATGGCTTCTAAAAGAAGAGTCTCCAAGCTCTCACATACAAACCAAGTGGCTAGGAGAAGCTTCCAATCAAGCCTAAGGTACTCAACCTTAGAGAATTAGCCCTAAGGTTCAATACCCATCTAAAAGGGGTAAATAAACCATAAATCCAAAGGGTTTCACACCTAGAAACCCAAGGGTTCTACCCCTTAGACCCATGTAATTATACAACAATAGAGCTCTTCCAACCATCACATGTCTTTGTGCATCGATCCCCTTCTTTGCTCTAGTGTGTAATTATATTTGTGCTTCCTCACTCTCTCACACATCGAACATTGGTATTAGAGAAAGTTCAACTCCTTATCAACCTGACTTTTCCACATCCATCGCCATGTGCACTTTTGCTATGCAAATCGAGTTGGGAGCATAGAAGTGCGAGGTTCAACACTCAGAGAACATATCTGTTGGAGTTAGACGTCTGCAGAAGCACGCGAACAGCACAAGGAAGAAGAAGAAGCTTGGAGCACAAACACACAATATTGAATGTATTACTAGAGAATGTACAAAGATAAGTAGCCCATTAGGGCAATAGGCATATATACAAGCCGGGGGAAAAAACCTCCTAAAGAGGGAAAAAAGTGCCCCGAGAGTCCTAGCGTGTTCACACACATCACTACCTAAACATATCAACAAATCCCCCCTAGAAGTGATGCGGTGAACAAGGAGCTGGCACTCATGTATAAGGAAGTGCCAAGCTATGTGGACATCACTCCACGAAAGGAAGTAAGCCCAAAGCTTTGCGGAAAGCTTCAAACTTCTCCCTAGGCAGAGCCTTCGTGAAAAGGTCTGCTATGTTCTCTTGCATGGGCACATATGCCAAGCTGATCTCCCCTGCAGAGAACCTCTCCCTGACATAGTGATAATGCACCTCAATGTGCTTAGTGCGAGCATGGAACACAGGGTTCCTCGCAATTGCCAATGCGCTTTGACTGTCATTGAAGATGGTGGTGGCAGAAGACTGGCCAACACCCAAATTAGCCATAAGGCGTTTGAGCCACACACACTCAACAGCCGCTGTGAAAGCTGCCCTATACTCAGCCTCACAACTGGAAATGGCCACAGTAGGCTGCTTCTTGCTCAACCAAGATATACATGAGCTACCAAGCATGAAGCAAAAACCACTGGTGGGCACACGAGTGTCATAGCAACCAGCCCAATCTGAGTCAGAAAAAGCATGCAAATCTGGCGATAGTGATCCCCCCTTGGGATAAAACAACCCAAGTAGCCGAGTACCACTCAACTAGCGAAATATGCGCTTAACTGCCTTCCAATGCGTAACTCCTGGGCAATGCATAAACCCGCTCATGTGTGAGATAACAAACTGAATATCTGGCCGAGTAATGCATAAGTAAATCAAGCATCCAACAGCCTGCTGATAGAGAACAACATCAAATGCATCTCCAGCATCATGAAGACTCAATCGTAAACCTGTCTCCATAGGAGTGGCAATAGGCTTACAGTCTTCAAGGCCAAAACGCTGCAATAATGTGTCAATATATTTTGTTTGACACAAAGCCATTCCACCATCAACTTGCATAAATTGAATGCCCAAATAGTGATGCAAATGCCCCAAATCAGACATCTCAAATGAGGCATGCAAATCAGCCTTGAAATCAGCAATATGCTTCTCAATAGGACTAGTGAGCAGCATGTCATCAACATAGACAACAATGATCAGAAGCACATCATTAGCACGCTTAACATATAAGGTGCTTTTTGTTGGACTGTTCTCAAAACCATGTGCAACCAGATAGGCATGTATCTTCTCATACCAAGCACGTGGTGCTTGGTTTAAACCATATAATGCCTTCTTTAACCTGCATACCTGGTTTTCATGCCCTTTCTGCACAAAGCCACAGGGCTGAAAAACATACACTTCTTCATGCAAATCACCATTCAGAAATGCTGTTTTAATGTCCAACTGATGTACATTCCAACCATGATGGGCTGCAAGTGCACAAATGCTCCGAACAGTAGCCATACGGCATGTGGGTGCAAAGGTCTCATCAAAGTCAATGCCTCTTTCCTGTGCATAACCCTTTGCAATAAGCCTAGCCTTATACCTGTCAACTGTACCATCAGGTTTATGCTTTAGCTTGTATACCCACTTAGTGCCAATTGCCTTCTTGCCAGGAGGCAAGTCACATAAAGACCATGTACCATTCTTCATTATAGCATCATATTCAGATTGCATAGCAACCATCCAATTTTCTGAATTTTGTGCTTCATCAAAAGAAACAGGCTCATTCTCATCACATAGACTAGACGCAGCCATAACATAACAATCTGATGCAAAGGAGGCACTATGAGAGCCTGAACGAGTACGATATGACAAAGGTGCATCTAATTAGCTATCACGCAAAGTCTACACCAGCCATTTTGGCATAGTTTTTGCCTGCTCAATATCAGCTCTCTCATCAACAAGTGCATCATGTAAATCTGCATCAGAAATGGAATGATCTGCATCATCATATGAAACTTGCAAAGGCTGAGAAGTTGCCTCATTAGGACCAGCACTAGACTGTCCACCTGTAAAAAGAGGCATCAAAGTATCATACATGTCTTTGGAGCTAACATATGTCTCCTTAGTACATGAAAGCAATGGCTCAATAGCATCTTCCACAAAGACAACATCACGGCTAACCAGAATGCGTTTAGTCTGTGGATGATACAAACGATAGCCTTTACTTTCAAAACTGTACCCAACAAAAATACATTTTACTGCCTTATCATCCAATTTTCTACGATGTTGTTCAGCCACTAGTGCATATGCCAAACAACCAAAAACACGCAGATGAGCAAGAGATGGCTTGCGGTCATGCCAAGCCTCATATGGAGTGATAGACTGTAGCGCTTTAGTGGGACACCTGTTCAGTACATATGCTGCACACATAACAGCCTCAAGCCAGAAACTATGTGGTAAAGCCTAACTCTTGACCATGCACCTCGCCATCTCCATGAGTGACCTGTTCTTTTGTTCAGCAACTCCATTCAGTTGAGGTGTATACAACACTGTACACTGGTGTTTTATCCCACGTTCAGCCAGAAATGCATTAAAATCAGAAGACATATATTCCCCCCCTCGATCAGAACGGATGGTGCACATTTTACATGCTGTTGGATTTTCAGCCAATACCAAAAATTGTTTAAAGCACATGAACACTTCGGACTTTGCTTTGAGTGGATATACCCATGCATGCCTGGAAAAATCATCAATGAAAGTCACGAAGTAAAGGTAATTTCCAAAAGAGGGTGTCTGCATAGGACCACAGACATCACTATGTACAAGCTGCAATTTCTGTGTAGCCCGAATTGAACCATCATTTGGAAAGGAGGAACGCTGCATTGTGCCCAAAATACAGCCTTCACAAACATGTTTTCCAGGTGCCTCAAGTTTGGGCAAAGAGGATACCATTTCAAATTTCTGCAGGCGTAGCAAACTAGCAAAATTCAGATGACCAAAGCATGCATGCCAAAGCTTTGCATCTGACATAGCCTGAGAATTGTTTACTACACATGCCAAATCATTTTCAGATCTTTCATAGTCTATGAGCTTATACAGCCCACGACATAAAATGCCAGAAGCAATAATAACATCGCCATTTGACAGATCATGAACTGTGCATCTATCACCAACAAATTTCACAACCAAGCCAATCTTGGCTAATGCAGAAACTGATAACAGATTCTTCTTGATCCCTGGCACAAATAAAGCAATCTGACAAAGTGAAAGAACTACCATTAGCAGTAGTCAAAATGATCTTACCAACTCCCATAATAGGATAAGAGGAGTTGTTGGTGCATGTAACAGTATTCCCTGTAGGGGCAGGCTCGAGTGTAGAGAAGAAACTGCGTTGCGAAGTAATATGTTTGGTCGCCCCACTCTCAAAATACTGGCAAACATTTGAGTCTACTACAGACATGCACTGATCATGAGAAGATGGGTCAAAACTGCAGACAGTAGTAAACGCCCATTCTTCTTCCTGCACAAGATTAGCAGACTTTGCTTTTGGTGTAGAGGCCTCTGCAACAACCATTCCAGCCTCTTTCTTCTTTGCCTCTTTTGCAGCCAGTTTTGGACAGTTCTTTATGATATGATCATTGCCTTTACAGTAACAATTTCTGCTTTTCTCATTTCCTCTCATCTTTATCTTCCTTCTTCGAATATGCAAAATTAGCAGATTTCTGCTTACTAGTTGAAGAGCTCCATTTTCCTTTGCCCTTCTCACTAGCCAGGAAAGCTTGATCTACAACTCGCATAATGGACCTGTTCTGCCTCGACTGATCTTCCTGCAACAAAACAGAGACTAACTCCTCAAATGATAGGGCATTTGGATTGCCTTTCATCATCAACCGAAGAGTAGAAGCAAAACTCTGATATGAATCAGGAAGACCATTTAGAACGGTCTGCACAAGTGAGCTATCTGGTATAACCTCATCAGCAAAAATCAACTATTCCTTCAAATCTTTGATCTTCGTTAGGAAACTATCCATAGAATCACCTTCATTCATGTGCTCACTCTCCAACTGTTTTCGGAGGTAAGCAACACGAGCCTCATTCCTAGCTTGGTACAATGTGGTAAGTGTATCCCAAGCATCCTTAGCTGTTTTGCAAGAGCGAATGTGAGAAATAATGGCACGTTTGACAGACAAAGCTATCAATGCATGTGCCTGGGCATCTCTGCCATCCCATCGAATCTGCTCTGCAGTAGGTGCAGTAGAAACAGCAGCACGAATAGGAATCTTCAGAATATCATCTTTGACACCATCTTCATCAGTTCCAGCACCTGTATTTGCAGTACCTGTCGTTACAGGTGTAACAGGACGTCTTTCAACACCCTGCACAATGTTCCACAATCCTTTTGCAACCAATACATGTCGCATCATGTAAGCCCATAATGGGTAGTTGGTACCATCCAACTTATCCTCAACAGCCAACATACGAAATACATCATTGCTTTCAGCCATGGCCGATGACTAAAATACCTTGATGCAGAAAATTGACTGTATCTCAAAAAGTTGAACAGAACTGCTCGGACGAATTCTGATAGACCTGTAGTAGACTTTGAGACGCTTATACTGGCGAACAGAAACTGGTATATACCTTTGGCACAAAAAGACAAAATAGCCTGCACAAGCACTGTGATAGTGCGTTCAGAGGCTGAAACGAGCTCAGATCGCGATTTCGGCACCACAAAGCGAAGCCGTTTTGATCTCGGAAACACCCTGAGTATGCTCACCAAAATTCGTACGTTTCTGAGACCGCAAACGGAGGAGTGTCGACGGCGCCCTAGATGAAGCGACGACCTGCTCTGATACCAATTGTTGGAGTTAGACGTCTGCGGAAGCACGCGAACAACACAAGGAAGAAGAAGAAGCTTGGAGCACAAACACACAATACTGAATGTATTACTAGAGAATGTACAAAGATAAGTAGCCCATTAGGGCAATAGGCGTATATACAAGCCGGGGGAAAAAAACCTCCTAAAGAGGGAAAAAAGTGCCCCAGCGGTCCTAGTGTGTTCACACACATCACTACCTAAATATATCAACAATATCCACCAAGTGCATTGGGGTTTTGGCCCCTTTTTGAAGCCATTTGTGTAGTCAGTATTTCCATGAGAGTTACATATTGTGAGTTATAGTTCAGCTTGCATTTCAGCTTTGTTGAAGTTCATGTATTGCTACTTTTGAGTTCTTTGGTGCAATGGCAAGCAACAATGACTTGTTTGGTATAGCTAAAGATAAGCTTTATGGGACTAGCTATCCAATATGGTCTTACATGATGAAGCATGTTATCATTGCAAAGCAACTACAAAACATAATGGTAGATGTTGACAAGCTACCTATTGGTTCTTCTATGACACAACTTTTTGACATATATTAAAGTTCTTATTCAAGTACAATGACTATGTCTCCTCAACCTATGAAAGAGCAACTTATATGGGATGGAAAAGATGCTCAAGCTCATGAATTGATTTCTCTTTCTATGAAGCGACATATTGTTCCATAGGTCTAATTATGCACTACTTCAAGGAAACCTTGGGATAATATTGCTTTTTTGTATGCAGTGCATAATGAGTCACCATATATGACTAAAAATGAATAATTAGATGTATATGTTACATGCATCAAGGATTTGAAATATCAATTGGCAAACATTCATGAAATCATTCAGGATGCATCACTCATTTCTACATTACAAGATTCTTGAAAATATTTTCAAAGCTTTGGTATTACAGTTCATTTGGTTGCAAAAGGAAGTCCAAATATGTATAATTTTGATAAGATTTGTCTCTTCTTTTGCAAGAAGAACAATTTGGGGTGAATAGAAGTGGTTTGCTTGAGGGAACGCAAGCACTTGCTATTACACAAAATAAAAAAATCAAGTATGATTCAGTTTTGGGTTCATCAAAACCAAAGCCTCAATCTTCCTCTTTCATTCTTTCTCTCTTGATTGTGATATGCAAAAGAAGAAGAGATCCAAATATTGTTAAAATATTGGATATACTATTGATGAATGTAGTGTTGCTCAAGATGTTTGGACATGTGTTGTTGCATGTCATTATGATCTATCATCACATTCTACATGCATGATTGCGTAGGTTGATTCAGATTGGTCTTTTTATAATGGTGCTTCAAAGCATATCACTTCATGCAGAAGAATTTTTGCATCTTTGAAAGATGTATCCAAAAGAGGACACGTTGTATGTGCAAAAATTCTTATATCTAATATTAGAGTGGGAGAAATTGAGCTCACGATTGCAAATGGAGGTGTTGTTACTCTCAAGAATGCATTGTATGTACCTGGTATCAAGAAAAAATTGATTTCCGTTCCTATTGCTATTGTGGGACTTCATATGCACTTTGTTGATAATGAATGTATGGTTTATGATTTTAGCAATATCGATGTTATTGAGATCTTGGGACATTATGCAATGGTTTCTATTGCATGGATTCATATAAGAGAGTTGACTCAAATGTCTTGCTTACTCATACTTCTTCTATGGCTAAAATGGAGTTATGCCATGCTCGTTTTGGTCATTTGAAGTTCAATAGTTTGCTTTACTTGCAAAACAAGGATATGGTCATTGGTTTGTTAACACTTGATTCCATTGAAACATGCATTTGAAGGTTATATACTTGGAAAAGTTGCATCACGCTTCCTTTTCCAAAGATAGTGCTAGACATACAACGCAAAAATTGCAACTTGTTCATAATTATGTATGTGGTCTTGTCAAGACCATCTTTTGGCAAGCATGTGTACTTTGTTAGCTTCATTGACGATGCAACATACAAGTTTATGAAACCAGAAATTGATGTATTCACTTGCTTTAAATTGCTTTTAGCTATGGCTAAAAAACTTTATGGCAATAATCTTTTGCTCTTTGCATAGATCATGGTGGTGAATACATGTCAAATGAATTTAATGCTTTTCTTTGCAAAAGAGATATTTCTCACCAATGTACAATCCCATATACATCTCAAAAAATGGTATTGCAGAGCACAAGAATAAAACACTCCTTGAAACGACATGATATATGATTGAGGGAAAACATATTCCAAATAAGTTTTGGGTTTAAGTGGTCATGTGTGCAAAAAATGTATCAAACCATTGTCCTACAATAGCATTGAGGGTCATTACACCTTATGAGGCTTGGAACAAAAGTCAATGGTTAGTCATATGTGTATATTTGATTGTTTGGCATATGCTCTCGTGCCATTTGTTATGGCTAAATGATTAATATTTTTGGTACGAATATTTGTTGGAAGATTAACTAACATGTTGTAAATAGGGATGTGACAGATTAATATAATGACTCGAGGTGATGAGATACACACGTAGTCTAGTGTAGCCATTGGTGGTGCCTTGGGCACTAGTGTAGAGTCCTTGTACAACCTTGAGTTTATTAGTTATTGTTATGGCAGTTTGTTACATTCATGATTCTATTGTATAACTATTAAGTTGTTGAAGGAATAATTAACAATGTGTGAGTTGTTAAACGTGTAATGATCCACTCCGTTAATTGAAGTGTGTGGTAAAGAGTGACTGTGAAGGAAAATTCTAGGGCCCTATAAAAGGATAACCCTTTAGTCAAGAACCTCATCTAACCTTTCAATCTATAGAGTGAAGATTATTGTGTAGTGATTGTATTCTGTTAAGAAGTAGGGAATGCTGTGGTAGATACCGGATAGAGGTTAACAGTGATGATCCCACTGGGGACTGGTAATTGTTAAAACTATTGACAAACATATGTATGTATTGCATTCAGGAGAAAGTTATCCCAAGTATACAGTAGAAAAACAAACACGAATTGTGAAAAACTACCTTGGTACCCCAAAGATTGCTTCCATAGCAACAAAACAGATGGATTAGTTGGAATCAGACCCGATACTAAAAACTGCAATTGAACCAGAAGGAATTTTGATACCCTCCAACTATATTATGGCACAAGAAAATTCAATTGGAGTTTCACTAGAACCTGTTTTGGTGGTGCCCAATTAGATGCTAGCGGTTCCTAGTGAGTGAACACAATCTACACCACTCATTAAGCATTTGAAAATTTCCCCATTATCCATAGAAACTGATCTACCTACAACTAGTAAAGCTACCAACCTCCAAACATTGGACTTGGGAGATAGTGGATTTTCTTGCAACTTTTGGACTTTAGAAAACCACCCAAAAAAGTGGAATCAAAAGATATTAACGAATGGCACTCACAAGCACCACCAAAGATTCCATCCTACCCATCAGATACCTTTACACCTTCTACATTGTTCCCCAAAATTTAGCGTGAATTGTTTGCAACCAGTTTTGAATCAGACAAAGAAGTAGATGTTGCTGATTAGTTTAGCCCTACAAAAATGGTAGGAGAAAACTTGCCTTTGAGAATACCATTCTCGAGCAAAATGTCATATGAAAAGTTTTGCGGGTTTCTAGGGGATGATCCAGATGCACATGTTCGAGCATTTGAGATTAGTTATGAAGTATAAGATAACCCTGCCAACACACCTGGAGACAGACAATATAAAGCAAGGGTGTTCCAATCCACATTAGTAAATGAAGTAGTTAAATGGTTAAATGAATTTGAACTTGATCATCTTTTAACATGTACAATAGGGAGAGATGCTTTCCTACAACAGTTCATATTAAAGAAAACACGAACTCATGTTTTTTATTTTTTGCAAATCAACAAACAAAAGCCGCAACAGATGGTGCAGGAATATGGCACTATATTTTGTACCTATCCCCACCAAATCCAGCTAAAAATGCATTACCCATTTATGTAATTACTCAATAGTTCATAAATATCTTAAACCCACAAATATGACAGATAATGATTATCAAATGTGTTAAGTCCATGCACCTATATGCTATAATAGATATGGCTTTACAATTAGAACACAAAGTCAAAGTCTTTGCAAAATACTTGGAATAGTCACCTTTTATAGTGACCAAATCCAATAATGAGAACCTAATGAAACATATATTTTGTAGGAATCTAGGCCATATTGCCACAAATTGTGCCTTAAATCAAGTGTACTATGCTATTTTTCAGAGCTTTGATCATTTAATAGAAGGATGATCTTATAATGGTAAAACACAAAGTAGGTTGACAGTGAATGCAATAGTATAGGACATTGGTGAACCCTTGACTAGTTACGTTTTGCAACATTTAAGCAATCAGAAATGTCAACAATACTCTCCATTTCGGCCACAAAATCCTAGAAATTATGGCACCATGGTGGGATCAAGGAATACTAAATTCAAATAATCAAATTATACCCATCCATTGCAACTTTTGTGGAGAACAAGGACATCTACACAGACATTATAAGGATGCTCATGAATATAGAGCTACTGTACATAATCAGGGAAAGTTTTGAAACTTGTAGCTTCCATATTTGAACCTGGATTTAAAGAGCAAAATTGCATGATGGAAAAAGCAACAAAATGGGCCCATGTGAAAGCCCAAATTTTTCCAACACCCACCCTTGTCAATGATCTAGTTCCACTATGATATCTAATCCTATACCAAACAAGGAACTCCCACTTGATGACCCAACACCAACCGCTACACAAGACATTCTTACCAAAGCATCCATCACTTTACCATTAGGCTAGGTATTTTCCCTAGTTCTTGGCATTCTCGACAACAATTTTATTAACACATCTCTCCTGCAGTTGTTATTAGAACCTCAACAACAACAATTCATTTGGAACCCAATTCAACAGCCGATCATGTTGTCCCATTAATCATAGTATGCTATAAAAATCATCGGATTTCCAAAGTACTCATTGACGATGGATTAAGGGTTAACATAGCAATTGATGGTGGATCAAGGGTGTAAACAGCTGGGTTGGAACACCATTGAATTGGTTAAATTCTTTGTGTGAATGGCAAATCAATTAAGGGTTCATCCAGTGGGACTGGTCTAGAATATTCCCATTATGCTTCAGGGAGTGCTTTTTCATATGACCCTTGTTGTCTTAAATTTATCAAAATCTAGCTTGGATTATAATTTACTTTTCGATCAACCTTGATTGAAGCAAGCTAAGGTCTTACAAGATTGTTCCTCCCATGACTTTTTTTTAAATGTAATCACCAAAAGTATACAGTTCCAGTTGATGAGTTGACACCTTGTGAGGTTCATGCCTGACCATATGAGGATGCGCTTGCGAACATGTTAGATGGACTTTCTAATGATGAGGAAACTGCTTTCTTAGTAGCTAGTCAAGATCTTTTGTCCTTGGAAATAATAAATTTGCAACATGTCCCAGATCAATGTCACCCATAGCTTGCTTAGTTTGCCTAAGTGTAGAAGAAGAGGATGTTTTTTCATCTCATGTTGCTTTACATACCAATGATTCATTGAAATTCTGGTCTAGTTTTTTTTTAGGGGTCAATGATAGTTCTGGTTAGAAATTTTATGTTTCGGGAGACTAACCCTTGAATTACCATCTAGGAAATTCTTCTAACCCAAAGCCAATCAAAGCTAATTCCTCTTTTGAAGACCAGTTTTGCTAGGACCTATTTGCATTATTGGATTAGTTTATTGATGTCTTTGTATGTGATTACAAGGACATGAAGGTTTTAGACCCAAGGATCTATCAGCATCACGTTTTGTTAAAACTTGATGCTTATCCAGCTAAGCAGCCGAGTTATCGTATGAATCCTAACTACACTAAGCAAGTTAAGGAAGAGATTGACTGCTTACTAAGGGTTGGTTTCAATGTGCCTATTGAGCATGCCGAATGGATTTCCCCCATTGTGATTGTACCTAAGAAAAGGAAACAATTACGTATTTGTTGATTACTGGAAGCTAAATGCTCCAACAATCCTAGATCCATTTCCTTTGCCATTTCTTGATAGTATGTTAGATGAAGTCGCTAGCTACGAAGCTTAATCCTTCCTCAATGGCTATAGTGGATATAATCAAGTTCAGATGCTTGAGCAAGATATTCCTAAAACCACCTTTATTACCAATTGGAGCATTTATGCCTACATCATTATGTGGTTTGGATTATGTAATGCAACTACTACTTTCTAACTATGCATGCATGATATTTTCTCCCCTTATTTTACCAATTTTATGCATGTCTTCCTTGATTTTTCAGTTTCAAGTGATAAAATTGAGCATTTTCACCATCTTAGACTATGCTTTCTTTATGTTGTGAATATCATTCGTGCCTCAACCTGGCTAAGTCCATCTTTGTTGTTTCTTGTGGTGAATTGCTTATGCATATCATTTCCTGCCAAGGCATCCAACTCTATCATGATAAGGTTAAGTCTAGTCCATTCTCGAAGCTCCACCACCAAAATCACCAAAAGATGTTTTCATGTTTTGGGATAGATACAATGGGATGGTTGACATTTGAGATGGTTCAAACACCTTACCATTCCCTTTACCCGCTTAACCATTGTGGCCCCATGTGATATCTAATGGATGGATGACTACAAAGCATTGTTGTATGACAGTCCGGCTACAAGTTCATAGACACCAGACATTGTCTTACTTGATCTGAGTATGTTCTAGTCCTTGTTACAGATAACTCAAAAGCATCTGCAGGCTACTTTTGTCAAACCTCATGATTTTTTCAAGGCTGCTATCCAAGATGATCCCATTCCCTTTGAAGACAAAGACAAAGCTTCTCCAACTACTTCTTTGTAGGGTTCAGATCCTCTGTGCATGCCAATGTTAGGATCTATTGGAGTTTGAGGTCTACGGAAGCACACAAACAACACAAGGAACAAGAAGAAGCTTGGAGCACAACACACAATACTGAATGTATTACCACTAGAATGTACAAAGATAAGTGACTCGTTAGGGTTATAGATGTATATACAAGTCGAGGGAAAAAACCTCCTATCGAGGCTTCACCAGTGCATTGAACAACAAGACACCCTTTGAAGCGTGCTATGTAAGAAATCCCAATGTCAATTACTTTGGAGTATTTGGAAGTGAAGCATTTGTCCATGTGCCAAAAGAAGATTGAAGTAAGCTATAATCTAAGTCCAAGAAGCATATCTTCATTGGCTATAGCGAACAATCTAAAGTTTACAGATTATGTGATCTTGAGAACCACTCCATCACAATCTCAAAAGATGTAATATTTAATAAAGCTTCAACAAACTCAACCAAAGATCCAAGTGTAAGTCGTGGTCCACCCATCTATACTCTAGAGGGGAATACAGTCTTTTCCAAACACAACTTAGAGGCAAATACTTCAAACCCACCAAGAAGATCACGAAGGCTATTTGAAAAGTAGTAGTGAGAACAAATCCATTATGTAAATTATGCATTGATGCATAAGATCTAGAAGATTCCAGAGCATTCCAACTACAAAGAAGCTCAAGGATAACTTGAGTGGGAAGAAGCTATGCAAGCTAAAATGGATGCAATTGAGAAGAACAACACTTGGACACGTGCCTAGCCTACATATCATCAAGTCATAGGATTTAAGTGGATCTATAAAGTAAAGTACAAATCAGATGGCAGATTGGACAAGTACAAAGCAAGACTTGTAGCTAATGGATATAAGCAACAACATGGCATTGATTATGAAGAAATCTTTGCCGCTACTGGAAGGTTTACCACTATAAGAATCATTCTAGCACTAAGTGCACATTTCAAGTGGCCCATCTACCAACTTGGTGTCAAAAGTGCTTTCCCCAATGGAGATCTTCAAGAAGAAGTAAATGTTGATCAAGCTTAAGGTTTAAAGATCAAAGGAAAGGAGTCTACAAACTTCACAAAGCACTTTATGGACTTAAACAAGCCCCTAGGTCCTGTTATGAAAAGATTCACATGTTCCTCGAAGATAAAGGATTTCAAAGAAGAAATGTTGATCCTAACTTATACATCTATCAAAAAGAGTCCTTAGTAGTCATCATCATCCTCTATGTAGATGACTTGATCTTGACAGGCTGAAATGAAGAACACATCCAATTCATCATCACACAGCTTCACCTTGAGTACTATATGACATACCTTGGTCTACTTCACTAATTCTTAGGTATGGAAGTTTGGAAAACAAAAGAAGGCATATTACTATCACAAAAGAAGTATTGTTCTGATCTTCTTTCTAGATATAACATGGACCAATGTCGCTCAATATCTACACCACTTGATCCAAAAATCAAGCTCACATTGGAGGATTCAACATCACTTGTGGATGTGCATGCTTATCGACATCTTGTTGGCTCATTACTCTATCTCGCCAACATTAGGCCAGATATTGCCTATGCAATTAGTATGCTAAGTCAGTTTGCATATCAACCTTGTCAAACACATTGGGATGCTTCGCAGAGACTACTTCGATACCTATCCCTCACCCGACATCATGGTCTTTGGTACAAAGGGGGCACCGAACTCGCTGGATGTTCAGATTTTGATTGGGCTAGTGATCCTGATTCTTGACGGTCTACTTCTGGTTACATATTCTTGCTTGGCTTAGGACCCATCTCTTGGGCAAGTAAGAAGTAGCTATAGTTGCCCTGTCATCCATCGAAGTACCGAGCATCCAACTTCACCGCATGTGAGGCCATCATTACTCTGGAGCAATGTACCTCTCAAGAGAACCTAGCAGACATGTTCATAAAGGCTCTATCTCCAGTTCTGCTCCGGTACTTGGTGGACCTCTACGACATTTAGCCGCTCCAAAATGGAGCTACAGAAGGGTTGTTGATGACATGATTGCTCCTACATCATCTACATTTGTATCCGCATGAGTGAATCTCCATTTTGTATCCAAGAGGCACACCATTTCCAATTTATTTCCATTTTATATTGTATCTCTTTTGTATTTGGATACCTTGGCATTTACTTCTACCATTGTATTCATTCTCCTTTAAGGAGAATTATCCCACATGCAATGTACTTTGGAGAGCCCCTCCCAAATCTCTATAAGGAGGGCCTCTCTGCCCATTTGTACTTGGTTAAAAGCTTGACTAGCCTACTCCATGCTCTTGGCAGGCTCATTTCTTGGTCTACTCACTTTTAATCTCTCACACTCTTTCTTTTGTGAGTACACTCTTCTTTTCATTTTTCTCTCGCACATGTGCTCTTTACAATGAGGCTGCCAAGGTCTCCATGAAAGCTTGCTCTAATACTAATGAAGCATTATGATGACCTACTACCAATGAAGCATTACAATGACCTACATAGAGGGATGAGTCTCTTTTTCCTCCCAACCATATGCCTCTATATATAGCTCTCTCCAAGAGACTACCCACTATAGCAGGTGGATACTAACCATCCATGGTCTATTGATCGCTACAAAGCTAAACTAGCTACAAAAGGTTATGCACAAAAACATGGCATTGATTATGAGGATACTTTTGCACCTACTTTGTGCATTGCTACCATTCATTTTGTGATTGCATTGGCTACCCACCATGGTTGGAAAGTGCATCAATTGGATATAGAAACAACTTTCTTGCCTGGTGATTTGGAAGAATATGTCTATATGAAGGAACCTCTTGGATTTTCCATCAAAGGTTAAGAGCATATGGTTTGAGACTTGTGTAAGGCTTTCTATGGACTTAATCAAGCTCCATGTGCATGGGATGACAAAATAGATAAGCAGTTGATTGTTCTTGGTTTTACATGTAGTCCAATTGAAAGTACAATTTATGTACAGAAAGATGGGGCTGATCTTATAGTGCTTGTTCTTTATGTTGATGAAATTCTCTTGATTGGGTTATGTGATGAGGAAATTGGCATCCTTATGGGTAGTTTGTGGCATACTTTGATGTCATATATCTTGGTCTTTTGGAGTACTATGTTGGCATTGAGTTTATATAATTTGAGAGGGGAATTCTTGTGCATCAAGCAAACTATATATTGAGAAACTACTTCAACATTTTGGTTTTGAATATTGAAAGCCTATCTCAACACCAATGGAAATAGGATTTAGGTTTTCAATTGAGGATGCAAATGATGCATTTGATGCTTCTCTTTATCAGCAAGTCGTGAGATGATTGATATATGCATGTAACACAAGGGTGGACATACAATATGTAGTTTTTCACTCGAGTCAATTTATGCATAGCCATTGCATTAATCATTGGAAAGTGCCAAAATGTGTGTTTAGATTTCTTAAAGGCACTTTGATTTTGGGTCTATTTTATGGTAAATATGCTCAATCATTTACAGATAGTGATTGGGCTAGTTGTATTACACAAGTGTTCACTAGTGGTAGTTGCTTTTTCCTTAGAGGATCATGCATATCTTGGTTAAGAAGCAACCTACTATGGCCACACCAAATTGTGAAGCTAAGTACATGGTATTATTCACAACTACAATTGGAGTGCATATGGTTGAGATGCCTATTGATGGATCTATGCATGGAGATTGATGCGCTTATATATACTCTCATTGATAGTTAGAGTGAATTGGTGATTGCAAGAAATCTTATGTTTCATGTGCACAAAAATCACATTGAGGTTCATTATCATTATGTCAAAGATCACCTTCATGCTCAATATATTGACTTGGTATATGTGCCTACACAAGATAATGTGGTAGAAATTTCATCAAAGATCTTCCATAGGAAAAGTTTGAGGCTTTTTGCAAAGATTTATGCTTATTAACTTATGGCGTCTGATATGTCACTCCTTATATATGTTCACACAATTCACTCTAGAGGGCATTCGTTACTTATGTGTCCCTAGAGTAGTTTTGATGTGAACCATTTCCATATACATGGACATGTTTTACTCTGGATTTGGCCAGGGATTTTTCCCCATGTAACCAAATATACATGATATACTCATATGTGGTGATACATAGTACTTAGGATTCGCTTATACCTCTCACTTAACTTATTCTCATATTATTGATCATCTATCTAGAGAGAGCTCTTCTAGCCATCACATGTCTTCATGCATTGATCTCCTTCTTTGCTCTTGTGTGCACTTCTATTTGAGCTTCCTCAACTCCCAAACACCTAGTATGGTCTATTGTAGTAGAGCCTCCAATGGCATTGTCCTCATTCCATCCTTTACACATGTATCACCCTTGTTCATTTCCATTTGAGGGTTTTCTTCCCTCATAGATCTCTATAAGAGTAGAAAGCCATCTTCACTTTAATTCCAAAGTTGTACCACTTTTTCATGTTTTGTGATAGCTTTGTCTACCAAATGTTCCATTATCCCTCACACTCACTCTTGTAAGACAACAAAGGATGCTTGGGATACACTTATAACCTCATACCAGGAAAGGAATGAGGCTCATGTTTCTTACCTCCAAAAATAGTTGGAGAGCGAGCACATGAATGAAGGAGATTATGAGGATATTTTTTTGACAAAGATCAAAGATTTAAAGGAGTAGCTGATTTTTGCAGGTGGTCTTGCCAAATAGTTCACTTGTGCAGATTGTTCTTAATGGTCTTCCTGATTCATTTAAGAGTTTTGTTTTTTGATTGACGATGAAAGGAAGTCCAAATGCATTAAATCTGAGGAATTATCTTTGTTTTGTTGTAGGAAGATTAGTCCACACAAAATAGGTCTATTATGCATGTTGAAGGTCAAGCTTTCATAGCTAGTCAAAAGGGCAAAGGTAAATGGAGCCCATCTACTAGTAAGTAGAAATCTGCTAATGCTTCACAACTGAAGAAGGAAGACAAAGATGAGAAGAAAACAAACAAGTAGAAAACTTTTTGCGAATACTATAAAGGAAATGATCATGTCATAAAGAGTTGTTTAAAATTGGCTAAAGAGGCAAAGAAAAAAGAGGTTGGAATGGTTATTGCAGAGGCCTCTATACCTAAAACAGAGTCTGATAATCGTGTTCAGAATGAAGAATGGGAATAGCTTTTGATCACGCAGCGTTAAATGCAATCTCAGATAATCCTTGGATTTTTTATTTTGGAGCTACTAAGCATATGACAGTTTGTAGAAAGGTATTTTCTTCCCTTTCTAACTCTTTAGGTAGAAGAGTGACCATTGCAAATGGTCATGATTTAGATGTTGTTGGTGTTGAAGAAGTGAACCTAAAGTCCAAAGGAGGTGGAAATTTCACAATTTCTAATGTTCTTTATGTATCAAACAAAGAAGAATTTTCTCTCTATCTCTACTTTCTTGTCCGATGGTTATAAATTAGTTTTTAAGAAAGATTCATGTTAGATGCTCTCACCTAATGAGGAGCATTGCCTACTTCAAGGTGAAAATAGAAGTGGCATGTTTATATTGTCCAAAATAAGTCATGCTAATGTTGCTAGGTCTACTTCACCTAAGGAGAAAATGAAGATATGGCATGCTAGATTTGGTCATATGAGTTACACAACTCTCAAGCGTATCAAAGATCAAGGTATGGTGGAGAGTTTGCCTATTTTTGCTTTACTAGATGATGGAGATTCATGTGAAGGATGTCTTGAAGAAAAGCTTCACAGACTACTTTTCAAGAAACATGGATTTATCACGGCCACAAGAAAGTTGTAGATCATACATTTGGATGTGAATGGTCCAATGAGAACAAATTCTATTCAAGGTTATAGGTATTTTGTTATGTTCATTGATGATTTCTCAAGATATTCTTGGATTTATGGTCTTAAAGTGAAGTCAGAGGTTTTTCCTACTTTCAACAAGTTCTTAGCTATGGTTGAAAATGAAAGTCAGTCAAAGATCTAGATTCTGAGAAGTGATAGAGGAGGAGAGTATATGTCTAAAGACTTTAAGTCTTTTCTTGAAGACAAAGGTATCTCTCATCAACTCACTATTGCTTACATGCCAAAATAGAATGGTATTGCAGAGAGAAAGAATCAGATACTTGTTGAAATGATGCAAAGTATGATGTCATCCAAAAGGCTTTCTCCCAAGTTTTGGTTTGATGTATTACATACAACTAATCCAAAGGTCATCACACCTTATGAAGCATATTATGGGAAGAAACCCAATGTGAGTTACTTCAAAGTTTTTGGTTCCCCAACTTATGTTCACATTGAGAAGAAGGATCATGGTAAGCTTGATGTAAAAGCCATTAAAGCGGTCTTTATTGGTTATGCAATTGAAAGCAAAGGATACAGATTCTATGTTCCAGATACAAGTGATATCCTACTGTCACGCAATGCATATATTGTAGAAAGTCAAATTTATGATAAGAAGGAAGAAATTCCAGATTTCATAAAGGCAGATGACTATGCATTTTTCAGAAGGAATTTGGATACTTACATTCAGCCATACAAGGGGGGTGATGAACCTTCTCGAAACCTACAATATATAGGTCAAGAGAGAATTTCATTACCTACATCAATACTTAGTCCAACATCAGTACCTCTTGAAGTTCCGACTTATGAAGTTGGAGAAGGTTCCAAAGTTCTAGAAGAAAGAGATACTGAAGAACCAGAAGATATACCACCACTTTTGAGGAATACGCCAAAGTGGTTATATCAAACATGGAAGAACAGTGGTATACAAGAATACACAAGAAGAACTAGAAGTTAGACTAGGAGACAATAAAAAGACCAGGTAAATTATGCAGAATATTTTGAGATTCATAATGTTTTAGCTCTTACTTCAATTGAGAATGGACCAACTAGTGTTCAAGATGCACTAAGTAGTCCTGTATGGAAGAAAGCTATGCAAGAAGAGATTGATTCTATCCATAAGAATCAAACTTGGAAGCTTTGTGAGTTACCAAAAGATAAGAAAGCTATTGGTGTTATGTGGATCTTCAAAATCAAAAGAAAAGCAGATGGTACTATAGGGAGGTATAAAGCAGGATTAGTTGTCAAAGGTTATGCACAAAAGAAAGGTATTGACTATGATGAGACTTTTGCACCTACATCTAGAATGACAGTGGTCAGGACAGTACTTTCTTTAGCTACATTCTTTAGTTGGAAAGTATACTAGTTAGATATCAAAACTGCATTTCTTAATGGTGATCTACATGAAGATGTTTATGTTCAGCAACCAGAAGGTTTTGAAGAAACATGTAAAGAGCATTTAGTGTGCAAGCTTATCAAAGCTTTGTATGGACTAAAGCAAGCACCTAGAGCTTGGTATGAGAAGATACATGACTCTTCTATCTATTGGTTTTGAAAACTCAGATGCAGCTCCCACTCTTTATGTGAAAGTTGAAAAGGATGTTTATCATATATGTTGATGATATGATCATGAAAGGTCCCAAGGATTCAGAGCTTTGGTTGTTTAAAGGACAACTTAAGAATACATTTGATGTAAATGACTTAGGGATTTTACATTATTATCTAGGGATTGAGTTTACAACAGAGTGACGACCAGACATTCAGTTTGCAGTTTCCCAAGTATAATGGTTCATGCACTGTCAGCTAAAGATTTAGTGGAAATCAGTTAAGAGATAATTACAGAGATCAAAAGTTTTGCAGGTTATTGAAACTTATACCATTGTGACACTGAAGGGGGGTTTGTTGGAGTCAATGTCAATATGGTCCAACAATAGCTTCATTAGAAGCTTTCTCTTCAAGTCCAAGCGGTGCAACAACATAGGTATTCTTATTCAAAATTCACGTAGGCAGCGTGGATAGAATGGTTTGCTCCTACACACGTGACCGGGTCCAAATCCCGTCAGGCACAGATTGCATAAATGCTTTATTAAAAAGCGAATCATTGGTAGCTATTTTTCTCGCGTAGATTTTGCTGATGCCAGATAAACTTGGCTAAGATTTTTTTAGCGATCGCTCATGTAGCAATCATACCTTTTCGAGCTATGCTTTATTTGTTGTGCTTTTGAAGGGAGCGTGAAACTTATATAAGGAGGGTCATGCTCTTCACTCAAAGATCACTCAAGGAGCTTAAGTGCTCAACGCAAGGAGGAGGTCTTCTTGGAGAGAGAGTGTTCACACACTCTTGAGGAGGTGATCACTAGGAGGTGCTCTATCTTGGAGGAGAAGTTCACACACTCTTGGAGGAGTTGTGGTCTACATCTTGGTGATTATCTAGAGGAGATTCTGCAAGCTTTCCATCAACATCAATTGTTGATGTACTGTGAGTAGCAAGTCTATTTCCATTCTTACTTTCTAGGTCACTCACTTCTGATTAAGGTTGATCAAAATTTGGGTTTGCTATAAAACTATTTTCCATATTCACACACACACACACACACTCTTCATACCTCTTAGGCACACTAGATATAGATATTGTCAGTTTCTATCATATTCACACATTGTAATTTGACATTCATATTTAAGTTAGTGTAGGTGAGCCTCATAGCTTACCATTCCACTTGAAATCTCATCTATTCTCTCTCTATCTCTTAGTCATCTATTTTTGAGTCTTAAGGTATGTATGTTAAGGTTCATCTGTTGGAAGATCCTATAAACCTCTGATATATTATTATTGTGGCCCTATGAAGAGCTTCTTGCAAGAAAATCGTGTTTCTACTTCCCTTGAGTGTCTTCTTGATTTGTTGATTCTTTCTCTTGTGAAATCTATGGAATTTGTGAGCTTTTCTTGTGTATTTCTGAGTGACGTGTATGCAGAGAGGTTATCATCAGTATATTGAGTGAAGTGTTGCAAGAGATCAATGCTGGAAATGGAAATTCTCAATTTTTACAGAATCGTGGTTGTCTCCTCTGTGTGATACATGTACTATTTTTGAAATCTGACTTTATATTTTCATCTATAGAGAAAATGGCACACTTTAGGCACAAAGATCATTGAAAATGCTTTTGTATAGCTCAAGATATTCAAAACCCTAGTTTTCCATCTTCATTCATACTAATTTCTCAGAAATCAGCCATATTTCCTCTTATTCTTGGATTCCATTAACTAGAAGGGGCTGTGGTCTTTGCATACTTTTCGGATTGACAACTTGATGAAGTGTTATTTAATCCTTTGTGCTATAATGATTGGAGAGGACAACTCCAAAGGTTAATAACAAACATTTTTGATGCCGTTCCCGGGGAAGAAAGCAAAATCTTCATTGAAGTCTTGGACCTTGTTGGATCTTCCATTGTTGATGGTATTTGAACACATTGGGAAGGTACTACTCTATAATCATGTAAGAAAACTTGGAAAAGTAGGTTTTAGACTTGTGTTTTGGGAAAATAAAGCTTGAATTAACCTTTTGAGACATGTGAGTGTGTATCTTTATGAAAATTGATAGTTGCTCATGCTTTTCAAGAGTAAAGTGTAGGTCTCTTGCAAAAAGATGGCTTGATTTGATGAAAGGAAAGTGAAATGTGTTTATCTTTGCATATTTAGATTTCTTTTTGACAAAGTGCCAAGCAATTTTGTTGGTCTTTGGGAAAGACAACATAGTTGCAATGAGGAAAGTCATGTAAAGTAGCTATGTGCAAATTGATTGTTCCATTTGCTTGTTCCATTTGCTTGTTCTAGGTGAATTGCTTGTCTTTTAGAAAGATTATTTTGGTCACTTGAAGGAAAGGTGTTGAGTTTATCTTTGCATAGATTGATAGTTGCACTTGCCAACACATATTTTCTTAAGAAACCCTATTCCCATTGTGAGATTGCAAGTATAATGAGTGCAACCAATCATACTTCAAAAGATCAGTGGATCTTCAAAAAGAAAACCCTAGGTGAAGTGTTTTCCTTGATTTAGGATAAAAAATTACTAAAAAAATCATAAAAATTTGATAAAACTACAACAAATTTCTTTTTTGTAATGAAGTGATGTATGAGGTGTGTGTTGATTAGTGGATGAGGATAAGTTGAAGAAAAATTCGAAAAACCAAAATATTTCAAGTGAAAGTCAAAATTGTTTTTTTTTCATTTTCTTTTAAAAAAGTTAAAATTATTAATTAAAAAATCTTTTTTGAGTTTTGATAAATTGTAGGTGACAATCGATTTGGAGTTGTTGAAGAACATTTGAAAAGATCAAGTGGGAAGAAGAGCCAAAAAATTCAATTTTCAGGGAGTTCCAGAAAAACACGATTCTCATCTCAGAATCGCGATTTTCAGTAAGATGGTGAATTTGCTTCATTTGTACTTTTGGACATCCAGGTAAGTCATTAAAGATCTTATAAGTTGCACATTTGAAGGAAATCAAAATTTGAGTAAGTTTTGAGCACAAAATCATCAAATCTAAGTTTTGGGCACAAAATCGGGATTTTCATCAGTGTGAAGAAGCATGTAACTTTTGAGAATGGGATATCATAAGTGAAGTCATGATTCTGTATGGGAGCAAGAATCATCAAATTTGGAACTTAGATTCTTAAAGTCACTCACAATCGTGATTTTTTGGGGCCTATAAAAGCACAAATTTCATGTCAAAAGTCATTGAGGGAGAGAGAGTGAGTGAGAGCTAGAGAGAGAGTGAGCAAATAGTCGTGATTTTTAGTAGCCACTAGAATCGTGCATATTTTGCAATCTAAGAAGCAAGGTATTGATTGTACAACATTATTTTGCATTAGATAAATCTTCATAGTCATGTTTTTGTTGAAAAAAACAGTAGAAATAGGAAAACATAAAAATTACGATTTTCTATTTTTGTGTTTTGCATAGCATTTTTTTGAAGTTTTGCATTATTTCTTTTATTGCATGTTAATAAAATAGCTAGACGCTTCAAAACTTGCACTCAAAATCAAAAAAATCAAAACTCAAAAAATTCATAAATTTTGCACAAAATCGCGATCAAAAACCAAAATTGCGATTTTCAAAACACGATTTTCATAAAAAAAATCGTGTTTCAAATGATTGTGAGCAATCACGATTGTCTGGAAATCATAGGATCGTGAGAATTTGGGCTGAAAATCGTGAAAAATATGATTTTGTGCTCAAAGTCATGAAAGAACACAATTTTGAATCAAAGTCATGTAAAAACACGATTGTCAACCAAAATCATGAAAAACATGATTTTGGTCAAAAATCATGAAAAACAGGATTCTGACACCAGAATCGTGAAAAAACACGATTGTCAACCAAAAGTGTGAAAAACACAATTTCGATCAAAAATCGTGAAAAAACACGACTTCATTCAAGATCGTGAAAAACACGATTCTGACACCAGAATCGTGTAAAAACATGATTGTCAACCAAAATTGTGAAAAACACGATGTTGATAAAAAATTGTGAAAAAACATGATTTTCATTCAAAATCATGAAAAACACGATTTTTATACCAAAATCATGAAAAAACATGATTATCAACCAAAAACGTGAAAAATACGATTTTGGTCAGAAATCATGGAAAAATATGATTTTCATTGAAAATCGAGGAAAAACACGATTCTAAGTGAAAATCGTGGAAAAACACGATTTTCATTCAAAATCGTGAAAAACACGATTCTTAAAGTAGAATTGTGAAAATCACGATTGTGTCCAAAAAATTATGAAAAAAACATGATTTTGGATCACAAAAGCTGATTTCACTTAAATTAAAATACCGAAGTAAAATATCTTGTGCAAATCAATAAAATCACATTTTGATCAGAATTGTGAAAAAACACGATTCTTACCATAGAATCGTGGAAACCACGATTTTGAATTAAAACTGATATTTAGCATAAATTTTAAGGAAAATCAAAATCATGAATATATAGAGTCTTATAAAATTGTGATTTCTGAGGTTTAACTTAGAAAATACATTTGAGCTGAGAATCACGATTTTTTGCTGAAAATTGTGAATTTCCTTAACAATAGTATCTTTGACTAAAAAATTATCAAAGAAAGTTATAGGGGTGTAGAAAACACCATAAACTCTTAGAACATAAAACTAAGAGTTTTATTACTTCAAGAAAATCATCAAAATCGTGGTTTTTGGAGAAAACACAATTTTGGTAAAAGTAAGAGGAAAATTCATACTCTAAGTGTGGATTTTGGACCCACTATATAGGCTTTGTTCTAAAAACCTTATTCTTATAAGAATATATAATTTTTACCTAAGGAACAATTTGAAAAAGCATCAAAATCGTGGTTCTTGCCAGATCACGATTTTGGTCAATTCTAAAAGTTTATAACACTATATTTTATAAACTCTTAGACTTAGCTGTTATAGGTGTAAAAGATTAATAGTCTTGGTGAAAAAAGTTAGAAAATTGTTCCAAGGTTGTGATAAAATCAAAATTGTGTTTTTCAGAGAAAAACACGATTTTGGTCAAATTGGAGTACAAAAATCTTATTGAAAGAGACTTAATTACTTAAATTGGATCATATTCTTAAAAACAAATAGATTCTTAGTGTTTTTTGAAAATTTTCAAATAAGGACTTGTTGGTGCATGACAACCATCAATTGATGTTTTGGACAAAGGTTTGAAGTCAAAGGATGAAGCAAAGACCAATACATGAAGCTTGAAGTTAGTGCATGATCAGAGAATGAAGACTTGTATATACATATACACTAAACTTGTAATTAGCTCACTTATACTTTTGTTATGGTCATGAGCTTGTACATATATGACTATATATACAAGTAGAAAGTCGGGGCATGTAGAAGAGATGATGAATGACAAGTTGTAAGAGTCATTAGACACTTTAGAAGTGAAGAGAATATCTCTCATCAAACAGATGTAAAGTTTTCTTGAATAAAAGAAAAGTTGCACCCGATATTTTGCTCAGAGCTCCTTCTATGTTTATCATCTTGTGAAATGATTTTGTACAAGTCTAAGTCTATAGTTAAGTGACCTCTGTACATATTCAGATTCTAATTGTGATCAGGCTGAGAGAATTGAAAGTAGGAACATTAACATGTGTAAATTTGAAGAAGAGAAGACTGCAGTAGGTGCAAATTTGATGATAATTTTTTGGTCTTTCTCCTTCCACAGTGTAAAGTTTTGAGCAAGCAAGCACTCATTCTTTAAGTTGGAAGGTAAGCTACCTATGGCTAAAAGCATTTGAAGAAATGGCTTCTAATTTAAGAAAAATATGCATTAGAAGTTGCAAGTGTCAAAGTCGATTGTAGAGAAGTACATTTTTAGACATAGGTGAATTGTTTGGAGTAAATCTCAAGATTTACTAAACATTTTGAGAATTTTTAACTTGGAGAAGGTGCGCAACCTTTAGGAACATCTTATACAAAGTTTCACTAGAAACTTTACACATTTCATCAGCCAATGAATGAGTTAAGTGTAGCAAACTTTTTTGTGTACTGACTTCCTTCACAGTTAGATAGAATTTTGATGATTTGGCATTGGTCTTTCAAAATTGGTTAACACTAGTTCTGTACTAGGACACTTGAGTGTCCTAGGACACTTAGGTGTCCTGCTTTTGTACCAAATTGATTGATTTTTCTTGATGTCACCCTTGAGGATTGATGGCATACTCACTTGGATTTGATAGCCCACATCATGCACTTTTAGAGAAAAATTTAACCTTTAACATTTTACAATTCCACGTGGATTATTAAATGAAGAAGAAAATGGGAATTTTTAAAAACTCAACTTTTAGCATAACTCAAAAAACAACACAATTCAAACATTTTGACAACTTGGATATGTTTTAGGAAATGGAAAACTATTCATGGACTTTGGTAGTGTAAAGCAAGTGTCTAGGGATCTCTGGAGAAGGTTGAACACTTCCATAAGTGATAAACATGGATTCAAAACTTTTCTTCTCTAGAGCACTACCATTTATCGCACCTTTTAAAGAATGGCTTACTATAATTTATGTGTAAGTGAGATTGTAGAGAATTTGGATAACCTTCATATTAATTGAATGCATATTTTAATTCAAAGTTAGAAGCCCTCCACTTTGAACTAGTAGCCATTGCATTTGGTGCTGACTTTCATGCTGAATTGGCAAAGTATATATTTATATGTTCATGAAAAGAACATAGCTCGAAAGGTGGAATAAAAATTATGATGGAAATAATAATTATTGAAATGCTATTCTAGGTATTAAACCTTCAAAAATATGCTTTCATGCCATGTTTCATTCCTAATCTCATCAAATAATATGTGATTCGCAATGGTGATTGTGATAAGAATGAGAAAAGATGGCATACATATTTCATTTGACAAAAAGAAGATGGCATCCATGATGGAAATAATGAAATGTTTTTAAATGATCCTTATCATTTTATGATATCAAAGATTATATCAAAGACTTTTGAGTATTATTTTTAGTATGTGTTGATGTGTGAGAAGGCTAGTGTGTTTAGGCATATAACAACTATGAAAAAAATATTTTTATTAAATTTGTTAGAACTATATATTATTTTGATTCCCTATATGTACATGACTGTTGTTTGTTGGTAGGAACTAGTTTATTTTCTTCGAATATCAAGCTAAATGTTTGTAATTTGGCATTATTTCAATTGAATGTTAATATTTGTATGTGGATATATTGGCTGGTGTCCACACATATATATACTTTGTTTGTTGTACATAGATCTAAAAAACCTGGTTGACTTTCACAGATTGCTAGTTCCCTTATGTGTACACCTTGTTTGATGTCTTATTGTCTTGCTTCATGTGAAGAAATTGGATCTCTTCCTAATTGTACATGCTTTGTTATGTGTCCACAAACTATTCATGATTGTATCCATAGAATTTGGTTGATGCCAACACAATAGAAGATTCTTGGTTGTGTCCAAAGATGTAAAAATTTTGGTGGATTTCAATAAATTATTTAGCCTCTTATATTTAAGCTTTGGTTTGTTGTCTCACATTTTCTACTTGGTAACTTGATTGCGTACACCTTAGATGATGTCCATAAATTCTTTTGAGTCATATATGTAGGCTTTAGTTTTTTGTTTTTGGTGACTAGAGTTATAGTAGTTGATTTTATATGTGTATACCTTGGTTTTTTTCTTCATACCTTGTTTGATTGTTGGCATATTTGTACACTTCTATAGATTTCCATAAGCTTATTTGAACCATGTTTAGAACTACTTGCTGTTTTTGATGTACAAAGTCAAAATAATTGATTTTATTTGAATTGAAATGATTTTTCTAAGTGATTTTGAGGTTCATACTATGTGATCTATGCTTCAAGGAATGTGTATAATTTTTTCTTTCATATGATAGATTTTGTTCTTTTGATAAAAATACATTTGATTAGGAATTTTCATCTTGTTCACTACCATAGCATCTTGAGAGGCTATTTACATGAACACAAAACATGATTTATTGTGTTTTATAATTTTGCATTAACCTTCAACTTATATTTAATATGTGTGTTAAAGGATTTTCACAAATTCTCTTTGTAGAAGGTGTGTGATGTTTTGGAAAATTATCAAAAAAGGACACTTAAGTGTCCTGTTTTGGTACCAAACTTGTGTTAAGGTTTTGAGTTGTTCTTGATATAGAGGCACTCTAACATCAAGGATAACTTGTTCTTTTGGAGACTAACACTCTCCATCAGTGGTATCAGAGCATGAATCATCAAAATTGAAGAAAGGAGGACCCTGACTATTGCAGCTATACACAAATCAACCTTTGAAGATTCAAAAGGTGAAAGTTTGAAGTGAAAGCTAGAGAAGGAGGCCTGAAGTTATCAAGAAGATCAAAAGGAACTACATTCAAAGTAAAGGTACAATTATTCCTCATAAAGCTTGAAGAATTTAATACACAGGTGAAGAAAGGATGGGAGATTCTCTTTAGATAGAGAAATTGGATAGAGAAAATTATCCTGCTTGGTCTATGAGGATGGAAGCTCATCTTATGAGCAAAGACTTGATAGGATACATTACAAGTGAAGAAGAAAAACGAGAATTTAAAGATCCTAGTGTTCCAACTAGGGAGGAGCTCTCAGATTTGAAGACATGGATGAAGAAGGATGCTTAAGCAAGGAGCATTATCTACATGGGAGTCAATGATTATTTGCTACCTCACATTAGAGGACTTGAAAGTGCAAGTGAGATTTGGAATGCTTTGGAAGAGCATTTCCAAAACACTACAAAGTCAAGAAAGGCATCTTTGTGGGAAGAGTTTACCACATTCAAGAAGAAGGCTTCTCAATCCATTTCTCATTATGTAGCAATGATGAAGGACATTGCAGATGCATTAGGAGCAGTTGATGAAGATATTGAAGAGGACAAATTGGTAAGGCAAATCCTTACAGGTTTGAGAGGAGATGAGAAATGAAAGCCATTCATTTTGTCTACTGAATTGTCACTAGATCATTTTACTCCTGATTTTAATCAATTTCTAGGACATATGCTAACCTTTGAGCATGATGTCAAAGGTGATGTTGATAGAAGTACAAGTCAAACAATGTATTCAAAGGAAAAGAAGAAGATTAACAAAGGCAAGCAACAATTGAATGAAGATGAAGGTACAACTAGCCAATCTAACTTCCTAAGAGGAAGAGGTCGTGGCAGAAGTAATAAAGATGGTGTCAACACTTGCTGGATTTGTGGTAAGACAAATCATTTAGCTCATGAATGTTGGCATAATAATAAGAATAGTGGAGGATATAATCAGAATCTTAATTCAAGAGGAAGAGGTAATAGAAACCAAAGAGGTAATTTCACAGGTAGAGTTAGTAGAGGTTTCTTTGGAAGAAATGCAGGTAGAGGTTTCCAAAGTCAATCCTACAATAATACCTACTACAACTATGCTTCATATCAGAAGGAGGATTCAACTTTAATTATGAGTGCAGCTTGTGAAAGACAAAGTGAAGATCAAAGAGTCTTCTAGATAGACTCAGGGTGTAGCAATCACCTAAGTGGCAATATAGCGTTGATGACTGATTTGGAGAATAAAGTAAGTAATCATGTGGTACAAAACAGGTTATAATACAAAGCATAATGTGAAGTCAATTGGATCAGTGAAGGCTAAGGATGGGAGCACTCTTTTGAGTAAGATTTTGTATGTTCCTACAATTCCAAAGAATTTGATAAGTGTAGGGCAACTTGTTGAGAAAGGTTATGAAGTAAGGTTCACTAATGATGGAGTTTTTGTGGAAGACCCTAGCAATGGGTATAACAAATTGTTTCAGGGAAGAAAGAAGGAAGGCTCTTCACATTGAAGATTCAAGGCAATGTTGGTCATGCCTTGTTCACTTATGGAGGACATAAGATCTCTGAGTTAGATCTTTGGCATAAAAGGCTCGGACATTTCAATGAAAGAGGTATTAAGGATATGGTTAACAATGTTTGAGTTCTTGGATTACCTAATGTTGTAGGTCAACACATGACATACAAATGTGAGTCATGTCAATTAGGTAAGGCTCATAAGCAATCATATAATAAGCATGGATCCATGTATTTAGAGAAGCTTGAAATGGTACACACAGATGTGTGGGGACCATCAAAAGACTTTAGCATTAATGGTTCAAGATATTATGTTATTTATGTTGATGATGCTACCAGGTGGATCACCACTTTTCTTATTTTAAATCAGAGGTATTCAATACATTTAAACATTATCATGTGTATGCAGAGAGAATCACAAGTCAAAAGTTGAAGAGACTAAGGTCAAATGGAGGGGTAGAGTATTTCTCTAATGAATTCAATGATTACTTGTGGAATGCATGTATAAAAAGGGAAGTTACTTGCAGGTACTCTCCTCAACAAAATGGTGTAGTAGAAAGGAGAAATAGAACTCTTATTGAGTTTGCAAGTTCAATGATGAAAGAAAAGAATTGCCCCAATTATTTGTGGGCTGAGGGTGTAAATACAGCTACATACTTGGTTAATAGGTTACCATGTAAAGCTTTGCAGGGTATGACACCTTATGAGGCATGGTGGGGTAAGAGACCTACCTTAGATCATTGCAAAGTATTTGGATGTTTGGCTTATGCATATGTGCCATCTCAGTTGAGGCATAAATTGGAACCTAAAGCGGAAAAGTATGTGTTCATTAGATATGATGATAAGCAGATGGGTTATAGGTTGTGGAGTCCATCCACAAAGCAATTTCTTGTGTCAAAAGATGTTACATTTGATGAGCAAGGTACTTGCTATGCAGGTACAATTAATATTCATGTAGGTGATGAAGAAACTTTGAATCAGAAGAAAGGTAAATCAAAGATTCAAATAGTTGATGAAGAGGAGAATAATAAAACACAAGCTGAAGTTGAAGAAAGGCCAAGGTTTGATCCAGAATGTGATGAACCAAAAACTTCAAGGAGTGGATAACTCAGAAGGTCTTCAAGACACAAACAACAATTTGACCACTAAAGATTATGCTTATATGGTGAAAGCAGAGGAAGACCCTTCTACATATGAAGAGGCAAAAGGTAAGGAAAATTGGGAGAAAGCTTTGCAGGAAGAGTATGATGCATTGATGGAGAATGAGACATGGGACTTGGTTCCTAAACCAAATAGTCAGAAGATCATTGGATGCAAATGGGTCTACAAGACAAAGAGGTATGCAGATGGAAGTGTGTCTATATATAAAGCTAGACTTGTTGTGAAAGGGTATGCTCAGACATATGGTATAGATTATGATGAGACTTATAGTCCTGTGGAGAAAATGACAACTATAAGGACTCTCATAGCTATTGCTGCATGTAAAGGTTGGAAGATTTTTCAATTAGATGTGAAGAATGCTTTTCTAAATGGTTACATTTTAGATGATGTTTTCATGGAGCAACTAGAAGGTTTCAAAGATAAAAGGTATCCAGAATATGTATGCAAGCTCAAGAGAGCTTTGTATGGTTTGAAGCAAGCCCCAGGGCATGGAATTATAGACTTGTGAAGTTCTTGAAGGAACTTCGTTTTCAAGTATCTAAGGAAGATAGTAGCTTGCTTGTTAAAGCAAGTGATGATGGGTTCATTTACATGTGCATATATGTTGATGACATAATTCTTATAGGTACAGATGAGAAGGGCATACAAGGTCTTAAGAAGCAAATGGAGAAAGAATTCAAGATCAGTGACTTGGGATATTTGTCATATTTCTTGGGCATGGAGATTTCATATACCCATCATGGAGTATATGTAACTCAAGAAAGGTATTTGAAGAACTTACTAATCAAGTTTAAAATGGAAGATTGTAGGGTAGCACCTACTCCAATGGAGGTGAATCACAAATTGAGAAGATATGGAGGAGAAGAATTCAAGGACATGAAGTTAAGGGTACACTCAAGGAAGGTTTGTATTATGGTTTCACATCAGATACAAACATCAAGATATATAGTGATACAGATTGGGCAGGTAATCCTGATGATAGTAGATCAACCTATAGGTACTTATGTTATGTGGGAGATAAGTTAATCTCTTGGTGTTCTAAAAAGAAACACACAATTGCTTTGTCATCTATAGAAGCAGAGTATAAAGGTATGGTTGAAGCTGCAAAAGAGGTCATATGGTTGAAGACTCTCATGAAGAGTTTTGACATCATTCAGAATACACCCACTATTCATGGAGATAACATCAGTTCATTGTATCTAACCCTATTTTTCATGCCAGGACTAAACATATTGAGATTCGGTATCACTTCTTGAGAGAGAAGGTGATTGATAAGGAGATTGAAGTCATACATGCTTCAACAAAAGATCAGATTGTAGATATGCTAACCAAAAGCTTGGATGGATCAAAGCTACAGAGATTCAAAGACGTGGTAGGTATAAAGAAGATGGAGAAAACCTGAATGAAGCAAAGACCAATATATGAAGCTTGAAGTTAGTGCATGATCAGAGAATGAAGAATTGTATATACATGTACACTAAACTTGTAATTAACTCACTTATACTTTTGTTATGGTCATGAGCTTGTACATATATGCCTATATATACATGTAGAAAGTCGGGGCATGTAGAAAGTCGGGGCATCTTGTATACAAATAGGTTTGGAGCCTATATGTATCAAGATGGCATGCATAAGTTCATCATCAAACTGAGAAACTTAGAAATTCCTTTGAATTTGATGCCAATAGCACAATTCAGAGATGGCAGGTATGAGGACAGACAAGTCTATATATTCTCACATGACCCTGAAAATTCAATTGACCTTGGTTAATGTGCAAATAAGAGACCTTGGGATCAAGAATTGGGGCAAACAGACATGCCAAGACCAAGTGGAAATCAAAAGGGAAGGAGGTCACACACTTCTCCAAACCCTTTTGAAAGAGAAGGAGAGGAAATACCTGATTTTCCCATTAGAAGGAGACAACCATGGTGAAACCAAGGTAGAATGCTTAGACCCTATCAGGTGGCAAAATGCATGAAAAATCAGTATGAAGGGTACTCAGACCCTCATGCTCATGCAGTAGAGTTTAGACAACTGATTAGGGTTGAAGAAATAGAGGACTATAAAGTTCAATTTGAAGCCTTTGGTCTAACTCTGACTAGACCTGCGTTATCTTGGTTCATATCCTTGAGAAAGGAAATGTACCCAGAGATGGAGTCATTCCTTGAAGCCTTCATAGGTGAATTTTCAAAAAGTGGTATCAAAGATAGCACAACCACACTGATACATAGTTTCAAACAACAAAAGGATGAGAATGTGAGAGGATCTGCTAGGAGGTTCAAACAGTATATTGACACGTGTCCCAAAGATGAGGTACCTTCAATGTCTAGACAAGTGTCTCTGTTCATAGAAGGATTGAGGAGTGCACAATTGAGAACCCTAGTGTACTATAGGAGATGTCATGACTTAGGGGCCTATGTCAAGGAGGCAATAGATTTAGAAGTCAACACGGGGCAAGATTTGTTGGCATTTGATCAACCAAGGTCAAATGAAGATAGAATTCCACCAACTAAGGAGTTAGCAAAAGCCATTGCCAAAGCTCTAGAGGTTAGCACAAAAGCAAATTTGGTAAATACAAGACTAACACCAAATAAGAAGTGCTACAATTGTGGAGAGAATCATCATGCATATCAGTGTCCATATCATAAACCTCAACATTTGCAAGACTTGAAAACACTCAAGTATTGCACTTTAGAGAAAAATGGACAAACCATACTAGAGAGGAGTTCTTTTACAATAAACAACCTGTTAGAGAGAGAGAGAGAATATATGAACCAACACAATCCACAAAGAGAAATTGGCTTTGCTGAACAACTTAGGCCTGTATTGGGACAACAACCACCATTGCCTACAAATGTGGTACCAGTGAAATACACTCCTATAGAAGAGGAAAGTCCAAGATCTAGAACATGTTTCAGGGAGGATTATCATTCTTTTGAGATGAACCAGTGACATTAAATGCCATAACTAGATTTCAAGCCAAGGAACAAGGCATCAGAGTAGAAACACACACTATGGATAACAAGAAAAATCTATCCTCAAAAGAGAAGAAAAATAGACAAAAAGGTAGATGGGAGAAAAAGACAAGAGTGGGTAAAACCCTAGCCTTAGAAGAGGAAATTGTGGGTAACTCAAACCCTAGTCAACAACAAAGTACACAGAAACAAGGAGGGATGAAAACTTCAAAGTGCTTGGATACATTGATAGAAGCCTATAAAGGAAGAATTCAAGATGGACGAAACCCTACAGATCATGTGCTAGCTTATCCAATGCCAGATATTGAGGATGAGAGAATGCAGAGGTGTAAACAGAGCATTAGAGAAGCACAAAACAATTTCTAAGAGGCAGACAACCATAAAAATATATCCGAGGAGTCAAATTCAGCAAAATCTAGGGAACATTTAGTTGGGAAAGAGCACTCAAGAAAGGAGGAAAAACAAATAACTCTTCAATTCAATTTAGAAAAATATTGTACAATTCTATGTCAAACCACATGGGAAGAGTTCATAAAACAAAATCCTCATTTACACCATAACATGAAGAGTTGGGAACCAAATTCACATTGCCAAGATACACAATTTCAGGAAACAGAAGACTTGCATTATATACCTATTGACAAGATAGGAGGCTACTGTGAGGGGAAAGAAGGGAACTCAACTTTGAGAGTACAATTTGGTGACCATTATGCCAAAGCAATACTGGATAGTGGATCTAGAGTGGCAATTATGACCAAACAACGAAGAAATGGGGGGAAAATGAACTAATACCTACCAAGATGAGATTACAACTTGCAGATGGACATATAGAGGTACCCTTAGGAATTTGGGAGAAAGTGATTATGGAGATATCCGGGATAGAAATAGAGCATACCTTTTACCATAGTTAAATTTCCACAGCCTACCTCTTATGAAATCATCTTAGGCAAACCATTCACAAGACAAATGAAGATTGTGCAAGATTGGGGTAGAGATTGTCTATAACTTCAGAGCCAAGAAAAAGTAACCAATGTAAACCTAAGAAATGGGCAGTATTGTGAGATATCCCCTCAGGAGTGGTTTAAAGTGCATCAAAATCAAGAGTCAAGTGAAGAGTCTAGAAGCAAAGAATAGAGTGAAAAGGAATCACCAATGGAGGTGTAATGCCATGAGGAACAAGAAACATAAGAGAATTTTGCTAAGAAAAGGAGATTGTCAAAAGGAAAGGAAATTAGAGGATGAGAATTACATTCCACATAAATTTGATGATGAGGAATTTGAGCCCTATGGCTGGAGCCAGATATTGTCTACAATGGATGTGGCCAATGATGAATATGTGGGAGTCAAATTTCAAGGAAGAAGGATATGATGTCTTCCATGTAGGTGTACAAATGATAAGTGTGACAAAGTCAGAAGAGAGTCTGAACGGATCTGTACTTTTAGGTACTGACAAAACACATTTTCTAGAAGAAGTGCATGCTTAGGATGCTATAAAAGACAAAATCTCAAGAACTTATAAAAAATGTGTACACAAAGAGATTAGTGAAGATCCAAAGCCTGAAATGAGTAAGAAAATGAAGGAACACAAGGCACTTAAGGAAGAGGAGCAAAAGTTTGATGTACCTTCAACTTTCAAGACTTATGACGTGGAGGATAGATTACTTTTGAAAATGAAACCAAAAAGAGATAAGAAAAAAGGGGAATCATATGACAATGAGGAACAAACCAAGAAAGTGGTGATTGCTTAAGAAGAAGGGGAGGATAGACACATTGTCATAGCTGATGATATGTCAGACCAGGAGGAGGAAGCACTAACAAAATTGGCTAAGGAATATAGGGATGTGTTTGCCTACAGTTATAAGGATTTGAAAGGAATTGACCCTAAAATTTGTGAACATTTACCTATTGCTTTGGAAGATCAACATAAAACTACGTTCTCCACTAAATGGGGAATATATGCATTTAGGATTGTTGATATATTTAGGTAGTGATGTGTGTGAACACTCTAGGACCGCCGGGGCACTTTTTTCCCTCTTTAGGAGGTTTTTTTCCCCCGGCTTGTATATACGCCTATTGCCCTAATGGGCTACTTATCTTTGTACATTCTCTAGTAATACATTCAGTCTTGTGTGTTGTGCTCCAAGCTTCTTCCTCTTCCTTGTGCTGTTCGCGTGCTTCCGCAGACGTCTAACTCCAACAATTGGTATCAGAGCAGGTCGTTGATTCTTCTAGGGCGTCGTCGACACTCCTCCGTTTGCAGTCTCAGATTCGCACAAAATTTGGTGAGCATACTCAGGGTGTTTTCTGAGCTCGTTTCGGCCTCCGAACGCACTATCGCAGTGCTTGTGCAGGCTATTTCGTCCTTTTGTGCCAAAGGTATATACCAGTTTCTGTTCGCCAATTTAAGCGTCTCGAAGTCTGCTACAGGTCTAGCAGAACTCGTCTGGGCAGTTCTGTTCAACTTTTTGAGATACAGTCAATTTTCTGCATCAAGGTATTTTAGTCATCGGCCATGGCTGAAAGCAGTGATGTATTCCGTATGTTGGCTGTTGAGGATAAGTTGGATGGTACCAACTACCCATTATGGGCTTATATGATGCGACATGTACTGGTTGCAAAAGGATTGTGGAACATTGTGCAGGGTGTTGAAAGATGTCCTGTTACACCTGTAACGACAGATACTGCAAATACAGGTGTTGGAGCTGATGAAGATGGTGTCGAAGATGATATTCCGCAGATTCCTGTTCGTGTTGCTGTTTCTGTTGCACCTACTGCAGAGCAGATTCGTTGGGATGGCAGAGATGCCCAAGCACATGCATTGATAGCTTTGTCTATCAAACGTGCCATTATTCCTCACATTCGCTCTTGCAGAACAGCAAAGGATGCTTGGGATACACTTACCACTTTGTACCAGGCTAGGAATGAGGCTCGTATTGCTTACCTCTGAAAACAGTTGGAGAGTGAGCACATGAATGAAGGTGATTCGATGGACAATTTTCTTACAAAGATCAAAGACCTGAAGGAACAATTGATTTCTGCTGATGAGGTTATACCAGATAGCTCACTTGTGCAGACCGTTCTGAATGGCCTTCCTGATTCATATCAGAGTTTTGCCTCTACTCTTCGATTGATGATGAAAGGCAATCCGAATGCCTTGTCATTTCAGGAATTAGTCTCTGTTCTGTTGCAGGAAGATTAGTCCAGGCAGAACAGGTCCATTATGCGTGTTGCAGATCAAGCTTTCCTGGCTAGTCAGAAGGGCAAAGGAAAATGGAGCTCTTCTACTAGTAAGCAGAAATCTGCAAATGCTGCACAATCGAAGAACCAAGATAAAGATGAGAAGAAATCAGAAAAGCAGAAATTGTTCTGCAAGTACTGTAAAGGAAATGATCATATTATAAAGAACTGTCCAAAACTGGCTGCTAAAGAGGCAAAGAAGAAAGAGGCTGGAATGGTTGTTGCAGAGGCCTCTACACCAAAAACAGAGTCTGCAAACCTTGTGCAGGAAGAAGAATGGGCGTTTACTACTGTTTGCAGTTTTGACCCATCTTCTCATGATCAGTGCATGTCTGCAGTAGACTCAGATGTTTGGTACTTTGACAGTGGGGCAACCAAACATATTACCTCGCAGCGCAGTTTCTTCTCTTCACTCGAGCCTGCCCCTACAGGGAATACTATCACATGCGCCAATAACTCCTCTTATCCTGTTATGGGAGTTGGTAAGATCATTCTGACTACTGCTGATGGTAGTTCTTTCACTTTGTCAGATGCTTTATTTGTGCCAGGGATCAAAAAGAACCTGTTATCAGTTTCTGCATTAGCCAAGATTGGCTTGGTTGTGAAATTCGTTGATGACAGGTGTACAGTCCATGATCTCTCAAATGGCGATGTGATTATTGCTTCTGGCATTTTATGTCGTGGGCTGTATAAGCTCATAGACTATGAAAAATCTGTGAATGATTCGGCATGTGCAGTTCATGATTCTCAGGCTATGTCAGATGCAAAGCTTTGGCATGCACGCTTTGGTCATCTGAATTTTGCTAGTTTGTTACGCCTGCAGAAATCTGAAATGGTGTCCTCTTTGCCCAAACTTGAGGCACCTGGAAAACATGTTTGTGAAGGCTGTATTTTGGGCAAAATGCAGCGTTCTTCCTTTCCAAAAGATGGTTCAGTTCGGGCTATGCAGAAATTGCAGCTTGTACATAGTGATGTCTGTGGTCCTATGCAGACACCCTCTTTTGGAAATTACCTTTACTTCGTGACTTTCATTGATGATTTTTCTAGGCATGCATGGGTATATCCACTCAAAGCAAAGTCCGAAGTGTTCATGTGCTTCAAACAGTTTTTGGTTTTGGCTGAAAATCTGTCAGCATGTAAAATGGGCACCCTCCGTTCTGATCAAGGGGGGGAATATATGTCTTCAGATTTTAATGCATTTATGGCTGAACGTGGGATAAAACACCAGTGTACAGTGCCGTATACACCTCAACAGAATGGAGTTGCTGAACGAAAGAACAGGTCACTCATGGAGATGGCGAGGTGCATGGTCAAAAGTCAGGCTTTACCACATAGTTTCTGGCTTGAGGCTGTCATGTGTGAAGCATATGTACTGAACAGGTGTCCCACGAAAGCGTTGCAGTCTATCACTCCATATGAGGCTTGGCATGACCGCAAGCCATCTGTTGCTCATCTGCGTGTTTTTGGTTGTTTGGCATATGCATTAGTGCCTGAACAACATCGCAGAAAATTGGATGATAAGGCAGTAAAATGTATTTTTGTTGGGTACAGTTCTGAAAGTAAAGGCTATCGTCTGTATCATCCACAGACTAAACGCATTCTGGTTAGCCGTGATGTTGTCTTTGTGGAAGATGCTATTCAGCCATTGCTTTCATGTACTAAGGAGACATCTGTTAGCTCCAAAGACATGTATGATACTTTGATGCCTCTTTTTACAGGTGGACAGGCTAGCGCTGGTCCTAATGAGGCAACTTCTCAGCCTTTGCAGGTTTCATATGATGATGCAGATCATGCCATTTCTGATGCAGATTTACATGATGCACTTGTTGATGAGAGAGCTGATATTGAACAGGCAAAAACTATGCCAAAATGGATGGTGCAGACTTTGCGTGACAGCAAATTAGATGCACCTTTGTCATATCGTACTCGTTCAGGCTCTCATAGTACCTCCTTTGCATCAGATTGCTATGCTATGGCTGCATCTAGTCTCTGTGATGAGAATGAGCCTGTTTCTTTTGATGAAGCACAAAATTCAGAAAATTGGATGGCTGCTATGCAATCTGAATATGCTGCTATAATGAAGAATGGTACATGGTCTTTATGTGACTTGCCTCCTGGCAAGAAGGCCATTGGCACTAAGTGGGTATACAAGCTGAAGCGTAAACCTGATGGTACAGTTGACAGGTATAAGGCTAGGCTTGTTGCAAAGGGTTATGCGCAGGAAAGAGGCATTGACTTTGATGAGACCTTTGCACCTACATGCCGTATGACTACTGTTCGGAGCATTTGTGCACTTGCAGCCCATCATGGTTGGAATGTACATCAGTTGGACATTAAAACAACATTTCTGAATGGTGACTTGCATGAAGAAGTGTATGTTTTTCAGCCCCGTGGCTTTGTGCAGAAAGGGCATGAGAACCAGGTGTGTAGGTTAAAGAAGGCGTTATATGGTTTAAAGCAAGCACCACGTGCTTGGTATGAGAAAATACATGCCTATCTGATTGCACATGGTTTTGAGAACAGTGCAACTGAAAGCACCTTATATGTTAAGCGTGCTAATGATGTGCTTTTGATCATTGTTGTCTATGTAGATGACATGCTGCTCACTGGTCCTCTTGAGAAGCATATTGCTGATTTCAAGGCTGATTTGCATGCCTCATTTGAGATGTCTGATTTGGGGCATTTGCATCACTATTTGGGCATTCAGTTTATGCAAGTTGATGGTGGAATGGCTTTGTGTCAAACGAAATATATTGACACATTATTGCAGCGTTTTGGCCTTGAAGACTGTAAGCCTATTGCCACTCCTATGGAGACAGGTTTACGATTGAGTCTTCATGATGCTGGAGATGCATTTGATGTTGTTCTCTATCAGCAGGCTGTTGGATGCTTGATTTACTTATGCATTACTCGGCCAGATATTCAGTTTGCTGTCTCACAGATGAGCAGGTTTATGCATTGCCCAAGAGTCACGCATTGGAAAGCGGTTAAGCGCATCTTTCGCTACTTGAGTGGTACTCGGCTACTTGGGTTGTTTTATCCCAAGGGGGGATCACTACCGCCAGATTTGCATGCTTTTTCTGACTCAGATTGGGCTGGTTGCTATGACACTCGTGTGTCCACCAGTGGTTTTTGCTTCATGCTTGGTAGCTCATGTATATCTTGGTTGAGCAAGAAGTAGCCTACTGTGGCCACTTCCAATTGTGAGGCTGAGTATAGGGCAGCTTTCACAGCGACTATTGAGTGTGTGTGGCTCAGACTCCTTATGGATGATTTGGGTGTTGGCCAGTCTTCTGCCACCACCATCTTCACTGACAGTCAGAGCGCATTGGCAGTTGCGAGGAACCCTGTGTTCCATGCTCGCACTAAGCACATTGAGGTGCATTATCACTATGTCAGGGAGAGGTTCTCTGCTGGGGAGATCAGCTTGGCATATGTGCCCACGCAGGAGAACATTGCAGACCTTTTCACGAAGGCTCTGCCTAGGGAGAAGTTTGAAGCTTTCCGCAAAGCTTTGGGCTTACTTCCTTTTGTGGAGTGATTTCCACATAGCTCGGCACTTCCTTATACATGAGTGCCAGCTCCTTGTTCACCGCATCACTCCCAGGGGGGATTTGTTGATATATTTAGGTAGTGATGTGTGTGAACACTCTAGGACCGCCGGGGCACTTTTTTCCCTCTTTAGGAGGTTTTTTTCCCCCGGCTTGTATATACGCCTATTGCCCTAATGGGCTACTTATCTTTGTACATTCTCTAGTAATACATTCATTCTTGTGTGTTGTGCTCCAAGCTTCTTCCTCTTCCTTGTGCTGTTCGCGTGCTTCCGCAGACGTCTAACTCCAACAAGGATTATGCCCTTTGGACTAACCAATGCACCGACAACCTTCCAAAGGTTGATGTGTCATGTGTTCAAAGAGTTTCTTAGAACCATGATGGAAACTTATGTTGATGACCTCTGTACCTTTTCATTGAAAAGACAAAATCACTTGCAGGACTTGGAGAACATATTCAAGAAATGTAGAACTTATAGAGTATGTCTGAATCCGGAGAAATGTGTTTTCTTTGTTAGGCAGGGGAGAATGTTAGGTCACATAGTTTCTAGAAATGGAATATCCACTAATGAGAGAAAGATTAAAGCTATTGTGGACCTAACAAAGCCAACCAATGTAAAAGAACTAATTACAAAATTTGAGTGGACCCAAGAGTGTGACCAAGCCTTTGAAACCCTAAAAACTTTTTTGGTGAAAACACCTATTTTGAAAACCCCATAGTGGGATCAAATATTCCATGTCCATGTTGATGCTTCAAATTTTGCCTTAGGATGTGATTTGGCACAACCTATAGATGGAAGCAAATTGGATTTTCTAATTGCTTATGCTAGTAGGTAGTTGAACTTAGCTGAAAGAAATTATACAACCACTGAGAGGGAAGGACTTGGAATGATATTTGCTGTAAAGAAATATAGGCATTATCTTCTAGCCAACAAGTTTAAATTCTTTGTGGATCACCAAGCTTTGCTTTACTTGGTGAATAAACCTTGTCACACTAGAAGAGTAGTAAGATGGTTCTTACTATTGATGGAATTTGATTTTGAAGTAGTTGTGAGACAAGGGAAAACACATTTAAGAGCAGATCACTTGTCTAGGATACAAACCAAAGAACAAGATTCACTCTGGATGATGATTTACCAGATGCATATCTGTTCAAGGTAGAAAGCATTCCCAATTGGGCAATGACTTTGGTACCTTTGTTAACTGTTGGACCATGTAGAACACATAATAATACCACACATTTTGTATTACAAAGCAGAAACTTTGTACTACTTGTTGGACAATTATATCATGTGAACCACATTGGTATACTGGAGTATTGTACTCTAGAAGATGAGCAACCAAGATATCTAGAGAAAGCTCATTGTTGGAATCCATGTACCCATGCTTCCACAGTTGTCACTCTAAATAATCTTGCTAGAATGGGTGTCCATTGGCCCACAAAGACTCAAGATGTGGAGAGATATGTTTCTAATTGTCCTAAATGTCAATCTTTGAAACACACAGATATTGTAGCTTTGTACTGGTTTCAAAAAAACCCAGATTGGAGTGAACACATAGTTGATGAGTTGAGAAATGACCAACCACTTGAGCCAAAAAACGTTAGTGCAGACTCTAGAAATTTAAAGGAAATAACCAAGGAGTATCAGTTGATAGGAAACCAATTGTACAAGAAAGAAGCAGATGGATATTTGAGGATTTGTGTTCCTGAAGATAAGTATGTGGAAATGCTAGAGATGGCCCATTCAGGAGTAGCAGGAGGTCACTTTTCAAGTGAGAGAACTGCTAAAATCATACTGTACTCTGGATTTTGGTGGCCAACTCTCTTTCCTAATGCAATGACATATGTGAAAAGGTGTGACATATGCCAAAGAATAAGTCAACCTAGTAAAAAAGATGATATGCCATTGACACCACTCATTTCAGCAAGAGCATTTAGCAAATAGGGATTGGACTTCATTGGACCCATTCATCCTCCTACTAAACACTCATGCAAAATATATAATTGTAGCCACTGATTACCTCACCAAGTGGGCAGAAGCTAAGGCTACAAGAAGAAATGATGCTCATACTATTACAAGATTTATTTATGAGAATATTACCACCAGGTTTGGTGTACCAATTGAGTTGGTAAGTGATAGGGAAACTCATTCCCTAAATCAGGTAATTGAGAACATAACTGATCACTTCATGATTAGGCATAGAAAATCAAAACCCTATCATCCTCAAGCAAATGGATTAGCAGAAAGTACTAACAAAGTACTCTGCACTGTCTTGTCCAAACTAAAGAATACAAGCACGACTGACTGGGATTCATAACTTAATCATGTCCTATGGGCATATAGAGTGGCATATAAGACTGCTATTGGTACAACACCATTTAACTTGGTGTATGGACAAAATGCAGTTTTGCCATTAGAATTTCTCATACCTACATTGAAGATGGGAAATCAATTATAGTGGACTGGACATGAACTATCTGAAAGAGTGCTGGAGTTAGAGAAACTTGGAGCTTCAAGACTTCAAGCTGTCATGAGCATCTATGTAGATGAAAAGAAGCAAAAAGTATATCATGATATTCATATCAAGGATAAGGACTTGCAAGTTGGAGACTTAGTCTTAGCATACACCTTGAAAGAACACCAGAAGAAACTTCAAAAAGGAGGACATGGACCTTACATTATCAATCAGATAAGTAACAATGGATTGTCCAACTAGCCAATATAGATGGAGAAATCATGCCAGATTTCATAAGTGGATGTAGAATACAGAGATATAATATTCCATTGATAGCTCAAGAATGGAGAAGAATACATCAAGCTCAAAATAGAAAGAAAAAAGAGGAAAAAATTAGGTATGAAGCTCAACAAGAAGCTAGGGAAAGAATGAGGAAGTACAAAGAAATAAGGGAAGTTTTCATGTGTGAGAAACCTTCAGGTAAAGTAAGAGAACACTTACCTATGATTACGATGAATTTCTATAATGAACAAATTAGGGTTTTGATAGATTCTGGTGCACAAGTCAATTTGATCAGTACTGAATTGCTAGATAGATTGAATGCCAAAAGGAAGATAAGTAAAACCCTAATCAAAGCACTAGATGGAAAGTTAGTTCAAAATTTGTCTTCACAAACAATCATAGTTAGGTTTAATTAGGAATAGATGAAAATAGATTGTGAGGAATGGCCTGATCACATGATGGCTGAGAAGATGATTCTAGGACAACCCTGGATGAAACAAGGTAAAGTAATTATGAATATTGAAAAGATGACTCTTCAATTGAAATTGAATGCCAAGAAAACTTTGATGCCTTTTTTGAGTAATGTAGAGCAAGGAGTTCAAAAATAAATTCATAGTTCAGAATTGGAAAGATTTATCTTTCCATTAGACGATAAGGTGGATCTATAGAAAAATTTCTTCCATACTAAAAAAAGAATTCAATGGTAAGTAGAAGGAAATTTAGAGAAAGCAATCTTACTAGAAAGAAGCTTGGGTATGGAGACCTAAAACCATCTAGAAAAGCTTAAACCTAAGGACAAAATGGATATGGAGACCCAATGTATCAAAAGACTACTCAATGAAAGAAGTCTCTTTGAATCAAAGAAAATTGCAGAAACATGAAAATTCATAGATTAGGGATAGGAAAGCCTCATCCTCGGATAACCACTTGGGTTTTTTACCTAAGACCTCAGATTTGCATTTTGTTCAAAATGCATTTCCAGAGTATGCATCAATAGGGCAACATTATTAGGCACCTAAGTTTATTCCCATGCACTTTGCACAACTCTTTTTCTAGGAAAAAGAGTAGGAGGGGAAGAGAGTTCCCTCAAGTAATTGACTACGCAATGCAATGGCCTATGCAACAGAGACAGAAGGCAAAGGATCTTGGAATATTGGATCCAGGAATAGGAATTAACAAATGTTAAAAAAAAAAGAAATGAAAAATCATAGGAAAAAAATGTAAGAAAAAAATCAGTAAAAAATATGGAAAAAATATACAAAGGAAAAATGATGAAAAAAATCAAAATTGATTGAAAGAAAAAAAGAGAGAAAAAATAGCTAGAAAATTTATAAAAATTGATAAATCCTCAAAAAAGCTCAAAAAATCTTCAAGTCTTGATTCATTTCCTTTTATTTCTTTTCTTTTGCATCATTCACAAACACAAGCAAGATTTAGGGTATAAATTAAGGAGATGATGTAGTTTTTGTGTGTTTTCCAATTTTTATTGTTACTTTTCAATTGTACTTTTGATATTTCTATTTCCAACATTTTTATATCTGCTTCTAATCAACACTACAAAATCCTAGACATCTTGCTACACATGTGATGTTCACTTCTTTTGAATTTTGAAATAATTTTTTGATGGAATTTTGAGAAAAGTGTTTTTTTAACTTATGAAGAAAGTCTTTCTTTTCTTTTATGTCTTGAGCATGACTCATGGTGTGGAAGTCTTTGTGTGGTGTGTTTTTTATTTACTAGATGGTGGATGCTAAAAAGTTGACTATCCATGATTTCAAAGCTAAATCAGTGGTCGTGTCAAGGGGACATTGGTTTCTGGATAGTGAGTCAGTTGAGGAAGTTTTGGACCTTTTCATAGTGAAGGTCGGAGGTAACAAATACACAATGCTATGCCAAGAATTCTATAAATTTCAGAGAGTGACTGCCAATTATAAGAGGTGGAAGGTAGTTGGACTCCACAAAATTTTGGAAGAGCCCATGTTTTTAATAGATTTTGAAAGATTCTCCCAAGTCATGTCCAGTTTGGTGGAGCTAGGCAAAGAAATGAAGCATATTTCAGATGTTCAGTGGATCCCATGAGAGTAGAGCTGGAGTAGAAAGAAGCAACAAAATAAGAACATGAAGCAGCTGAGAAGGAAGTGAAGTCCTCCAAGGAGCGTCATCCACCACAGACAAGCAAAGAACAATTATACTCATATTTGTCTCAAGGAAGTGATAAGAGAGCATTGTATGAGGCCCAATATCAGAAAATGTTGGAAAGTTATTTTGATAAAGCAACTAACTAGAGGCAAGAAGAGATTCAACATTATGAAGAATTGCATGATCAAATGATGGCAACAGAATCTGAAGAAGTGTTTGTGAGAAAAGAAGTGGAACTATTGGCATACTTCAAGGAGTTGCAGGAACCTCCAGAAACTAGAACCATTGTGGTTGCTAGGAGAAAGATTCAAAAGAAGCCTATCTAGAAGAAGAGACCAACTAAGAAAAACAAAGGCAAGGCAGAAGGTAGCTGAAGAGGCAGCAAAGGCACCAGCAGAGGAAAAAGGCCAGGAGAAAGCAATTATAATGGAAAAAGAAATTCAGGTCAAATCAAGAGAATCTGAAGTAGCTGTTTCTTAAAAAATTCCCTCTGTCTCAGACAGTGACATTGAGAATTTTTTATTGAGAAGTTTAAATCTATCTCTACCAAGTACACTAGTAAAATCAGTACATATAATAGAGGTGGATAAATCTGCAAAAAAATTGATTGGAAATTCAATGATTGTGGAAGAATCTACGAAGGAAATCAGTCCTAAAGAAAAGAAGAGGAGGCTGAAGGGTAAATGAAAAATATTGGAAGAGAGTATTACAAGGAATGAAGGACTCAGTGAAGGAGTTGTATATACAAGGTCAAAACTAGTTTGGACTAAACCTTCAGAACAACCATATTGTCAACCTTTTGTGAATGAGCAACCAGGGCATATCAGTATAGAAGAAGGGAAGAGAAGTCTGGAAGGGAAAAGCAAAGTAATTGAAGAAAGTATGGCTCTGGACGAGGGAGTGCATGAAGGAATAATAGCATCAAGAGAAGAACCCATTATTACAAAACCATCAGAGAAGCCCTACTATCAACAATTAAGTAAAGAGAATACATAGAGAGATAAAGAAGAAGTTAAAATCCAGGAGAAGGCAGAGTTCAAAGATCATCATCAAGATAACCAAGAAATAGAGGATGAAGTAAATAAGAAAATAGAAGAAGTACTTTCAGACTTTGGACATCAAGAAGAGCAAACTGATCAAGATGATCAAGGAGTGGAATATGAAGCAGACCAAATGGATATAGATGATCAAGTGACAGGAGGAAATGAGTAGGAATAGGATGATCAAACTAAAAACAAGGTTGATCAGAAGCTAGAATCAAAAGTGTTCTAGGAAGAAGTGATCCATGAAGAAGAATTAAAGACTGATGAGCAGATTCAAAAGGTGCAGATGATGGGAAAAGTAGAAGAAGTAAAAGTAGTAGAGAATAGGCTCAGTGTGTTGAGATTAGCCTTCATAGACAGCTTAGGTATGCAAATGTGTCAAACTTTCTAATGTCGATCTTTATTGGAGAGTGAGGTGGTAGCTAAGTCATTGGCTGCTGACCCTTTTAGACCCGTATCTGCTTCATGCATGGTGTGGATGGATATCCATATAGGTTCAGGCGCGAGGAGTGGGTTGGTCTTTCGGGTTGGTGCTTTTGGTGCAGTTAAATCTTCCATTTTTCGTAAGGGAGAGGCTAGTTGCACACTCTACTTTGGAAAAGAAGGGAGTTCCAACACTTGCATGAATTGCCCATCAAGGAGCGAGGCATTCGGTACAATAGATCTAGGCATGCATGCATGCTTAGATTAGTTGTACAAAATGAAAGCACTGCATTTTGACCAAGGACCATCCGAAAGGGAGTTGCATTGAGTACGGTCTTGTAGGTCACACAATAATACTATGTAGACCATGCATATATCGAAGCAAAATAATAGACAAATTATAGATTTTGAAAGATTCTCCCAAGTCATGTCCAATTTGGTGGAGCTAGGCAATGAAGCATATTTCAGATGTTCAGTAAAAAATAAAGATGGAAAGGATGTACAAATTGCAATCAAAGCAAAACACATTAGAACAACTCTTCAATTCTATTCTATGGGAACTAAATTTGATGGAAGTTTTGTAGAAAAGATTGTGACCACTTATGCTGGATTCTCCAAGTTTGCTGATTTCAAGGGCTGGATTCTCCAAGTTTGCTAGATGTTCTTATAGTTCTTTTGTTTTCCTAAGTTGCCAAGATACACTATGCCCCATAAACTCGTTACTCTCATTATGCTCAATAATAAAGATAATCCTTATATTCATGAACAATTGAAGGAAGCTGCTAAGCATTGGCAACAAAAGAAATTTATGAATGGAGCTCAATTTCTGACGAGAATCATCTATCATGTTCTGGACATGGAGGATCAATTGAAGTTGGCACCTGAGGCTCAATATTTTAGAAGCCTAATAGAAGGAATGAAAAGTCCAGCCAAAGTCATTCAAGTTGGAGAACATGGAGTCAGAACGGGTATGAGAGGATCAGGTATGAAGAGGAAAATCATTTCAGAAGAGGTCATTCCAAGCAAGAAAAGGAGAGTGGATCCCAAGAGAGTAGAGCTGGAGTAGAAAGAAGCAACAAAAGAAGAACATGAAGCAGCTCAGAATCAAGTGCAGTCCTCCAAGGAGCCTCATCCACCACAGATAAGCAAAGAACAATTATACTCATATTTGTCTCAAGGAATTGATAAGAGAGCATTGTATGAGGCCCAATATCAGAAAATGCTGGAAATTTATTCTGATAAAGCAACTGACTAGAGGCAAGAAGAGATTGAACATTATGAAGAATTGCATGATCAAATGATGGCAGTAGAATCTGAAGAAGTGTTTGTGAGAAAAAAAAGTGGAACTATTGGCATACTTCAAGGAGTTGCAAGGACCTCCACAAACTAGAACCTATGTGGTTGCTAGGAGAAAGATTCAAAAGAAGCCTATTTAGAAGAAGAGACCAACTAAGAAAGACAAAGGCAAGGCAGAAGGTAGCTGAAGAGGCAGCAAAGGCACCAACAGAGGAAAAAGGCCAGGAGAAAGCAATTATAATGGAAAAAGAAATTCAGGTCAAACCAAGAGAATCTGAAGTAGCTGTTTCTTCAAAAATTCCCTCTGAATCAGACAGTGACATTGAGAATTTTTTATGAGAAGTTTAAATCTATCTCTACCAAGCCCACTAGTAAAATCAGTACAGATAATAGAGGTGGATAAATCTGCATAAAAATTGATTGGAAATTCAAGAGGAATCACGATTGTGGAAGAATCTACAAAGGAAATCAGTCCTAAAGAAAAGAAGAGGAGGTTGAAGGGTAAAGGAAAAATATTGGAAGAGAGTATTACAAGGAATGAAGGACTCAGTGAAGGAGTTGTATATACAGGGTCAAAACTAATTTGGACTAAACCTTCAGAACAACCATATTGTCAACCTTTTGTGAATGAGCAACCTGGGCATATCAGTATAGAAGAAGGGAAGAGAAGTCTGCAAAGGAAAAGCAAAGTGATTGAAGAAAGTATGGCTCTGGATGAGGGAGTGCATGAAGGAATAATAGCATCAAGAGAAGAACCCATTATTACAAAACCATCAGAGAAGCCCCACTGTCAACAATTAAGTAAAGAGAATACATTGAGGGATAAAGAAGAAGTTAAAACCCAGGAGAAGGCAGAGTTCAAAGATCATCATGAAGATAACCAAGAAATAGAGGATGAAGTAAACAAGAAAATAGAAGAAGTACTTTCAGACTTTGGACATCAAGAAGAGCAAACAGATCAGGATGATCAAGGAGTGGAATATGAAGCAAACCAGATGGATATAGATGATCAAGTGATAGGAGGAAATGAGTAGGAATAGGATGATCAAACTAAAAACAAGGTTGATCTGAAGCTAGAATCAAAAGCGTTCTAGGAAGAAGTGATCCATGAAGAAGAATTAAAGACTAATGTGCAGATTCAAAAGGTGTAGATGATGGGAAAAGTACAAGAAGTAAAAGTAGCAGAGAAGGAAATAGAAGCTAAAAAGGAAATGGATCAGGAGACATATTATGAAGAAGAGGATGAAGAGGAGGAGGATCTGAAAAAGGAAAGCAAATAGAAATAAAACAACTAGACTTGGAGACTAGCCTTGAAAGGATACCCACAGATATTAGATTTGCATGTAAAATTATTATGAGTAACATAGAGCAATTCAAGCGCTCTAGCAGAAACATGATCATATCAGGTATGGTTGCTGAGTCTGAGTTTGTAAGGGAAGCAAGATCATTGAAGATCAAAAGAAAGAGAAAGAACAGCTTGAGGATCAGATCAGAGCATTGCAAGAAAAGAATGAATTTATGACAAAAAGGATATTCTCATTAGAGGCACATGAAATACAAAATCAAAACAAAATCTAGTTTCTTAAAACTAAATTGTGCTAAAGAGATGGAACATAGTAATAAAGTGGAAAGTGAGCTGAAGAAAATGGAAAGCAGATTTAGGACACTTTAGAGCTCATATCAGATTATGGCCAAAGCCAATGAAGGGATAAACAAACTATTGATGGAAGAGGGTTAGCTGAAAGCAAAAAGTCAACCTACTCAGACTCTAGATAAGCTTATGCATCAGCTTGAACCTCTTTGAAAGGTGGATCGAAGACCTGAGAGGTCAAAACAAAAGTGCCTTGAAGCTCTTTCTTTGGCCCTGGTTGAAGAGTAGTAATTAGATAAAAGCATATGTAGAAATTGGGTTTTGGTAATTATGCTTCAAAGTATTCCTTAAATTGAGCTTTATCCCATAATAGTTGTAGTCTTGTTGTATTCTGTAGGCTTTCAAATTCTTGTGAAAAGAATTGATTACTGCCTCAAGTGTGGTTGAACTCTAGTTTGTCTTCAAATATATATCTAGTGGTGGCGAGAGGTCATACAAGTCCTCGAAACCAATGAGATTTTGCATGGATATGATCTGTTCGCTTATGGGCTGGATCTTTGATGAGCATAGGACCTTGAAATCCCAAGAATTCCTGTGGTGGTAGGAAAGGGTACTTCTCTGCCAGTAGGTTAAGATAGTCCACTAGGTGTTGATTGGGACCCACTATAAATGATTTTTTTGCCTGCATTGTGAAATTATATACATTTTACAAGGATCTTCTACAAACGGAGAACATGTTAGTATGGAAACGAATGTCGATCTCAATATGGTGAGACTGCAATCCCTTTCCAAAGCTAATATTCATCCAATGTAGCCTTGTGATGTGGAGTGATATTAATGATGTCTTTGTGTCTGATGCAACTTATTAGCCTTCCTATATGCATACTCTAGATAGTGCATGATTTTGTATGCATGATTGGTGTCATCATTTATTACAAGATGTTGGGAGGGTGATTATTACAAGGTTGGTTGGTTAAGATAGGTTTCCTTAAGGAATTACAAAAAGCGATGAGTGAATGATTCATCTGATTAGGGGTTTGAGGGTGGGAATGGTCTTGGGGCTATTTAGGCATCCATTTCCATGATGCCGGCGGGGGACTATTTTACAATGGTATTCATACACATTGGCTATTTTCTTAGGTGGAGGTTGAGGGGAACACCGAATCTTTGGAGGACATGAGAGTACATAAAGGGAAGTTTGAGCCGCTAAGAAAGCCTTCGGCACCCATATGCTCAGTGTGTTGAGATTAGCCTTCATAGACGGCTTAGGTACACAAATGTGTCAAACTATCTAATGTCGATCTCATTCCTGCCCCTATGGTTGATATTTGGGGTTCATCCTCTTCTTCTTTATTGGAGACTGAGGTGGTAGCTAAGTCATTGGCTGCTCACCCTTTCTGACCCGTATCTGCTTCATGCATGGAGTGGATGGATATCCATGTTGGTGCTCTTGGTGGAGTTGAATCTTCCATTTTTCGTAAGGGAGAGGCTAGTTGCACACTCTACTTTGGAAAAGAAGGGATATCCAACACTTGCATGAATTGCCCATCCAGGAGTGAGGCATTCGGTACAATAGATCTAGGCATGCATGCATGCTTAGATCTGTTGTACAAAATGAAAGCACTGCATTTTGACCAAGGACCATCCGAAAGGGAGTTGCATTGAGTACGGTCTTGTAGGTCACACAATAATACTATGTAGACCATGCATATATCGAAGCAAAATAATAGACAAATTATGAAGAATAAACGTCAAGGAATAATTTGGTCATAAAAAAAAAACCCATAAAGTATAGAGAGGAGGTTACAACATGCTTTTTCAAGTCCTTCTATCCATAGGAAATGGACAGAAGCTCCTACGGCTCTGTGTACTTTCTCTTTTGAATCGAGTATGCAGATTAATTGTTCAGTCGGCAATGGGATGGAGAACTTCATCCCCTTAGAAAACACACACATGAGTTAATAACCTATTGGTAAAATCATACATTCATCAATGGAAGTTTTCCGTAAAAGCATTGAGCTCTTATATGAGGAACGGAAATTCTTGTATAATTGGAATAAGATGAGCCTGAATATAATCCATATGCCACCATCATATCAGTGCAAAAGAAGCAAGTCTACTGCTCAGGAGGGTGTCTCTATCCTTTGAGAGAAGCTCGATAAGGTTCTTGCCTAGGACGTTGGAGTCCTACCTTCTCTAGAAAGTACAAAGTAGAGGCAGAGAACCAAGCAGAGGTCTATTCTATGAAGCTGCGCAGCTTGCGCTGGATAAAGTTTTTAGGATTTCGAATCCCTGCCTTTTGCATTTTTTCTCAGGGAGAGTAGAAAGATTCTCCGAGTCATGCTTTGTCTCTGAAGAAACTTAGATTGCCTCGCGAGTCGCGATCTACACTACCTGATAAGGACTTTCACTGAGAGAAACAGAGGTGAATTTTTCCACCTTGCAGAGCTTGCAAGTCCTTTGGTAAGGCGGCATAAATGAGGTACATCCGTAGCAGCTGGCTGCATATGCTATGTTCTTCAGACTCCCCGTGTCATGTCGTTTCTATGGACTTTTAAAAGCAGTGATTGAAGACATCTCCACGTTTGCATGGAGCTACTATAAAAATCTTTCGCGTCCAGTACACAGTCCCTTCATTAAAATGTGCAGCCTTGTGGTCTCTTGACTGAGTTACACGTCTTTTGACTTGTCCCTTTTACTGTAATTTTCTACAATGTCGCTCAACAGCATCAACGATTTTAACAAAATCAAGTTCTGAGACGATCTCCGCATAGAGTCACTTCTGTACTAAATTTCATTCTCTCTCTCTCTCTCTCTCTCTCTCCAACAGGGTATTGAAAAGTCTATTTTCGCTCCTTCCGATGATCACGATTCTATAATCTCTTTCCAGACAAGAAAATAGTCTCCACTCTCTGTAGTCTTGTCCTTCGGCTGCACAACGGGGCATGCTTTTTTTTAATAAGTAGCCGTGCTAAAATAGAGCCTAGATTGTGAGCAAGAGATGTTGTCAGAAGGGGGCGCAAGCGAGGGAGAGCTGTAGGCTACTAGATATGGTGCGACATTCACTTCGTCGGACCACTTGCATGCTTTTTGTCAGCTTGCTCTTTGTAACACACATATGGATAACTGTTCAACTTCATCAAGCTCGCAATAATAAATTAGTAAAGTCAACAATCTTCAGGATCCACAATCCTAACAATTCTCTGCATCAGACGGACATAAAGCTTAGAACTGTTAAAGTACGGAAGGAGATGCCCATTTCAGAAGGCTACATTTAGAGGCTAAAATGTATTGCTTTCTTGCAGAAAAAACGAAAATTCTTTGATTTTCAGTGTTTATGGGCCACTGATAGGAAATGTATTTGCAGTCGACATGGACGGAATTCGATCAAAAGAAGTGCCAACTGCAAGGAAAATTGGAAACGCGAGGAAAGCGTAGGTACCTTCTATAGACTGGATTTTTGGTAGTTATTACAATATCACGGTGGTAGTCCTGGAAGTAGTAGACAGAGGAGTACCTGCAATTTAATCCTACAGATGAAGGTGTATGTAGCCCATAAGCGACATTGCGCAAGACTGGTTCTTTGTCGTAGCTTCAGTAGTGTACCTTCTCTGTAGAGATGGATTGTCGTGTGTGTGTGTGTATGGGGGAATGTCCGCATGTGCAGGCGAGAGGATTCTCCTTTTAGATGTCACAATTTCAAGTTCCAGCGTGGAGGAGAATGGTGCATAACGAAGAGCTCTAAAAGAAGAGCGGCGTGGTCGAGCCACAAATCGTGGGATTAGAGAATGTATGTCTAGGCATGGACGACAAAAATCCCTTGAATTCACACACGGTCCATCCCAAGGTAAAGTCTCAAACTCATCATAGAAAATATAATAAGCTTGGAATTGATACTTTTAATCTTTAACTCAATGCATCTCTCAAGATACGGAGGAATGGAATGCATCTATGAATCGAAAGACAAAAAATTGCAAGAGAAACGGCTTATCATCCAAAAAACCAATCCCAATTAATGTTCTATCCCTGGCCATCAAAACTGTACTGCATCATCACATGTAAGAGCATCCAAGAAAATCTAAAAATCATGAGGGAAAAACTAATAGACTAACAGAATAAGATGTTAGCTTGGTGAATTACATTACATGTCTATATAGAGGAAGTAAAAAGCCAGTCTAAGAGATGGAAGTGGTTGAACTCTAAAAGATCACATAAGCATTGGATGGAAACTTCTATCCAAAGCCTATATGATGCACCATATTACATTTTTATTTGATTATGCAAGTATTAAGTTAGCATCCCCACCTCATGTGAAATCGCATCTAGATACTCTCCCTACTATTGAGTTTTGTTAATCTACTTATGTTAGATGTGAGAAACTCTATAGAAGTCTAATTTTACTAATAAGTTCATTTCCTGTTTGTAAACGAGCTTTCTTTCATTAAAATCTGCTACCCACATTAGGTAAATATGGAACTAGTTTATGTAATTGTGTTTGAACTTTCCCTTTTGTTCAACAATAGAATTCAAAATTCATTCATAATATTTCCTAAGAATTATTCGACTTATACTTTGCATCTAACAACTCTTTGGCAATATACTATCTTTTGGGATTTGTAGCCCTTTGCAAACACTACATGTCGTTGTTGCAAGGCCATTGCCCGAAAAATGGGCTGGCTGCTTCCTATCAATAGACGGCTTGTTCAAATAAAAGTTGGCAGGGCATATTTTGATGTTTAATAAGCATGGAAATGCAATTTGTATTTTTCATTCGAAGCTTGGAATTGTATTAGGCACATTGGAATGGGCTGGACTAGACTCAAGTGATGGAGAAATCAAGGACTCTTTGTTGCACTACTAGAAAACAGGGGGGCATAGCGATGCCCCCCATTGAAAACAAAAGTGAGTCTCATTGCTTATGTGGTGCTTACTTGATAGATCATTGCATAAGCGATGACAACTATTTTTATTTAAAAGAAAAGAAGAACTATCACATAAGCAATGCAGAGAGTTGCTTATGCGATGCTCATGGCTACTTGATAGCATCGCTAAATATCAATGCTATTAGCGACGTTGGCACATTGCTTGTGATGCTTAAGCATCGCATAAGCGACACTGATCTAGAATCATAAAAAAAAATTGATTTCACATTTGTGCAAGGATTGAGAGAGAGAGAGAGAGAGAGAGAGAGAGAGAGAGAGAGAGAGAGAGAGAGAGAGAGAGAGAGAGAGAGAGAGAGAGAGAGAGAGAGAGAGAGAGAGAGAGAGAGCACGTGCATGCACATCTAGCAGTACCATCGGATAGAGAGTCGAAGGTACACACACACATACACACAAATTTACACACACACACACATACACATGCATACACACACATATATACATGCATAGACACACATACAAACATAGACACACACACACATACACACACATACACACATAGACACATAGACACATACACACATACACACATACACACATACACACATACACACATACACACATACACACATACACACATACACACATACACACACATACACACACATACACACACACATACACACCCACATACACACACATTTACACACACAGACATACACATGCATACACACATATATACACATATATACACATACACATATATATACACATACACATATATATACACACATAGATACACATAGACACACACACATACACACATAGACACACACATATACACACACACATACACACACATACACACAGACACATACACACATAGACACATACACACACATACACACAAATTTACACACACACATACACATGCATACACACACATATTTACACGTACACACATATATACACACATAGATACACACATACACACATAGACACATGCACATACACACATAGACACACACATACACACACACATACACACACACATACACACATAGACACATACACACATACACATAGATTTACACACATGCATACACATGCATACACATGCATACACATGCATACACATGCATACACACACAAATACACATGCATACACACACACACACACACATATATATATACACACACATAGACACAACATACACACATAGACACACACACATACACACATAGACACACACACACATAAACACACACACACACACATACACCACACACATACACACATACACACATACACACACACACACATCCACACACATACACACACACACACACATACACATGCATACACACACATATATACACATACACATGTATATACACACATAGACACACACATACACACATAGACACACACACATAGACACATAGACACACACAGACATACACACACATACACACACATACATGTTATCGTTAGTGTCCATGTGAAAGGCCAAATGGCCATCAGACACTTCTTTCTATATGTTCTTTAATAAAACATATAGTGGCATGGTTAGCCATAGATTGTAAGTTCGACCACATTTGTAAGACTTAAGAAGTCTATCTTCATGCTCCCTGTGTACTGTGTTTTTTTGCATATTCTACAGCCTTTGTGCAGAGTACACTGTGCAACCCTAGGAGCTTAGTTTTCTACTCCGAGGATATCGTTGTGGAGCTCTCAAGAAGGAGAGTGTAGTGTGGTGCATCACCATCAAAATACTTCACTGGTATCAGAGCAGTTTGATGCAAAAGCTTTGTTCCTTTTGTGCGATCAAAACGAGCCCCCCCCCCGCTCGAGTTTCTCCAAGGCTTACGATTAAGGCGGCGACCAAGGCATAGACCTTGGCATACTTTGTCATCCGAGTCACCGAAGTCACCATTGGTGCCATTGGCTGCACGCGAGGGAGGACCTCAACGATCAAGGAAGATAGAGGTTCCTAGTACTTCGCAGGAGGTCACCCATCCCAATACTGTTCCCCCCAGAGCTCGCTTAACTGATACAAATTTATGTAGGTTTTTTGAGCATAAAACATCAGAGTTGACAGACACTTGCAGGTGTTGTTGGCTAGTTTTCTAGGCTGTGCATTCAGCCTTTTAGTGTCATTCTATTGCATATATTGAGCACATACACACCATGTATACTTCTGTGGATATCGCTTATGTACGTCCATGTGGTCCTTGATATAGCGGTCACATTTTTTGCATAAAGCCTTTTACGTTTGATAAAGAGGGTCGTGGTGAGGTTTACTTAACTGTGAAACACCAAATGTCGGGGTATTTTTGGTGATGCAGGTGGAAGACTTACCCAACCTCGCCATAGGAGTTGTATAATAGTTATTCATAGGTGCTCGATAAGCCTAGTTGGCTTCTATTGGGTAACTGATTATATGCAGTGGAGTCAGTGATTCACTATGCCGATAAACATGTCAGTACTTGCAGTTTTATGACATTTTGACACTGGTGATATGCTCATTTTTGCAGAGGACATTCTGGCAAAATCTTTCCAGATTTTTGGTTTTCTCAACTACACAATGATCGATTTACTCCTTGATACACTTATTCATTGGTGTTTGGACTCTTTTAGCTCCATTATCATTCTATTCGGTTCTCTACCATCATGGCATCCGAGGTCTTAGGCATATCTGATGGATCAGGCTCTAGTGCTAGTGTTTCGAGGAGGAGCTTATAATTTGCAGGGCAAAGACCATTTTGAGATCTGAAAATTTGATACAAACTTTGCTCTATGGAAGAATCAGATTAAAGATGTGCTGATTCAAAGGAGGCAATGGAAGCCAGTAAATGGGATTTCAAAGAAGCGTGCTGACATGGATGAAGATGATTGGGATGAGTTAGATGAGATGGCCAGGTCTACCATTCGCTTGCACTTGGTAGATAATTTTTACTTTATAGTATTATACTGTGAAAGTGCAGAGGAGCTTTGGAAGAAGTTATGCAATACATATGAAAAAGAGACAACATCAAATAAAGTGTATTTGATGAGAAAATTATATGACCTTCGCATGAATGACACACATAGTAATGCTGCTCATCTAAATGAGTTTGATGCTATATTCTCCCAGTTACAGGCTCAGAAAATGGATATGGATAATGAAATGAAAGCAGTATTTCTGTTATGCACCTTGCCATCATCATGGGATACGTTTTGCATAGCTATTAGCAATACTGCACCTGGTGGTAAACTCATCTATGATGACATATGTGGAGCACTCTTGAGTGAGGAGATTCGTAGAAAATCTATGGTCGGCACTCAGAGTGGAGATGCATGTAATGTTCGTGATTCTTACCAAGGAAAGAATCAGCAACATGGCAAGAGCAAGAATAAGGAAAAGAATGGTCAACGGAATAAGAGTAGAAGTAAATCAAGGAAGAGGGATATTGAATGCCATTATTGTCATAAGAAAGGACACATGAAGAAATATTGTTATGTTTAAAGAATGCTAAAGGTAAAGGACAGAATGTTGATGGGCATGTTAAACAATTACCTACACCATCTACTTCGACTGTGAAGATTGAAGAAATTAATGCTATTTTTGATGATGCTGATGTGTTGACACTTGATAGTACTGTGCCAACTGAGGCTCTTATGGCTGATTCTCCTTCCCACACATGGCTGCTAGATTCTGGTGCTTCTTTCCATGTTAGACCATACAGAGAATGGTTCTCTAATTATGCAACAAAGTCTCTTGGTACCGTGAGACTTGGTGACTCTTACCAGTGTGACGTTGTGGGGATTGGAGATGTGGTTGTGCAGTTCATTGATGGTTCAAAATTTACGATGCATAATGTAGACCATGTACCTCAGTGATCATGTAGTTTGATGTCAGTTGAACCTCAAAAATGAGCTCTCTAGCTCTATTTATAGTTTTTGACTAGGGTTTGGCCTTGTCCAGACCTAGTGTCCGGCCTAGTTAAAAATTAGGTTCTCTGCCCTATTTGGAGGCTCAAACGGAGTCTAAAAAATGTGAAAATTGATAGATAGGTACTTCTAAAGCTCCTCAAGCTCAAGGGCTCCTTGGCTTGCACAAAATGGAGCTACAAAAATATGAAATGGTATTTACAATGGTTTTTAGTGATGAAAATCACTATTTTTGTAGGGATTTCTTCTAACATTTTGACATACATTTCCTAGAGCTCCCTACTTACTCCTTCTTCTTGTGTGCCCAACTCTTTGATGCATGAAAAATTTAAATGGCCTACTTGCCAGATTTTCTTTGAATACTGTGTCTGCTTGTGCTTTCTCTTCGCTCCGAGTCCCTTCGTAGGCTTCCTTGTCTTGTGGGTCCTTCAGTTCCTTGACTACTGCCAACAATGACCTTGGTTACAAGGTGGTCTTCTATGCTCAGTCCTTTTGTATATCAAAGGGCAATATGGTTATTGCAAAAAGAAGCAAAGTTGGCTCACTTTATCCTTTATTTTTATCACATAAAGAACACCTGTTAGCCATTATTGAACAACCTATGGCTTGTATTTGGCATGGTCATTTGGGCCATATATCTCATAGCAGAATGGAAAATCTTTCTCATTCTGGTTATTGACTTTGTGTTATCTTTCTCTAATTTTTCATTTTGTGAACATTGTGAATATGGAAAGCAAACAAAAAATGTGAATAGAACACACACCGACTCTTCAATTCAGCCTTTAGATCTCGTTCATACAGATGTGTGTGGTCCTATGCCCACTGGGACCTTAGGTGGTTCTCTTTACTTTGTCACTTTCATAGATGATACCACTAGAAAAGTCTTGGTATATCCTATCAAATCGAAGGTTGAGGTATTCCCTACTTTAAGAAAATGGCTTGCTTCAATTGAGACTGAAAAAGGAACTAAGCTTAAGGCTTTACGTTCAGATAATGGGGGTGAGTATACCTCACATGAATTCAGCCTTTTCTGTCAGTCTAGAGGGATTTGTAGAGAGTTTAAATGTCCTTATACCCCAATACAGAATGGTGTAGCTAAAAGGATGAATAAAACTATTCAAGATAGAGTAGTTTCTATGTTGCATCATGCAAACCTCTCACAAGGCTTTTGGGTAGAAGCAACATTGACTGCAGTTCATGTGATTAACCTTTCACCTAGTATTGCCAAAGGTATGAAAGTGACACAAGAGTTATGGACAGGGAGGCCACCATATTATGATCATCTTCGAGTTTTTGGGTGTGAAGCATATGTTCATATACCTAAGAGTCTCAGACAAAAGTTGGACCATAAGGTAAAGAAATGCATTTTTATTGGATATGGTTGAGAAGGACAATTTAGATATCGCTTATGGGATCCTCAAACACGGTCAGTGATCAAAAGTAATGGTGTCATTTCAATGAGTCTAAGATGCATAAACAACCTGTTAAGGAGGTTGAAGTGAGAAGAGTGTGTTTGAGGATACTAGTCCTCCAGTTAGCATGCATAAAAATGTTGCACATAGGGATGTTCAGGAGAATGTCCAATCAGATCAGTTTGCACATGTTCTTATTCAGCAAACATTGAGATGCTCTACACGTGTCTCACATCCACCTGATAGATATGTTCCAAGTTTAGACTTTGTTATGCTAATAGATGCCGGTGAGCCTTCTTGCTACAAAGAGGCTATGCAGACAGAGGATCATGTCAAGTGGGAGCATGCCATGAAGAGTGACTTGGATTCTATTCACAAGGAATGGTACTTGGGATTTAGTACCTTTGCCAAAGGGCAAGAAAGATTTACCATGTAAATGGGTATATAAGCTAAAATTCACATCAAATAGTGCTTCTCTAAAGTATAAAGCATGACTTGTTGCAAAGGGTTTTAAGCAACAACAAGGTGTTGATTTTGAGGAAATCTTCTCTCTAGTGGTCAAGATGACTACTCTGCGCATGTTGCTTGGATTCATTGCAATGGAGGACTTAAAGCTAGTCCAAATGGATGTGAAAAACTACTTTCTTGCATGGAGATCTTACATATGAGATCTATATGGAACAACCAGAGAGTTATGTAGTTCCTGGCAAGGAAAGTCTAGTTTGTAAGCTCAAGAGGAGCTTGTATGGACTTAAACAATCCCCTAGACAATGGTAACAAAAGTTTGATGCTTTATAAAGTCCCAAGGCTATTCTCGAAGCAATGAGGATCATTGTCTCTACACAAAGAGATGCTCAGATGGTAGCTTGATATGCTTGATACTTTATGTCAATGATATGTTGATTGCTGGGAAGTCCTCCTATGACTTGTCAATTCTCAAAAGGAAGTTGAGTCAGACATTTGATATGAAGGCTTTGGGGGATGCCAAACATATTCTTCGCATGTAGATTACTCCTGATAGGAGTAAAAGATGCATATACTTTTCTCAAAGTGAGCATATATCCAAAGTACTTCATAGGTTCAATATGCAACGTGGAAAGGCATTGAGTACACCTTTACCCACATATGTGAAATTGAGCAAGAATGATTGCCCCAAATTAGATGAGGAAAAGGAATTCATGACCAAAATTCTATATCAGTCTACTGTTGGTAGTCTCATGTATGCTATGGTAGCTACGAGACCAGACATTGCATTTGCAGTGGGAGTTGTGAGCAGATATATGTCTAATACTGGCAAGAAACATTCGGAAGCGGTCAAGATGATTTTGAGATATCTGAGTGGAACTAAGGACAAGTGGCTATGATTAGGTATAGGGAAAGCATCTATTATTGGTTACAAAGATTGTGACTATGATGGTTGTGTAGACAATCGAAAGTCTACATCAGGGTACATTTTTCATTTTGCTGGAGGTGCTATCTCTTGGAGATCTTGTCTTCAAGAATGTACAGCTATTTCCTTCAGAGAAGCTGAGTATATTGCAGCAAGTGAGGCATGTAAGGAAGCATTGTGGATTTCTCGTCTTGCTTGTGATATGGGTTTACCTCAGCATGTACCTCGTTTGCTCATTGACAGTGACAGTGCCATTGCTTTGGCTAAGAATCTGGTGTATCATGCAAAGACCAAGCACATTGAGGTGAGGTATCACTTCATTAGAGATTGCTTAGCCACTGAGCGCATTATTCTTGAGAAGGTTCACACTTGAGATAATGCTATAGATGCTTTGACTAAAGCTCTACCACATGATAGCTTTCAACACTGCTGTCACTTGATGGGGGTTACTTGATTCATGATCTTACATAGTCACTTGTATACTGTGTAACATGGCCATCAGGTGGGAGGTATAGTTTGTATACTTACACTCAGGTATTCTTTATCATTCTTTATTTTTCTCCCATAGTTACTTTGGCCATATTGGCCTAGTGGGAGATTGTTACCGTTAGTGTCCATGTGAAAGGCCAAATGGCCACGGGACACTTCTTTGTATATGTTCTTTAATAAAACATATAGTGGCCTGGTCAACCACCGACTGTAAGTTCGATTGCATTTGTAAGACCTAAGAAGTCTGTCTTCATGCTACCTGTGTACTGTGTTTTTCTGCATATTCAAACAGCCTCTGTGAAGAGTACCGTGTGTGGCCCTAGGAGCTCAATTTTCTACTCTGAGGATATCATTGTGGATACACACACACATACACACACTTACACACACACACATACACATATAGACACATACACACACATACACGCACATACACACACATATACACACATACACACACATACACACACATACACACATATTTACACACACACACATACACATGCATACACAAACACATATATACACACATAGATACACACACATACACACATAGACACACACCCATACACACATAGACACACACACATGCACACACACACATACACACATAGACACACCCACATACACACACATACAACATATTTACACACACACATACACATGTGTTGGAACTCAAGGTCAAGCATAAAACATGGAAGCATCAAAGAAGTGGACATAGAAGAAGAGAGAGCAAGTAGGGAGCTCCAAGAAGTGTATGTCAAATTTTCAGAAGAATCCCCTACAAAAATAGTGATTTTCATCACTAAAAACCATTGTAAATACCATTTTCTATTTTTATAACTCCATTTTGTTCAAGCCGAGAAGTCGTCAAGCTTGTGGAGTATTAGAAGTACCATCGTACCAATTTTCATAATTTTTAGACTTCGTTTGAGCCCTCAAATAAGCCCTGGAACCTAATTTTTAACTAGGCCGGACAATAGGTCTGGACAGGGCCAAAACTACTCAGAAAACTATAAAAAGAGCTAGAGAGCTCATTTTTGAGGTTAGCTTGTTAGAGAATAGAGCTTTTGTAAGAGAACTCTTTTGCAACCATACTTTCCATTGTTCCTCTCTTTGATCTTATCTTGTGCACGTGTGTGTGTATGTGTGTGCATGTTTGTGTGCTTTCACTCACTCACTTGTGCCTTCACTTGCTCGTGGTCTTCATACCGGTCCTCACGTCTCCGCGGATTGACAAGTAAAGGAGGTGGTGCTTACGCTTGAGCTACACCAAATTTTGGCGCCGTTGTCGGGGACTTCTAATACTCAAAAACATGATTCTTTGCTCAAAATCGCGATTCTCACAAATCACGATTTTCAGCAAAAACACGATTCTGTGAACCACGATTCTGTAAAAACACGATTCTCTGCTCAAATTCACGATTCTCAAAAACACGATTCTCTGCTCAAAATCGCGATTCTCAAAAATCACGATTTTCAGCCAAAAACACGATTCTATGAACCACGATTCTGTGAACCACGATTCTGTGAAAACATGATTCTCTGCTCAAATTTGCGATTCTCAAAAACACGATTCTCTGTTCAAAATGCGATTCTCACAAATCACAATTTTCAACCAAAAACATGATTTTTTGAAAACACGATTCTCAAGGTACAAAATCGCGATTCTCTGATTTCACACAATCGAGATTCTCTGATTTCACACAATCACGATTCTCTGATTTCACACAATCGCGATTCTCTGATTTCACAAAATCATGATTTTTTCCAGAAGGTCTTGTTTGCCTGTTTTGACCCCCAGGAGCCTGATTTGACATAACTTTTTCATCCAAAGTCCATTCTTTGAGCTCTATAGGACTAGGAAACCAAGGGGGCTCCAAAGGATTTTTGAACCATACCAAGGGGAAATTTTGGACTCTTAGCCAAAGCTTATGAACCTGAGATCTGGTAGACATCTAGGCAAGGATAGACAAAGCATTAGATCTTCTCAGTCTAGTGTCAACCATATAGCTAAGTCTTGGGCACAACAACTAAGTGGTTGTCCTTACGTACTAAGCTCTGACACAAGTGACTCTGAAATGTCTTTTAGCATGGGGAAACCAGTAGGTGGCTCAGGAACTGCCCATCTACAAACACCAGAAGGTCCCTATAAGACACAATTGGAATATATTTGGACCAACCGATTAGGTGCTCGCATCTATGAGGATGGCCTGAGGCGATCAGTGGTCCAACTCAAAAATCCAGATCAACCCTTTGGACTTGAACACCCGGTGGTCAAGTTCGAAGAGGGTTCATACATTGATAAGGAAGGAACCATGTATGTGGTCACCAACCTACTAGATAGGACCGATGAGTTTGGAAATGTCATTCATGAGAATGAGATAGGAGACCTAGAACAAGGAAATGTAGGACAAGGACCCCAGACTCCTAGAGGTAAGTCAGTTCTGACCAGAGTGATCACACCAGATTGGATCCCTCAAGACAACAAAAGCATAGAACTATTCTTGAATAGAGAAACAGAGGAAGCCTTTTGGAGATTCAAGCCAGATTAACCTAGCCAATTGGGCATAGTCATCATCTATGAATTCAAAGATCCTGAGATACCAGGCAAAGTTGTCTACCTGGATAACACATCAGAGAAGATATTCTTGGTAACAGAACATGATAGACATGCATATACTTGGAAGAGTAAATTGATTTTTCCTCCACCAAGATCCAATGTTTCCCATGGCCTCCAAGGAGTAGGATCATCCCAAGCTCATGAAGCCCAGAGAGAAAGAAATAGAGAGAAGCCTGAGGTAAGTTTTGCACACCCTGTGGGCAGGAATAGATCAGGAGTTGAAAATGAAAGACTTGAAAGAGAGAGACATCAAGCAGATAGGCAACAAAGAGATGAACATGATTTTCCATTGCCTAGACCCCGAGAGCACACAAGAACCCTTAGACCTGCTCAAGTGATCAAGGCAATGAAGAATTATTTTGACGGGTCAGGAGATCCTTATGATCATGTGGCTGAGTTCAAACAAGCGTTAAGAGCTGAACAGGTTGAGGATTTGTTCACCCAGTATGAGGCATTTGGTTTGACTCTTAAGGGCACTGCCTTAGCTTGGTTTCAACCACTGAGTAGTCGCAACTATCGCGACATACGAATTCATTGTAGAATTTTCCAAGAGTGGTATAAGGCATAACACATCATCTTTAATCGACAGTTTCAAGCAGACACCCCAAGAAACAGTACAACTAGCAGGTAGAAGGTTTAGACAATACCTAGAAAGATGCCCTGCTCCAGAGTTACCCACACCAGCCAAACAAGTGGCTTTGTTCTTAGATGGCTTATTGAGCACAAATTTGAGATCATATGTGTATTTGAAAGAGCCCAGATCCATAGAAGAGTGTGTGCGGACGTGCATTGACATAGAAGATAACTTGGGTGAGGAGTTAGGATTGTCCAAACTCTATAAGGATTCTGATAGTTCTACTAGTCATACTTCAAAAATATCCACGGAAATAGATGAGATAGCTGAGCAAGTTGCCAAGAAGCTGGGTGTCCAAAATAGACAAACACAAAGAGTCACCTCATTGAACCGATGTTATACCTGCGGAGGCGACCACATGGCTAACGTATGCCCAATGCAAAACCAAAACATTAGAGAAAGGAATGCTCCATATTGCACTATTGAGAGAAAATACACGAACCACACGGCTCAAGATTGTCCCTACAATAGGCAGGCTGTTAGACAAACTTATCAGCAACCTTACCAACAAGTTAGGTATCAGAACCAATACCAACAGCCATATTATCGACCACAATAGCAATATCAGGCACAATATAGGCCACAACCAGTATTGGAAACCAACCACCAGATCCTGCCAATGTGATTCCAGTCAAGTATGCTGTGGGAGAGGAAAATCCAAATAGAGCTTTGGTGCCACTGACCCCACTAATCTCAGAGAATGACTCTCATGCTCATAGTTCAGACTACTCCCATGAAGGTAGTCCACATGCTTATTACACAGAGTCACCTGAACATAGTGAGATTTACTCGTATCAATATGAGGCACCACCTATGGAGCAAAATTGGGAGCCACAATACTCCAATGTCATGTACACAAATCCTAACCCTAGGCCCCAATTGAGACAAATGAGACCACAAGCCCCTAGAGGATCTTGTTTCAGATGTCAAGGTGACCATTTCATTCGTGACTGTCCTCACCCACCATCTCCGAGTCAAGGTCAGGCTATCACAATACAAGCTTTTTGTCCTGAATGTGGAACAAAGACCATCTTCCTAGAGATTGTCCAAGAAACCCCTCGAGTGCACCCAAGATTACACCCATTAATGTGGTAGGCTTAGTGGCGGATTCAAGTTCAAGTAGCAGTAATGTGGCACCTGTACAGGCAGTTACTAGGGCATAAGCATTAAAACAAGATAAACCAGCAGAACAATCGGAGTCGAGTGAATTAGGAGAGCCTAGTAAGAGGAAAACAAGAACATGGAAGGATACCAGAGAAAAGGCCAATCGTAAGTGGAATAAAAAGTTATCGGAACTAGAAGAAAGCTTGAAAGACGCAAAAACAAAAATAGAAGACATCGCATCTCAAAACCCCTCGCATGCCGACACTCCATCCACTCCGCCTCATCCCACTCCACCACCCATTGTAAGTAGGCCACAACCAGGGTCCGTTCTTGCAGATCCAACCCCAGAAGGCTTGGACATGATGTTCAACGCCTACCATGCTCGACTTCAAGAAGGGCCAACAGCTGCAAATCTAGACAAGAGTTACCCTAGAGCGGATTTAGAGATTGAATGGATGAAATGTGCATGAAAATGGTAGAACAAGCTCAAGCTATACTTGAGACTAGTCAAAAGATCAATCAGACAAACTCTGAAAGGGGTAGATCCAAGAATTTGCTCTCGTACTATCCCCATGACTACTGATGCCAAGCCCACCAAACAGAAGCCCTACACATATAATGATACATATGTAGCCAAAATAAAAGAAGAAATTGATAGGCTGATTGAAGCTGGATTCATCTATGAGATTGAGCATACTGAATGGGTGTCCCCCATCGTAGTGGTGCCCAAGAAGAAACAGAAGTTACGAGTGTGTATTAACCTTAAAAAAGTTAATGCCGCTACGATCAGAGATAGTTATCCGCTTCCAATCACGGAACACCTATTGGAGCGTGTTGCAGGCAAGGAAGTTTATAGCTTCCTTGATGGATTTTCAGGTTACAATCAAGTAGCTATTGCCCCAGAAGATCAACACAAAACAGCTTTTGCCACAGAGTGGGGAATCTTTGCATTTCGTGTGATGCCATTTGGGCTCACCAATGCACCTGCAACATTCCAAAGGCTCATGTGTCATGTCTTCAAAGAGTTCTTGCGAAAGAGCTTAGAAGTGTATGTGGACGATTTATGTGCTCATTCCCAAGAAAGAAGATACCACATCCCTGAACTCAGACAGATCTTCAACAAGTGTAGAGAATATTGAGTGTGTCTAAACCCAGAAAAGTGTGTGTTCATGGTGCATCAAGGTAAAATCTTAGGTCATATTGTTTCTAAGAATGGAATCTCAATAGATGAAGATAAGGTACGAGCCATAGCGGAGCTGCCAAGGCCGAGGAATGTCAAAGAGGTACAAGCCTTTATGGGCCATTGTGGATATTACCGTAGGTTTATCCACATGTACGCGATCATAGCTAGATCCCTTTATGCCTTGTTGTCTAATTTTGAGTGGAACGATGAATGCGATAATTCTTTCAATGAATTGAAGAAACGTTTGTGCACAACACCAATACTGACCACTCCTGATTGGAATAAGCCATTCCATGTCCATGTGGATGCATCCAATCATGCCATAGGATGTGTGCTAGCACAACCCACAGGTGAAGGGAATTTAGATTTGCCCATAGCATATGCTAGTAGACAACTAAACCCAGCCGAAAGAAATTATACCACAACCGAGCAAGAAGGGTTAGGCATGATATATGCTGTGAAGAAGTTTAGACACTATTTATTGGCCAACAAGTTCAAGTTTTTCATTGATCATCAAGCTTTGTTATATTTGGTCAATAAACCTTGCAATACTGGACGCTTAGTAAGATGGTTCCTCTTACTAATGGAGTATGACTTTGAAGTTGTTGTCAGGAAAGTTAAAACCCACCTTCGGGCAGACCACCTTTCTCGCATCACTTCAGGAGAGTCACCACAAGGAGTGTCTGATGAATTACCCGATGCTTATCTGTTCAATTTAGAAGTTGTTCCTAAATGGGAAAATAAGTTGGTACCAGTCCTAACCTTCGGCCGTGCAAATAAGAAGAAGAAATTGTAAAATCACAAAAATACCACATATTGGCAGGAAGCATGTACAAACAAGACACTGAGGGTGTATTGGCTTGTTGTGTTGAGGACGATGAACATAGTAGTTGGTTGCAACAAGCTCATGAAGGATTGCTAGGAAATCATTATTCTAAACAACGCACATTACAAAATCTAAAATGTTTAGGAGTGTATTGGCCTAGCATGGACAAAGAAATACATGAGTGGATTAAGAATTGTCCAATGTGCAGAGAGAGACCACCAGTGGAGCATGGGACCCTTTATCAAGTGTCATTAATTCCAGATTGGAGTGCTCCATTGGTAGAGTTTATGAGGTCAGGAAGATTACCCAAAGAGGCTAGCCTAGCAAGAAGACGAAGCATGGAGCAAGAGGCTCAAGGCTATGCCTTAGTAGGAGACAACCTATATAGAAGAGGCAAAGATGGTTACTTAAGACTGTGCGTTCATGAATCAAACTATTTAAAGGTCTTAGAGACTGCACACAGTGGTGTTGCAGGGGGAAAAGTAGCACAAGAGCATGAGTGGAATGGACATGAATTGTCCTCTAGGATCTTTGACCTAGAACGCTTAGGTGAAACGAGGCTACGAGCGACAACAGGTATCTATGCTGCAAAGAAAAGGCAAAAGGCATACTTTGATGCACACATCAAGGATAAGGGACTGAAAGAGGGAGATCTAGTGTTGGTTTACACACTAAAGCAACATGCTCGTAAGTTGGAAAAAAGAGGATACAGACCCATGATCATTAATAGAATTTCCACTAGTGGTGCAGTTCAGTTGGCCACTCTAGAAGGAGATATCTTGCCAAACTATATTAGTGGATGTAGAGTCAAGTTATACCAAGAACCTCTTACAGAGGATATGCTTACGAGACTCAACACGGCTAAGAAGCGAAAAGAAGAAGAGTTAAGAGTGAGAGAAGAAGCACAGGCAGAGGCCAGAGAGCGTATTAGGCGAAATAAGTTAAGGCGACTAGGCCTAGATGTCAACTCAAAAGCCCCAAAATATCACATGGATATGTGCCAAAAATCAGGCATAGCGACTTCTCAAGTCATTGACCGAAGACCCTTTGTGACCCTAGAGATAGGACAAGGGAAGGGTGCAAGGACTGTGAAAGCATTGATTGACTCAGGTGCAGCAAGTAGTGCAGTTAGACTTTCCTACTGCCAAGACTTGCAGTTGAACATCAATCCCATAGAAGCTTATCTCATAGGATTGGGAGGTGTGGAAACCCCTTGTT